>CM053742.1:62436916-62455637 GCA_028658305.1 Pachyuromys duprasi
ATCCATTCCTCAACTGAGGGACATCTGGGTTGTTTCCAGGTTCTGGCTATTACAAATAAAGCAGCCACGAACATGGTTGAGCAAATGTCCTTGTTGTGTACTTGCACATCTTTTGGATATATGCCTAAGAGTGGTATAGCTGGAATCACTAGTATTCTTAATGATCAAAACACATTACAAAGTATACTGTATCTAAAAGCTTATGAAATACATCAAAGCCTTAAGTGCACAGAAAAATAAATGAACATATGCAGTTTTATACTAAAGTTTTTTAATGATAGTTTTAGGGATTTCTAGACTAAAACTTGGAAGAAACATATTTCTTTTTATTTAGGTGGGGGTTTTGTTTGTTTGCTTGCGTATTCGTTTTTCTTGTTTTGAGACAGGGTTTCATGTGGTGCTGGCTTGTCTCCAATTCAGTATGTACACCATGCTGGAGTCAGACATTTTAAATCTTGTGTCTGCATGTGTGTGTGTTTCTGTGTGTATGTGTGTGCATAATATGTGTTCAGGTGCTGAGGAGGCCTATGAGTGAGTTGGATTCCTTAGCAATTGAGTGATAAATGGTCACAGGTACTCTTCCAGAGCAAGCCACATTCAAACAAGCAGAACCATCTCAGCAGCCCAGGACTCGAACTCTGGATCCTCCTGTCTCCAAATCCTAAGTTGTGGCACTGCAGTTGTGCACCACCATCTGCAGCTTTGGAAGAAACTCCACATAGAAAGGACGATCAAGAGTTGTGATTGTTGAAAATGATCCCAGTTTGGGTGAGATGCCTTTCTCAGAAAACATTGCCTTAGAGTTCCTATTGCTGTGAAGAGACATCATTACCATGGCAACTCTTATAAATGAAAACGTTTAATTGGGGTTGGCTCACAGTTAAGAGGTTTAGTCCATCATGGTGGGAAGCATGGCAGCATTGCAGTTAGACATGATGCTGGAGAAGGAGCTAAGAGTTCTACATCTTGATCCACAGGTAGCAGGGAAAGAACTGTGTAACACTGACCCTGGACTTAAGCATCTGAAACCTCAAAGCCTACCCCTACAATGACACACTTCCTCCAACAAGGCCATATGTATTCCAACAGGACCATAACTCCTAATAGTGTTACTCCCTGTGGGCCAAGCATTCAAATATTTTGAGTCTATGAGAGCCATTCCAATTCAAACCGCCACATACATCTTACTAGAATTTGATGATGAACTTGCCACATTTTGTAAGATATCAAACTTACACTTAAACTATCAGCCAGAAAGAAATCTCTCAGAGAATAACCCGAAAACCTCTAAGCCATGGAGAGAGAGAAAAAAAAATCTATAGCGTTAATTGATAATGGATTCTTCTGAACATAAATGGCCTTCAGTAAAGGGCCTACAGAGCCCAAAAATATTCAAAGGTGATTTGTGAGATAAAATTTGCACATCTTCACTGTCCTACAGACTTCATATGCGTAATCTAAATGCATTATCTTCAGTATGTGAAATGCAACTGATAAACTTAAGTCGTAATCCACAGCCAGGGCAACCTTGGAAGATAAATTAATCTGAATAGGGGTTCCACACAATTTTATCCTCCCTTAGATCTTCTGAATGGTGGTTTCTATAAGCTCTCCTGCCTTTGCTTTGTGTCAAAGATGCCCAAATTTATTGTAAATATAGTCAAAAATTATAGCCATTACCAATTGGTATCAAACTGCCACTCAAACTTGGCCACCAAGTTTTAATGTTGGTAGCAAAAAAGACTAACTGAGCCAAGCATTTCTGAGGTAACATGACATTGCAACCTGTCACACAAAATGAATTCATTCTTTGAGCTTTCGTTAGGAGATCCAGGCCCCTGCCATCAAACTCTGCCTTATGCCTTAAACTTTAAGTGATACATACAGTAAAACTAAATCAATCATAATTACTTTGCTTTAATGTGAAATACAGAGACAAATATTCATTGTACTTGAGCTATCTCTCTATTGACATTACTTTTATGAGAGGAAAGATGTCCAATATGTCAATAAAGTAGACTAATTTGCCTCCAAACCAGAGAACCTGAGCTGAAGTTTCTGAGTGAATATTTTTGAGTATACAATAGCAGAAGTAGGGAGAAAGAAGAGGGACATGAAACAAAGAACAGCCAGCTCCTGGATGTGCAATCTAGTGTACCACCACAGAGGTTACTTAAACCACCTATATAGGCCCATCTCATTTGCTTCACTTCCCCATTGGTTAAAACTTGTCCCATGTGTATTGTTTTCCAACCTCCTTCCAGATTGCTTTAGCCTGAATGCCAAACTACTTCTAAGAGATCACAAAAGTCTCAGGGACAGTAAAGAAAGTTATCTGTAGTTGGCCAATAACACAGGTAAGCCCTACATTAAAGCTGGTCAAAGTCTCCTCTTTGATCACCCAGGACTGACTGGGTGGGAGATGAAACCAGAAGATCTGAAACAATGTACTGTCCTATATGCCTTGGCTATCCAGAGCCTTCCAACATAATGGTGATGAATAGAACAGTTCTTTTTTTCATACAGAGAATATTTTGAACTCTCCTACATAATTTGGATCTAAACTGTAAAAGTTTGTTCCTTTTCAATTCATGTTAATTAAATAATGCTACTGAAAATGGTTATGATAAGTACCATGGAGCTGATAAAAATAGATGTTTTATTAGTATTTTATCCTTATTAGCAAGGAAAGTTCACAGTTGTGCTATTATACATAATTTTGAATAAGCAGCTTCTTATAATTATGAAATATAGAGTTGCGGATCTCATTTAAATAATTCTTCCTGTTCTCTGAGGGTTTTAATTGCATTTGTGGTTTTGTTTGAGAGCAAAGATGACAGGTTTACCTTTTGTGAAAGAAGAAAATTTACTTACCAACAAAATCTCATGTGTCATAATTGCTAACATGTCTATTTCGCTTTCTGGCAGTGACTTGAAATATTTTGAAATAATGAAAGTGCTATAGCTAAACTTTGTTAACATGCTTCACAATTCTTTGCTACAAGTTCCAAAGCATATAGCCCTGCATATTGGTAATAGGTAGGATTTAGAGGGAAAGTGGAAGAAGTCCATTTTAAAGAATGTATTATTAATACCCATCATTTACTGAGTTCTCAAGAGTACTAGTCAGTTTAATTGATAAGTGCCATTTAATACTCACAGTATCAGTATTTTATTCCCATTTTCTAGATAAGAAATCTGGAGCACATACCAGTAATTGATGTAGACTGGATGCAAACAATGTGATTTCAGTATTAAGGCTATAATTAGGCAATGTGTTGTTTTTCAAGAATGACGGGAGAAGACCAATGATTCTTGATGTTTTTTTTAATTTTAATTTTTATTAATTAAAATTTATTCACTTTGTATCCCCCCATAAACCTCTCCGTCCTCCCCTCCCAATCCCACCTTCCCTCCCCCTTCACCACACATGCCCCTCCCCAAGTCCACTGATAGGGGAGGTCTTCCTCTCCATCCTTCTGATCCTAGTCTATTAGCTCTCATCAGGAGTGGTTACATTGTCTTCCTCTGTGTGGCCTGGTAAGGCTGCTCCCCCATCAGGGTGAGGTGATCAAAGAGCAGGTCAATCAGTTCATGTCAGAGGCAGTCCCTGTTCCCATTATTATGGAACCCACTTGGATACTGAACTTCCATGGGCTATATCTGTGCAGGGGTTCTAAGTTTTCTCCATGCATCGTACTTGGCTGGAGTATAAGTCTCAGGAAAGACCCCTGTGTTCAGATATTTTGGTTCTGTTGCTCTCCTTGTGGAGCTCCTGTCCTCTCCCTATATTACTATTTCCCACATCTTTCATAAGATTCCATGCACTCTGCCCAACAGTTGGCCATAAGTCTCAGCATCTGCTTTGATAGTCTGCAGGGCAGAGCCTTTCAGGGGCCCTCTGTGACATGTCCCTAGCTTGTTTCCTGATAGCATCTTCAACAAAGGTGCTGGTCTAAACTTGATTTTTGACAAAGAAGCCAAGACCATTCAATGGAAAAAAGACAGCATCTTCACAAATGGTGCTGGACCAACTGGATATCTATATGCAGAAAAATGAAAATAGATCCATACTTATCACCCTGCACAAAACTAAAGTCCAAGTGGACCAAAGACCTCAACATAAAATCAGACACATAAAATCGGTTAGAAGAAAAAATGGGGAAGAGCCTTGAACTCATTGGTACAAGAGACAACTTCCTGAACAAAAAACCAATAGCACAGGCTCTGAGAGCAACAATCAATAAATAGGACCTCATGAAACTGAAAATCTTCTGTAAAGCAAAGGAAACTGTCATCAAAACAAAACGACTGTCGACAGATTGGGAAAGAATCTTCACCAACCCTTTATTTGACAGAGGGCTAATATCCAGTATATATAAAGAACTACAGAAGTTGAAAAGCTACAAATCAAATAATTCCATTAAAAAATGGGGAACAGAGCTAAACAGAGAACTCTTGATAGAGGAATATCGAATGACAGAGAAACACTTAAAGAAATGCTCAATGTCATTAGCCATCAGGGAAATGCAAATCAAAACGGCCCTGAGATTTCACCTTACACCCATCAGAATGGCTAAGATAAAAAAAAAAAACAAAAAGAAAACTCAAGTGATAACACATGCTGGAGAGGTTGTGGAGAAAGGGCAACCCTCCCCCACTGCTGGTGGAAGTGTGAACTTGTACAAGCACTCTGGAAATCAATCTGGTGCTTCCTCAGACAACTAGGAATAGCGCTTCCTCAAGATCCAGCTATACCACTCCTAGGCATATATCCAATATGGACATTTGCTCAACCATGTTTGTAGCAGCTTTATTTGTAATAGCTAGAAACTGGAAACAACCCAAATGTCCCTCAGTTGAGGAATGGATACAGAAATTGTGGTACTTTTACACAATGGAATACTACTCAGCATTTAAAAAGGAGGAAATCATGAAATTTGCAGGTAAATGGTGGGAACTGGAAAAGATCATCCTGAGTGAGCTATCCCAGAAGCAGAAAGACACACATGGTATATACTCATTCGTATAAACATATAAAATAGGATAAACTTACTAAAATCTGTACACCAAAAGAAACTAATCAAGAGAGAGGAATCTGGCTAAAATGCTCAATCCCCAGCCAGAAAGGCCAAGCAGATTGACAGCAGAAGAAGAAAACGGGAAATTCTTGATGTTTTGACTCCTATAGAAATGTATCCTCTGGTACATCTGCATAGTTAAGTGTCTTCTGTCACTGCTCCCTTCTTTTGGCAACTTAGAGTCATGGACATACTATTGAATTTGGTTGCCAAATAATGGCTCCCCCCACCATCCCCTCAGCTATAGCCAAAGCAAATGGTCCAGCTTTGTTTTGAAATATGACCAGCTCATCCTACGCAGCATATTTGTCCCCAGAAAAGTGCTAACCTAGAACACTATCCTATACTCCTCTGTCTAGTCATTATTTTTTTCATCATCCTAACAGATGTTCATTCTCTCACTTTGTTTTGGCTTTTGCTGTAGAACCCAGGCTGGGTTTGAACTTCTCAAACTCAGGATCTTCCTGTCTCCACTTCCCAAGTTCTGGGATCACAGCATGCACCACTATACCTGGTTTTAATTTTGTGAATTTCTAATAGAATTTCTAAACATGACATTCTTTTTTTTTAGTTTTTTTTTTTTTTACTTTTTTGTTATCAATCACAGATTAGGTATTTTGCCTCCCGAGCGTAGCCCCCTCCCTCATTCCCTCCCACCCTCCTCAACCCTCCCTCATCTCCTCCCTGCTCCCTCCAAGTCCACCAACAGGGGAGGATCTCCTCCCCTTCCATCCAACCCCAGCTCATCCTGTCTCCTCAGGGCTGGCTGCAATGTCCTCCACTGGGATCTAGCCAGTCTGTCACTCCCCTGCATGTATGGGGAAGGGTAAACATGACATTCTTAATTATATTAATAATCTGAAAGCCAGATGCCACTCAGACATTTTCCACAGAACTAGTCCACATGGCTTCCTTTAAGTGCACATCAAACTCATTCATATTTTCAAATACCAAATAGAACAATATTCATTAGTATTCAACTGATCAAGTTTTTAAAACATGTCCCAGTAGGTTCATGGATACTTAATGTAATTAGTAGCCTTAATTTCTTATCCAGAAATGACTCAGCCCAGGTAAAATGAAGCAGAGGCAATATTTGTAGACTGTGTGTTACTCAATTCAGAAACAACCACATTAGCTCTGCCCTAGTCTAAGCAAATGTTTCTCTATAATTGGGAAAGCTTGACCAAATTAGCCTGTATGTCATGAACCAAGACTACTGAAAAAGAACATGGGTTTAATTAATTGACAAGGAGAATATTTGCTTCTCCACACCCTGATTCTTGTCAGAACAGTGTGTTTTCAAATAATTCATCACACTAAGACAGAGGTCAAATCTTTCATCATGTTTTGCTTTAAGTTTTGAATTGACACATAATAGTATTTAGTAGTTTGAAGAAGAAATGTAGCAGTATAAAGAGCAATAATTAGCTAGTTGTGCATCAAAAGAGTTTGTTTACATGACCATGAGGATTTTCTTTAGACAGGGTTGGGGGCATTTGCTTTGGCAGGCTGTGAACAGTCCTTCTGTAAATGAAAAATGGGTATACAAGGGGGTGGAGGGGAAGAACCTACATGCTACACAAGGCTATCAAGAGTCTTTCTGGGAGGAAAATTAATTTTAGAGATACCCATGGACCTGTCTCAAATCTTTATGTTAACATTGGCCATGGGACACCATGGTACTGGGTGTCAAGGCTATCTATTGAAGCAAACAATTCTGTTTCATCAATGTCACAATTTTTTTTCCTGTTCACTTCATTATCAAGTTAGGTGATCAATGGGCAGCCCTCTATACAGAGTCACTGTGAAATCAAGACTTCTTTCATTACATGGTCGGCCATCTGCTGTCCATAAAAGTCTTTCACTGGATCTAGTGTTTCTGGCTGAGAGACAGGGGAAGACAGAATAAAGCTCATCCAGCTGAGCACTGACATACCTTACCTCTGCTTGCATCCTGGCAAGATCTAGTTACATGGCTCCACTTAGATGCAAGACAAAAGATAAAAAGAGTGTGTATGGGGAAAAGAAGGTTCTAAAGACTAGAGGGTGGGGTTGTCCTGTTTGATTATTATACTTATAAAATATTATTTTATATGTTGGCTAATATGCTGCAGTTTTACTTAACTTATTTTATTTGTTTGATTTGGCTTTTGCCTGTATTCCCAAAGGAATGTCCTGATTTTTTACTGTTATAGTCTCAGGATCTAGAATGGTACCAGGGACTTCATAGGGACACAATTAAAGAATTATTAAATGAGAAATGTTGCTGCTGTGGTAACAAAGATAAAGAAACAACTGTGACATTTTTTTAATCCTGAAAGGCCCTAACTAATAAGCTACAGATTTTTAGTGGGGAAAGGGATCATCACCATAATGCACATGCATATTGATGATAATATTTAAGAAATGAATAACATTCAGAAAAGAATATACAAAAAAGTCATGATGATTCTGGTTAATGGGCTTTAGAATGATTAGTTGAATAATATGTTATTTGAACTAATGGAAGGATTGCATTGCCAGTTTTAAAAAAAAAAGAAAAGAAGAAAGGGAAAACATACCTTGGACCTGGAGAACAGCATGCACAAAAGACAGTAGCACCTCCTCCCTTTGGGAACAGAGACTAATTTAGTATAGTTAAAGTGAAGAGTGCTTGAGGGAACTAGAAATGAGTCTGGAAAGGCAGGCACCAGCCATAGGGTGTCACTGACAAGTTCTAAGCAAAGAGCTGACATTGTCAGATTTGTGTTTTACAAAGTTTATTCTGGCAGCAGTTGGGAGGATGCTAACTAAGAAGGTCTGGAATGCAGTCATGAAAATCAGCTGTGACGCTATGGAAAATGTGAGAGGAAGGCTAAGTGATGTTTAGGTGTCAGCACTACAAAATATGCTAAACTCTCTCCTTGGTTCAGGGCACAGTATGGGAAGTTCCAATACAGCCTCATCTTTACAAAGGATAATTGGCAAAAATTTAAAGAGTAGGAAAAAAAAATCAATTGCTTGAAACGTTTTGTTTTAAACTATTTTTCATGCTATCGCATTGAGTGTGAAGCACCCTATGAAAAATAGAAGACACTTAATCATATATCTCCTTAAACTTTCTTCCCTTTCACCTGAGAGGTTTTTCCATTGCCTTGGGTGCATATAATAGGTATACAAATAAAATATTAGTAGATGAGAAACCATAAAGAAATTTATTTTTTAAACAATCCTTTAGCACACACAATAGCTTTACCGTTTACCAAATGTGAAAAACCAATTTTGCATTCTCATGGGATAAATATGGTCATTTATTTTTCTGTAAAGGGTTAAGTCTTGACTGAGTGCTTCATGCTGCTAGATAGAAAGTACTTTCAACAGTTTTGAGTTGACTGCCATTTTGTTTTGTAATCATCAATGTTGAGAATGCAGTTTCACAGAAATATCTAGCAGAAAATAGCAGACGTATGTTTAGGGCTATTGCGGAAATTGTTGAAAAATTTGCCCTAATCCTGAGCCAAAATATTTTTCATTATAACTAATGCAACTCAAGTAAGATACTCAAACAACGATCAGTAAAATAAAACATTCTAACACAATACAACACAAAGATACACTAATTTTATAAACATACTTTAAAATTGTAACAGATAATCACTACAAGTCTCTGCTTTGTTCTGTTTTTTTTCTTTTTTATGTATATTAAATCATTGTGCTTCAAAAGAGCAGAAATCTTTGAGTGTATAGGAAAATAAGATGATTTAGAAAACACAATAGTCTTGCATCAGCTGAGGGGTTCCAGAGATCATAGTTGTTGCATGATATGGCAACATGTACATCCTGAAACATGCATGTTATTTGCTCAGACCTGAAGTTGTAGTGGATCTGCGAATATAGGCAATGCCCAAAACAAATCAGATTTTTTTTTTCTTGAGAAAATTTTTATGTAGCCCAAGCTACATAACTCCAACTCACCATCTTAACAGACTGTGAGAATTAACTAAGTAACCAAGGATGACCTTCAATTTCTGATCCTCCTGCTTCCACCTCTCAGGCTCTGAAATAACATGTGTGTGCCACCAAGCCTAGTTTATCGTTGATGTTATGCTGGGGATAGAAGCAGAAACCAGGGCCCCATGTGTGCTAGGCCAAAGCTCTCTCACTGAACTATATCCTCAGGCATGAGTTCATCACACTTTATTTTGCTTTGTTTTTTAAATTATTTTTTGGTTTTCAGACATTCAGACAACTTTCACAGTTAACAAATCTCTGTCACTTCTGCACTCCTTTTGCTACTCCATACAGGTTGAACCCACAATTTAAGAAGCTATGAACAGATTTGTTTGTTTTTGGAGACAGGGTTTCTCTGTGTAGCCTTGGCTGTGTTGGACTTGCTTTGTAGACCAGGCTGGCCTTGAACTCACAGAGATCTGCCTGCCTCTGCCTCCCTGAGGGCTGAGATTACAGCATGTACCACCACACCCATTGGAATAGATTGTTCTTTTGTGACATTTTTTTGTTGTTGAAATTTAGTTTTCCTTTTCCTTTTAAGAAAAGGACATTTCATCTTTTAAATTGCTGTGAATACAGAGATGGGCCTCTTTGTCCTCACTGTGCCCTTCACTAGACATTTTTTTCTATGAAAATAGACATTTGTTAATTACGTCCCAATGTTTTCTGTATAGATGTGAAGCACTCCTAAAATTCCCCTTGTACTAAATGATGCTGGGATGGTAGACCTGATAAATGAAAACCTTTCAATGACTCCAGTGCACTGGAGTTTATTTATTAGGAGTTATTGTATACTGTCTAGAAATATCTGAAAAGAAAGCAGGCTTTCCAGTCAATGCTAGACTAAGTCCTAGCCATGTCAGTTATTACCAGTCTGACCTTGGGTAGATCACTTCATCACTACCTCATTGAAGAGATGTAAAGTGTAAAATGATCTAGTGTGGGAACACTGCTTCAAGGCTCAATTAATTCAAATTGTGCTTCATTCTCCAGAACCCTATCCAGCCCAGTGCCCATCGCATGTCTTTGAAATAACCTAAATTTTCCCCTTTCATCTTCCTATCAGCATTGCATTTTAACTTGTATTCATATATTATCATTCAATGATTTTCTTTCCCAACTGTCATCTTTAGTTTGCTTGATTAATTAGTACTCTTATCTTGATTTGATTTGCTGAGACATGGTACAACTATATGGCTTAGGCTAGCCTCTGACTCACAATCTTCTTGCCTAAGTCTCTAGAGTACTAACATTACAAGTGTGCAGCACTTTGCCTAGCTTCCTTGTCATATATGTTTGTTTTCTATTATGTGTTTCTGTGTGTATGTGTGGGTTTATTCACATTAGTGCAGGTACCCAAGAAAGCCAGAATGAAGCTAGAATTATAGGTGGCTGTGAGCTGGGACTGAGATCAAGTCTTCTCCAAGTACACTATGAGCTCTCATTGCTCTCACGATTTCCCCAGAGCCTCTTTTTTTAACTTATTAATTTTTTAAATTTATTTATTTTTATATTAATCACAGGTTAGGTACTTTGTATCCCAGCAGGTAGCGCCCTCCCTCATTCCCTCCTACTCTCCCTATCCCTGCCTCATCTCCTCTCTGCCCCTTTCCAAGTCCACTGATAGGGGAGGACCTCCTCCCCATCCATCTGACCCTAGCTTATCAGGTCTCTTCAGGAATGGCTGCAATGTCCTCTTCTGGGGTCTAGCAAGGATGTTCCTCCCTTGGGGGGCGGGGGTCGAAGAGCCAGCCATTGAGTTCATGACAGAAATAGTCCATGTTCCCCTTACTAGTGTACCCAGTGGGATACTGAGCTAACAAGGGCTGTATTGGAGCAGGGGTTCTAGTTATATCCATACAAGGTCATTGGTTGGAGAAACAGTCTCATAAAAGATACCTGTGCCCTGATACATTTGGTCTTTGTGGAGCTCTTGTCCTCTCCAAGTCTTAATAACTCCCCTTTCTTTCATATGATTCTGTGCACTCTGCCGAAGGTTTGGTTGTGAGTCTTAATATCTGCTTTGATACATTGCTAGGTAGAGACTTTCTGAGGCCCTCTGTGGTAGACTCCTGTCCTGTTGCCTGTTTTCTCCTACATTCATTGTCCATCCCATTTGTCCCAGGTCCTCTTTCTTGTTTATCTTCTTAAGGTGTATAGATTTCAGTATGTTTATCCTATCTTATAGGTCGATATAAGTGAGTATATACCATGTGTTTCTTTCTGCTTTGGGGATGCCTCATTCAGGATGATCATTTCCAGGTCCTACCATTTGCCTGCAAATTTCATGATTTCCTGAAATCTGAATGCTGAGTAGTATTCCATTGTGTAAAAGTACCACAATTTCTGTATCCATTCCTCAATTGAGGGGCATCTGGGTTGTTTCCAGGTTCTAGCTATTACAAATAAAGCTGTTATGAACATGGTTGAGCAAATGTCCTTGTTGTGTACTTGAGCATTTTTTGGATATATGCCTAAGAGTGGTATAGCTGAGTGTTAAGGAATCACTATTCCTAATTGTCTAAGAAAGTGCCAAATTGATTTCCAGAGTGGTTATACAAGTTTACATTCCCACCAGCAATGGAGGAGGGATCCCCTTTTCCCACAACCTCTCCAGCATGTGTTGTCACTTGAGTTTTTGTCCTTAGCTGTTCAGATGGGTATAAGGTGAAATCTCAGGGTCGTTTTGATTTGCATTTCCCTGATGGCTAAGGTGTTTTTCTGCCATTCTACAATCCTCTACAGAGAGCTATCTATTTGGCTCTGTAACCTGTTTTTTAATTGGATTCCTTGATTTGTTGCTTTTTAACTTCTTGAGTTCTTTACATATACTGGATATTAGCCCTCTGTCAGTTGTAGGGTTGGTGAAGATCCTTTCCCAGTCTGTAGGTTGTCGTTTTGTTTTGATGACAGTGTCTTTTACTTTACAGAAGCTTTCCAGTTTCATGAGGTCCAATTTATTAATTGTTGATCTTAGAGCCTGTGCTGTTGGTGTTCTATGCAGGAAGTGGTCTCCAGTGCCAATGAGTTCTAGGGACTTCCCCACTTTTTCTTCACCAATTTAGTGTGTCTGGTTTTATGTTGAGGTCTTTGATCCACTTGGACTTTAGTTTTGTGGAGGGTGATAAATATGGATATATTTTCATTTTTCTGCATATAGATATCCAGTTGGTACAGCAACATTTGTTGAAGATGATGTCTTTTTGCTATTGAATGGTTTTTCTTCTTTGTCAAAAATCAAGTTTCCTAGGTGTGTGGGTTTGTTTCTGGGTCTTCTATTCAGTTCCATTAATCCACTATTCTGTTTCTATGCCAATACCATGCAGTTTTTGTTACTATTGCTGCGTAGTACAGCTTGAGATCAGGGTTGAAGATACCTCCAGATGATCTGCTGTTGTACAGGATCATTTTGGAAATTCTGGGTTTTTTGTTTCTCCATATAAAGTTGACAATTTTTCTTTCAAGGTCTGTAAAGAATTGTGTTGGTATTTTGATGGGAATTGCATTGAATCTGCTTTTGGCAGAATGACCATTTTCACTATGTTAATCCTGCCAATCCATGAGCATGGGAGGTCTTGCCATCTTCTAATATCTCTTCAATTTCTTTCTTCAGATATTTAAAGTGTTTTTTTTTTTCAAACATGTCTTTCACTTGCTTAGTTAGAGACATCCCAAGGTACTTTATGTTATTAGTGGCTATTGTGAAGGGTGTTGTTTCCCTAATTTCTTTCTCACCCCTTTTGTCTTTGGTGTACAGGAGGGCTTCTGATTTTTTTTTAGTTGATCTTGTATCCTACCACTTTGCTGAAGGTGTTTGTCAACTGAAGGAGTTCTCTGGTTGAATTTTTGGGGTTGCTCATGTATATTATCATACCATCTGCAAATAGTGATACTTTGACTTCTTCCATTTCAATTTGTATCCCTTTGATCTCCTTCAGTTGTCTTATTGCTCTAGCTAGGACTTCAAGTACTATGTTGAAGATATATGGAGAGAGTGGGCAGCCTTGCCTTGTCCCTGATTTCAGTGGGATTGATTTAAGTTTCTCTCCATTGAGTTTGATGGTGGCTTATAGGCTTGCTGTATATTGCCTTTACTATGATTAGGTATGTGCCTTTTATCCCTGATCTCTCTAAGACTTTAAACATGAATGGATGTTGGATTTTGTTGAATGCTTTTTCGGCATCTAGGGAGATGATCATGTGGTTTTCTCCTTCATTTTGTTTATATGGTGGATCACACTGATGGATTTCCATATATTGAACCACCCTTGCATGCCTGGGATGAAGCCTACTTGGTCATGGTCGATGGTATCTTTTATGTGTTCTTAGATTCGGTTTGCAAGTATTTTATTGAGTATTTTTGCATCAATGTACTCAAAGAATCAATGAAACCAAGAGCTGGTTCTTTGAGAAAATCAACAAGATAGACAAGCCTTTAATCAAACTAACAAAAAGTCAGAGCGAAACTATACAAATCAGCAAAATCAGAAATGAAAAGGGGGGCATAACTACAGACACTGAGGAAATCCAAACGATCTGTAGGTTTTACTACAAAAGCCTTTATGCCACAAAATTTGAAGATCTAAATGAAATGGACAATTTTCTTGATAGAGTCCTTCTACCTAAATTAAGCCAAGATCAGATATAAAGATTGAATAGACCTACATCCCCCAAGGAAATAGAAGCAGTCATCAACAGCCTCCTTTCCAAAAAAAGCCCTGGGCCAGGTGGTTTTAGTGAAGAATTCTACCAGACCTTCAAAGAAGTGCTAACACCAATTCTCTCTAAACTATTCCACAAAATAGAAACCGAAGGAAAATTACCAAACTCATTCTATGAAGCCACAGTCACCTTGATACCTAAGCCACACAAAGTCCCCAGAGCCTCTTATATGGTTGTATACAAAACATTTTTGCACAGTATTTTGTGATGTGACAGTATCATTTGCCCATTTGTGTGGAGTCTAGATGGAATCTTTGGGTATCTTTTCTCTAAAGCATTCCACTGGGTGTTTTGGAGTTTCTCACTGGCCTGGGGTTTACTGATCAGGCTAGGCTAGGCAACTAGCAAAATTTGGATTGGCTTCTTCTGTTACAGCATTGGGATTACAAATAAGTGTCTCTAAATACAAGCTTTCTGTGGGAGATCATCAGTGTTTGGTTTTCCATCAATTGTGAGGCTTGAGGTCATGTAATTGTCCTTTCTTTCTCCCCCAACCCACCGCAAGGCAGGGTCTTTGTGTAGCCTTGGCTGTTCTGGACTCTCTTTGTAGACCAGGCTGACTTCGAACTCACAGAGATCTGCCTGCCCCTCCCTCCCTGAGTGCTGGGATTGCAAGTGTTTGCCACCAGTCCTAGTTTATGTGCTTGTCCTTTCAAAACAGGTGCTTTACCAGCTAAGCTATCTCTCAACACTCTCACAACATTTTTCGCCAGTTTTTTGTCTCTTTGAAGTTTATTTCCTAAGCCAGCTCTGGTGACATTGTACTTGAAATCCCAACACTCAGGATGAGGAAAGAAGAGGATCACAAGTTCAAGGTCATTTTTAGCTGTAGGGGGACATCAAGGCTTGCCTGGTTTCAGTACTCTCAAGAATAAAAAGTTTATATCCTTTCCAATAGTAAGATTAATCATAAAAATAAACCAGTAGGAATAATTTCTCCATTATTCCTTTGCATATATACTTTGCCTTACAAGCTTCCTCAATTAAGCTCTTCTATCATGATGTAAAATGTGATTAAATTTTTTCTTAAAAATTATTTGGCTTCATTTTGTCAAACCCTGGTTCTCTCTCATTCATGAGACAATTTCAATGAAACCTTGATTTTCAAGTGTTTCTAATTTACTGTCCACAACTTTCTGTTTTCTTTCTTTTTTTTAAGTGGGTGTTGATACTTTGGATTCAATTTTCTTACCCTGAACTTTCATGGAGTTTTTAGCATTTTAAAGTTGTCTTCAACTCCCACATATGTAGCTATTCTTGTACTCATTTCATTTGAGGTCTGTCTCTGTTAATTTTTAGTTAACCTTTAAGCAGCACTACAAACAGCTTTGCTTATTCTTCCCACTCGATTGCTTTGGTTTTAAGTATTGTATGTGTGTATGTGTGTGTGTGTGTAAGTTGTAAAGTTCATAGGATATTTCTTGAACGGCTTTTGTTTACTTTAAGTGACTTTTATTTTCTTTCTTTTTTTCTACACACAAGACAAGAAACACCACACTCTCTGCATTTCTTCCTCTATATATTGAATGAAATTTAGAATATCAGTCAATTTTGAAATGATTTATAAACTAAAGGTTGTTTAAGTGATTGAAGCATTCACATCCTTTGATAATATGGTTGACAAGTACTTCACTATAACTACCCCTGATGCTGGCCTTCAACAAAGGCCTACCTCTCAAACTAGAATTACATTCAGAGAAAATAACACAATCTTTTTTCATTTTATCGAAATTCCTATCATAATGCCTTTGGCAAGTTCATATTTACTTCAACAATCCCAAATCAAAACACCCAACAGATATTACAGGATGCCTACTGTTTATTTCAAACTTGAAACATAGTCTCCACCTAATTTCTACAGTATATTTTAATATTAATGAAAATATATAAACAAATCTGAGCTTTAATTTTCTCACTTAGAAAAACCAACGGATGTTAGAAGTTTGCAAATCTTCACACAACTCTAGGAAAATATTAATGCTAATTTTGCATATATCTTTCAACCCAACAAAAATAATTTTTAACATCTGGAACAGAAGGCAGAGAAAAATCAGAAAAGATCTATAAGCTACTTAGGCAAAAAACAAACACTGTTAAATGCACTGGTGTTTCTAATAGACCTTCTTCCTTGTTAACCTGTGTCATCAAAATTTAGGAAGATATGTGGATTCTGTTTCCTGCATCACTGGATGAAATATGAATTTTCCATTCTAGTCTGGTCATAGGGAATATCTCAGGCATTCAAAGAAATATTTACTCATATATGCTATGGTGTAATATGATTTTTCTCCACTAAAAATCATGTTAAGGCTTCAACTTTAATTTAACAGTGTCAAGAGGTAATAAGACCATTAGGAGATATTTAGGCAATTCAAGTTCAATCCCCATGAATGGGTTAATGTAGTTCCTGCAAGAGTAGATTAGTTACTAGAAGAGTAGACTGCTATAAAACAAATTTTACTTCCTTGGTTTTCCCAGGCTGCTCTTCCTCAAGTACTCTTTTGCCCTTTCACCTTAAGGCCCTTCTGGTAACAGAGGCTAAGAAAATGTGGAACCATGCTTTGGGGCCTCAAGAACCATAAGACAAAATAAATCCTTTCATAATGGGTTCTTTGGACTGGGTTTGATGTTTCTACAGAAAGAAGAGCTTAAAGAAGGTGAAGACAAAATACAGTAATAGCATGCAGATACACTGTTCTGGGCATGGACAATCATATCATTATGGTCTATAAGAACAATGGGGTTCCTCACAGATGTATTTTTTAAACATTTTTGTATGTAAAGATGTTTTGCCTTCATGTATGTACCATGTGCATGCCGGTTACCCCTGAAAGCCAGAAGAAAGTTTCAGATCTCCTTAGAATGGAATTATAGATTCTTGTTAGCTGCTTTGTGGGAACTGGGAATCAAATCTGGGTTCTCTGGAAGAACAGTCAGTATTCTTCAATCCTGGACTATCTCTCCAGTCTTCTTCAAGTACATTTAAAGACAGCAGGTGTAACGAAATGAGAGTATGAAGGAAAGAATATGGCAAGCAACACTTGGAGTATCTGAGAAGTCTATTTGTAGAACCCTGTGAAGTACTAGTCTGAGGACTCCAAAAATAACTGGAGGATATATTTTAAGTTTGTGAATTTGAGATCCTTCCACACAAGTGTAAGTTAGCAAGTCAATAGACATTTGGATTACTACTGATAACGTTTTCCCGTATACTATCATACAAAGCAATAGATGGCATAGATAGCTACAACTTAATATTGTGACACTCCAGCCTCAAAAACAATTCAGGCTCGTACCTAAACACATTTACAGGAGTGGAAAAAGAAAGTCAACTTTCTGGCCATTCCTTATAGAACCCTCCTCATTCCACGCATATGCATACCTCACCATTCTTGTTTGGTTTGAAAACCAGTTCCAAAAGGATACATTGTCACAAAAGCATGCTTCTTTTCATACTTCTTGGACTCCTATCCTTCTCTAACCAGCACAAAGTGTACCAACTCTGATTAAATATTTGGTTTCTGCTGAAAAGTTAAACTTTTTCTTTGTGGTCTGTTGTTATCTGAAGGAAAAAAGAAAAAAAATCTTTCATCATCCAGCTTCTCAGCTTGTTTTCAGTGCCGTCCAAAGTATCTTTTTATCCCACACAATTAATGATCTCCTTTGCTTTTCGGTGCTCTTTCTACGCTTCAGTAGCTGGCAAGCTAACTCCAGTAAGAACAAAAATCTCAAATTTAAACACCCCTATTCTTTATTTATCAATGAATAAAGAACAATCTCTCAACCAAAATGTTGGCCTTGAGATTTAATCAAAAGTTCTTAAAAGTTGGGACAGTGGTACTCCTTTATCTGCAGTTTGTTTTCTGCAGCTTTATTTCCCTCTGTTCCACTAGGATCCGAAAAAATTTAGAACTACAAACAAACATATTTGTAGTTTATCCTGCATTGGATTCCAAGGAATATGATGAAATCTTATGCCATCTCTGTCAGAGCAAGCATCATCCCACCTTGGTTATCAGTTATCAGATATTTCACAATATGACAGTGCTTGTACTCAAGCAACCATTATACACTAGCCCGATGCTTCCACAATGCCAGTGTCATTCATCTCACTGCAATTCAGAGCGTTGTATTATCTCATATCATCACAAGAAGGATGGAATAGGATTGTGAGAAATATCTTTTATTCTACTAAAGAGTTGACAAGCCTAGCAAAATTTCATATTTCCTGAAACTTTCAAGCCCCTCCTGTATGTGCTAATTCACCAATCATATCAGATTATCATATTGAACTCTCACTAACTAGATGACATGCAGTCATCACGGACACAGAGATAAACCATGGAAACCCTCTTGGCCAGGTGTGTTTACTAGTCTGGTTTGGGTCTTGGTGTACCCTTTCTACAAAAAGAATTGACTTGAGCTATTTCTACTTATGTGTTTCTTTGTGCTACACTGAGATTATATTTTTCTATCACTATAAAAGGTATTAGAAACAGATTATACCAATAAAACATTTATTATAATGCATTGTAGTGGTTATTCTAGCTTCTGTTGATTATTGTTGTTATTGTGCCTAATTTATAAATTAGATGTTAACATAGGGAGCCATTGTTAAAAATTATAAACAAAAACAATAAGTTCAGTGGAAAGAGACTGACACCAAAGAACTTTGTTATGAGATGGGACCTTAAAGAGGGATGGTATCTTTCCTGTCCAGGAAAAAAAAATCCACTAGGAATGATGGCAGGTACACTGTGACAATGGATCTGAAAGAAACTTCAAATCCCTCAAATAAAAGGTTTTGATATTTTGTGTTGAGTGGTGGTGATGATTTGTTTTCTGATTCCTAGAGGTTTTAAAGAAGGTAGCAGGAACTTCCAAAACATGATATTTAGTCTGGCCTAGCTGTTAAGAGGCATAAG
>CM053742.1:62456137-62488984 GCA_028658305.1 Pachyuromys duprasi
TCTTTACTCCTCACTCTGTGCTAGAGTCTGAGTGTCCAGTTGTGAGATGTCTGCTGGGGGCTGTGCACTCTGCCCTGGGCTTGCTGCTAAGGGCTCTCCCTTGGAATGGAGATTTGGCACCTCCTTCTGTGCCAGGGGCTGTGCACCACGGTCTGAGATGATATTTGGGTCACACACAGTGGGTTTGGGTTTGTGTGCATCCACTGTATGCAGGCCTGTCTGAAATGGTGTCAGAGGCCTTCTCTGTCTGGCCTGTGGACAGACCCCTGAACTGGGGTTTTTGCTGGCGGATGCGTGCAGTTTCCGCCCTCAGTGTGAGGTCTGGTCAAGATGATCCCAGGATCCTCTCAGCAGTGGGTTGAGATGGAACTCGGGTTCCTCCCAGATCCGCAGGCGGACTCACACACTGACTGAGTTTTTGCTGGCGGAAGTGTTTGGTGGGCGCCCCCACAGTGTGCGGACTGGTCAAAACAGTCCCCCAATCCACTCAGTCCGTGGTGGTTCCGGGGATTGGTTCGTGCCCACTGCACACCCGTGATTTCAGGCAGAACTCGGGTTCCTCCCAGACACGCCTGCAGACTTACACACTGACTGAGTTTTTGCTGGCGGAAGCGTTCGGCTGGGGCCCCCGCAGTGTGCGGACTGGTCAAAATGGTCCCCCAATCCACTCAGTCTGGAGTGGTTCCGATGATCGGTTCGTGCCCGCCGCACACCCGTGGGTTGAAGCAGAACCCGGTTGCAGTGTGAGCTCGTAGGGTGCAGTTCAGTGAAAACGGCACTGGGCTCCTCCCCAGACTGCCCGCGAGACTGTGTGATCCAGTCTACAATGGCGGGTGCGGGCACCAGGCGCAGCTGCTTGTTCAGATCAGAGCTGTGTGCCGCTGGTCACCGGGAAATTTCTCCAGGTAATAACTGGGTGTCTCTAGGGTTTTCCCACTTGATTTTCTCACCGTAGGAGTTCTGTTCACCTGGCACTCACAATGCTGGCGTTTTAGGTCCCAGAGTTCAGTCTCCTGGTCGCTGAGTTGTTTCTGCTCTCCTATTCCTCAGACACAGTGTTCTCTCGTGGCAGCCATCTTGGATGTTAAATGAGTCTTGTCACTGTATTGACTTAGTTATATGGTTCTGTGAAAGTTACTAAGACACAAATTACTCTGATGTTGAGAAACAAACATGAAAATATGCTTTAGAAAGCGTTCACTAGAGAAAAATAACTAGTACAAAATAGGTAGATAGACTGACAGATAGTTTATAACAGAGTAATGTTTGTGGGGACAGACTCATGCAGTCATGAAGATCAACATGTCCCATACAGTGCTGTCTTCAAGTCGGAAAATCAGGAAAGATAGTGGCATATAATTAGTCTGAGGCCAAGAACATGAGAACCAGGGAAGTTGGTGATATAATTCCCACTCTGGAATGAGAAAAGAGGTGTGGTACTGCTATAAGCCTCATAATACAAAGGTCTAAGTATCAGAATTTAAACTACGTAATGGCAAGAAGGATAGGTAGCCTGGAAAAAT
Organism: Pachyuromys duprasi; assembly: GCA_028658305.1. Classification (NCBI taxonomy): domain Eukaryota; kingdom Metazoa; phylum Chordata; class Mammalia; order Rodentia; family Muridae; genus Pachyuromys; species Pachyuromys duprasi. The sequence continues at coordinate 62,457,661 of CM053742.1, forward strand.
TCATTCTCTGCTCTTTTGTACTATTTGTACCCTCAGTGCATGGGATGATGTCCACACAGAAAGTTAAGGGTAGATTTTCCTTAATCCGTGGATTTAAATACAAATGTCTTCCAGATACAACTTCAAAAACTGACACAGAAATGAAGTTTTTCAAGATGCTTGGGAATCCTACAGCCTATTCAAATTGACATATAAAATTAGCCATCACAGAAAGGCTTAGAAAACAAGGGGAAAAAAACCCTTAAAAACCCTACAGAGTCCTAATTTGGCTGAATATGAAAGATATTTCTCTTGTCATCCTTAAATTTATTTAGTAATGCAGGAAGAAAATTCAGGTAAAAAATTAATGAGAAATGACAGAAAAGTGATAAAGATGAGTGATGAAATCAATAAAAATTATGGTAACATTGAAAAGGAAAAGAGTGTTTCTAGATTATGCCAAAAGCAGTAATTCATTAAGAGGAAGTGATAAATTTTGAATAGAAGTAATTAATAGTCTTTTGGATTATTTAAGATTCCAAATAGTGAACTGAATCATGAATAAATTGGGAAAAGATTTTAATTTTTTGCTGATGTGACACAAAGTAATGTCATTGATTAAGATAACATAAAATTCACTACAATAAACAAATTGACCCAAAACTCATTGATGAAGATCCTCAATTCTAAGAGCATTTAATAGTAGTCATGCTATATAAAATTATAGTAAAAAAAAAAAAAAACCTCATGGCTTGCAAATCAAATAAATCTGATAGAAGATTTTCTGGATTTGCCTAAACTTTGAAAGCTGTACATGGTATTACCAATAATGTATCTTGAAGCTAAAAGAAATGTGTAAAAAACTGTCAGTAATAAAAAATTGATCAACCATGCTAGAGAGAAAAATTGACTTCTTTCAGAGTATGTATGAAGATAAAAGTTGTAGGAAAAATAGTAGCATAAGAGTCTACCAGACAACTAATTAACAGAAATATTATGTTATTTTCTTAGATCTGCTTCGCATTTGTCTGACATGAGTTTTAGAAGACATATTTGCTTTGTGGTAAAATCCTTTCTCATCATCCTGATTAGCATGTCACCCCAAAAGCTAGTGGCTGAAACAGGTATCATATTTTTTAGTATTTGTAGAGCAAGGAGTGCCAAGTGCCTTAGGTTGATCTTTTCTGAGATATTGGTTGGTATTGCAGTCACCTGAAGAGTTGATTAATGCTGGAAGATGCATTTGTATAATGGTTTAATCTTCTGACTGGCAAATTATAAAGATATTTGATGAGAAGTCCCAATTGGTCATCATATCCTCAATCAAGTCACTTACAATACAACTGACTTGTCCCAGAATAAGTGATCCAAGAAAGAGCAAGGTAAAAGTCACAGTGTATTTTATCGTTTAGCTTCAGGATGCCCATACTATCATTTCTGCTTTATTTTATTCATTATTTACTTCAGCCCTTTTGAGTATGTGAAGAGACCACATGAAAGTATAAATACCCAGAAAGAAAAGTCACTAAAGCTCATTTGGGAAGCCTGCTACGACAGCTCTCTGGCAGCCAAAGATTTATGTTCTTTTCATATGAAAAAAAAAATCACCCATTCTCCTATTTGACTTCAAAACTTTAATGTCATTTCAACCTTAGCTGTGAGACTCTCCTTATTTAAATCATACCTTTGCATAGATGAGGCTTCTCCCTTGTCGTTCCATTTAAAAAATGCATCATTATGCATAGGGTGCTGTTGGTTCACAGACCTATCTACTAAAGTACATCTACTTGTTCCCCTTACACTCACTATACACTGTGGTAATCACAATGGATATCTGAGACACAGTTTTGAGGGAGTTTTTTGTAGTCTTTTACAAAAAGATTTTTTTTAATTTCATGTTTATAAGTGCTTTGCCAACATATATGTATGTGCACTTATGTGTGCCTGGTGCTTACTGAGGTCAGAAGCAGGCATTGGAACCACTGGAACTAAAGTTACAAATGATTGTAAACTGCTATGTAGGTTCTGGTAACTGAAATGAGGTCCTCTGGAAGATCAATAAGTGTTTTTAACACTGAAACCATTTCTTCAGTACCCCCTTTTGAAGGATTTACAGATAATTTCATGGCCATACTTTCAAACCCTTTATATGCTGGTAATTTTTTAAATTTATTTATTTTTATATCAATCACAGGTTAGGTACTTTGCATCCCAGGCGTAGCCCCCTCCCTCATTCCCTCCCACCCTCCCCATCCCTCCCTTCCTCATCTCCCCCCCCCTCCAAGTCCACCACTCCTCAAACCCTTCAACATTCTTTTACCTGACTGACTTTAAACTTTTATATCTTTGGTTTTGACCATTGTTATAGCTTGGAAGAGAAGAGTACTCATGTGCAGAATACTTTGTTTTCAGAAACTGTGGGGACAGGGAGCCATAGGTTCAGGGAACCAGCACAGCGTAAGAATGGGGCTGAGGCATGTCCAAATCCCAGAAATCTCTTTCTGAGATCGGCAAGAGTAAGACTGCTGTCCCCCTGCCCTGGGCCTGTGTGTCCTGGCTTATGTAGCCTTGTCCCCACCTTTGTCTCCCACCATGGAGGTCACACAGCCTGGTAGCCAGGTTAAACTGCCTTTCTTCTTAAAAGAACATGTCTAGCAGTACCTGGAATTCCCTGAATGCAAATGAGACATCCCCAGCATCCTGGCCCTGACCAATAATGTACACTCATCCCAAAAGTTCCTATCCGCTCAAAAAATTTTAAGCTAGTTGTCTCACTGAATCTGTCTTGGAGAAATCTATTTCTCACAGCTTCTGAGGTCTCGTTCACCTCCTGGCTGTTCCTGCCTCCATTTCCCTTCTGAGGATCCACTAGTTGTGGTCACAGTCTGATCATGTCTGAACAGTCAGGGAAACAGTGCTTGAATGGTAAGAAGCTTGTGCTACTGAAAAGTTATTGAATCATGAGAGTTCTAAATTCTTTAATGGAATAACCCATTTATGAGTTCATAACAAAACAGAAGTGAGCCTGTTTGAAGGAAATAGATCACTGGCAGGAAGGGTATATATGTCTCTTTCAAGGGTATGCCTTACCCTCAATCATTTTTTCTTTCTCATTCTTTCTGCTTTGTACTCTCCATGAATTGAACAGCTTTTCTTCACTATGCATTGACCACTTTGATATTCTGCTTCACATTAGGCCAAAGCAATAGAACAAAAGAGCCATAGACACAAATCTCTGAAACTATTAACCAGGAGATTATTCCTCTTAAAATTGTTTCTTTTAATGTTTTGTCATAGTAATAGAAACTAAATAACACAGTAAGAGTTGCTTTGCTCCTGGTGTCAAAATTTGTATTAGGTTTCTTTTTTCACATAAAATGCTTATTCCAAAAGTGTGTGTCTTAAGTCGCAAATTTCTACTTATTTCCCACTGCTTCAGTATGTCAAGAATTCAAGACTGGATTAATCAAGCAGGTTTTGTATAGGATTTCTCATGACCCATTACAATGAAGATGTTGCATGATACAGTTAAGATCATGAGGACATCTTAGAGTTAGACTACAGGACAATTTAAAATAAATATTTACTTTTATGGATTTATTTGTACAATAGTGGATAAACCCAGTGCTTTGGTGGTATTAGGCAAACACCCTCCCAATGACCTCTTTTCCCAACATTATATATCTACTTTAACAACTAATTTTTATTTGTTGGTTTATAGTCACAAACCTGTATAATTTTCAGTTTCTAGTTCATCTATGTCCATAATTTAAAACTAGAATTTGATTTCTTCCATTGTCTCAGACTTTCTACTTCAACTATTAGTTCATTGTGGTAGGCTCACACCAAGGTACTCAAAAATTGTGGTACATTTACACAATGGAATACTACTCAGCAATTTAAAAAAAAGGAAATCATGAAATTTGCAGGCAAATTGTCGGAACTAGAAAAGATCATCCTGAGTGAGGTATACCAGAAGCAAAAGACACACATGGTATATAGTCACTTATAAGTGGATATTATACATATAATATAGGATAAACATACTAAAATCTGCACACCAAAAGAAGCTAAGCAAGAAGGACCCTGGGTAAGATGATCAGTCCTCACTCAGAAAGGCAAACAGGACAGACATCAGAAGAGGTCAAAAACAGGACAGGAGCCTACCACAGAGGGCCTCTGAAAGACTCTACCCAGCAAGGTATCAAAACAGAGGCTGAGGTTCATAGCCTAACTTTGGGCAGAGTGCAGGGAATCTTATGAAAGAAGGAGGAGATAGAAAGATCTGGAGGAGACAGGAGCTCCACAAAGAGCGCAATAGATCCAAAGAATCTGGGCAGAGGGATCTTTTATGAGAATAATTCTCCAACCAAGGACCATTCATGGAGATAACCTAGACCCCCCACACAGATGTAGCCCATGGCAGCTCAGTGTCCAAGTGGGTTCCATAATGGAAACAGAGACTGTCTCTGACATGAACTGATTGGCCTGCTCTTTGATCACCTCCCCCTGAAGGAGGAGCAGCCTTACCAGGCCGTAGAAGAAGACTATGCAGCGAGTTCGGATGAGACCTCATAGGCAAGGGTCAGATGGAAAGGGCAGAGGACCTCCCCTATTCAGTGAACTTGGAGAGGGGCATGGGAAAAGATGAGGGAGGGAGGGTGGAATTGAGAGAGAATGAGGAAGAGGGCTACAGCTGGGTACAATGTGAATAAATGAATTAATACAAAAAAAGAAAAAAGAAGAAAAAAAAGTCCTTACATGGTGTACAGAGTCCTCATGATCTGGTCCCCATTTACTGATCTTAGCACTTGCTTATCTCTCATTTTAACACTCTGCTTCATCTACAGTGACTTCCAGGATCTTTCTACATCTTATCTTTTTATTGGCTGATCTTCTACTTAAATGTTCTTTTCCTGGATGCATCACTTTTTTGATGTACAACACAGGATATGTTTTGTTATTGTTGTTGTTGCTTTGTTTTTTGGTTAATTACTCCTTATTCTCCACTAAGTTATGTTATGCCCGATTCAAGAGACCCCATAAGACTAGGAGTCGAGTCCGTTGCAAATTACAGGAGGATCTTTATTCAAGTTTAAGCTGGAGTTGCCGATCTCTTCTGATGCAGCGGGGGGAAGGGGGGGCAAAGTTTTTCTTTTTTTGTTGTTGCATGATTTATTTTCAAATCCATGCTTGCACTTGCAGACAGAATTAGTTCATGCAAATATGAACCACATAAATCTTCAATGTGCATACACGTGCCATCTTTTCATGCTGAGCATGGCTTGCTCCCAGCCAAAACAACCCAAGTGATATCCAACCTTCTTTAATAAACCATGCAATAAATATGACAGCTTCTGTGGAAAGAAGTGTCAATATGATAAAAATGACATGACATTGAAAAGACACCAGAAAACCCAAAACAACAACAACTAAAGGCAACACTTGCATAAAGCCATGGTTATATGTTCAAGCTGTGGTTGAGTTTTTGGAAAAACAGCACTTTGGTGGGGGGGGGGGGCTGTTCTGGTCTTTGAAATTGTCACCAGATAGTAAAATGACTCGTGGCTGCTGTTATCTGGAGAGGGGGACCTGTAGAGCCCAAGCGCAAGATTTAACTTGTGAATATTCTTCACAGAGTTAAAAAAAAAAAATCCTCAGCATTTTGCTTAAACAAAATTTAAAAGCTACAACTGTTTTATCTTGTTAAAGGTGATTTAAGTTTCTTGTCAGGAGGAAAATTCTTTAACAGCAACCCCAGCTTATTCATTCCCACATACAAAAACTGAGGTGGGTAGTGAGATTTAAGCACCAGCTAAAGTATTAACGACTTCCTTTCTCGTGGTTACTCCTCCTCTCTTCCTAGGTGACGCCCAGTATCCCAAAATTTATACTAATTTGATTTTCTGATGTTTATGCATTTTGAGATGCCGTCATCCGTAGGACAGTGAACACTTACAATGTGCTTCCCAGTGGTCTGCCTCACACTGCCTGCCTTCCCCCACCTAATGCAGTGGACACTATTACTTAAGCCTGAGATCCAGAAGACACAGGTTTTTGGTAATCTGACATTAGGATTGAGAAATAAATAATAAACAGGGATTGTCATGAAAGAGAAATCTGACTCCCAGGGAACAGCGATCCTTAGTCTGGGCGCCCTCTTGCCAAGCGCTCAGCGTCTCTTGGAAGAACTACCCAGCGACCACTCAGTGACTCCTTGGGTAAGTGTGTAAGGCATTCCTCTCCTGTCTCCTCTCAGCTTCATCATCACTCCTAATTTTTTCTGTTCAGCCTGGATTGATCTATTGAGACAAGAAAAGAAAAGCCATATTTATTTCTTGTTCAGAGTTGGGGCAAGGAGACATCTTCCCTTGTGCCTGGCTGTCTTCTTCTTCTTTTTTTAAAGGTAATTTATTTATTTTTATATTAATCACAGGTTAGGTACTTTGTATTCCAGTCGTATCCCCCTCCCTCATTCCCTCCCTCTTTCCCCATCCCTCTCTTATCTCCTCCCTGCCCCCCTCCAAGTCCACTGCTGGGGGAGGACCTCCTCCCCTTCCATCCGACCCTAGCTTATCTTGTCTCTTCAGGGCTGGCTGCAATGTCCTCTTTTGGGATCTAGCTAGGCTGTTTCTCCCAGGTGTGTGTGTGGGAGAGTCGAAGAGCCAGCCATTGAGTTCATGACAGAAACAGTCCCTGTTCCCCTTACTAGGGTCTCCAGTTGGATACTGAGCCACCATGGGCCATATCTGAGCAGGGCTTCTAGGTTATATCCATACATGGTCCTTGGTTGGAGAAACAGTCTTGTAAAAGACCCTTGTGGGGGGGGGCAGAGTTTTTAAAGGGAATAACAGCAGTAGGGGAATTCTAAGCCTTGCAGTTACAGGGAAGGGAAAATTTTGGGTGGGGGGTTCAGCAATCGAGATGTCCTTTAGGCAAATTGTTCCAAACCACCTGGCCAAACCAGCAGATAGCTAAGATAACTCTCCTAGCCTGCTGGGTGGAGTGGAGGACTCCTTAACACATTCTGTGGCATTCACAACAACCTGCAGGGTGGAGGGATTTATGGCTCTTCTAAAAACCTAAAGGTGGGGGTCAAGTCACTTCAAGGTCAGTCAACTTGAGATAAAGTCTGAGAAACAGAATGGAGCCATCCCTGCCATCCTCAGTTTCTTCAGTTGTAAGCTCTCTAAAGGCAGGAATGTAATTTTGTTTGTGATGAGATTAGCAATATGCATCCCAAAGACCAGTACACGATAGATATTCAATAAATGTTTATGGAATGAGTGGATATATGAGTAAATGAATAAACAAAAGAATTTCTGAAGAGGTCAAGTAAAGTTTAGGATTGTATGGTATTATTGTGGTCAAGAGGAAGCAAATACAAAAAAGAGAAAGATGATTATATGGGCTAAATGTTGTAAAAAGGTAAAAATACATTCACTGAAATATTACATATCACATGAATATGTTCACTATTATCACTCACGTTTCAAATGCTTTTAAAATATTAAAAGTGAGGTGGGGAAAAAGTACAAAGGTACAATGGTGAGTAGGAAGTAAGGTTCAAATTTGATGATAAGAAATTTTGGGTAAAATATTTTAATGTTGTAGAAGAAAAAATCATTAAATGTACTTTTAAGAAAGAGGATTACAAAAGTAAAGGAGAAACAGAAACAGAAAGAAAATAGAGAAGAGCCGAAGGAGGATCACTATTATTGGTTAATCACTTAAGAGCTTACACTTTGGAGTCAGATTTTATGACTGTAGGTACTTGCATGATTTGAAGTAAGTTGCCTGAATTTAAGGATAACAATAATATATCTACTGCATTAGTAAATTCTTTGTTATTATGATAGAATATTCTGACAAAAAGCAGCTTAGAGGAGATACAGGGTTTCTATTAGTTCTGGACGGGTCCAGGTGTGTCCAGATGGGATATAGTCCACCATGGTATAAAAGGTGCAACAGCAATAACATGAGGCCATCTTGGCAATCAGGAAGCAGATCAATCACACTTCATTTGTACACAGGAAGATTTTACCCTCCACAGATGCCGTAACTTTTCCAAATAGCATCACCAACTGGCTATCAAGTATTCAAATTCATGATGCTTTGGGTGATATTCCTCATTCAAATGTTAATAAACAAGTTGAGTTTTATCTCCAGCCCAACCTCGTAAAAAGGATATGAGGATTAAACAAAGCACTCACATAAAGAATGTGAATTTCAAATCATTGAGACAATTTAGCAGGTTAATGCACTTGTTTCAAAGCCAGCCAACGTGGGGTTCATCCCTGGGATTTATGTGGGACAAGGAGAGAACTGACTCCTGCAAATTATTCTCTGACTTCCAGAAAAATAAATCTGCAATTTTCAACTTGTTGGTTGTGACTCCTTTAGGTCCAAATGACACTTTCACAGAGGTCATCTTAAGACCATCAGAAAATATTGCTATTTACCTTTTGATTCATAATAGAGGCAAAATTACAGTTATAAACTAGTATAGAAAGATAATTTTATGGTTGGGGATCACCATAACATAACAAACTGCATTAGGAAGGTTGAGAACAAGTGCAATATATAAATGCAACTTTTTAGAAGAAATTTTAATTTGGAACATTTGTTTTTAGTTAGAAATCTTACATCTTATCGTTAAGAATAGAGCCTTAAAAGAAGTTTCAGGGTTGAGAAAAGCTGTATTGTGTTTCATGATTTTTTCGTATATGGTAAGATGTGGTTACCATTTTTTAAGTAGTTTTGCTGGATAGAGTGGCACATTCCTTTGATCCCTGCCTGATCTACATGGTATGTTTTAGGACAGCCAAGTCTAATAAGTGAGACCCTGCTTGAAAAATGTATTTATTATATGTATACATGTGTGTTTAGGTGTAGGTTTGTGAATGAATGAAATGCCCACAGAAGCCAGAAGAACACATCAGATTCTCCTTGAAGCAGTAATTCCAGGCAGTTGCTTCCAGACATGGTTGTAGGGAACTAAACTTGAGCCCTCTGCAAGAGCAGCACATGCTCTGAACTTCTGAGCCATCTCTCCAACCCCATGATTATTCTTAACATCTAAACAGAATAAGGTAATGGATAGAGAGTTCAATTAGAAAGAAACAAGTAGGTGAACAGAAATGAATAATTTTTGACACTCCTAGTGAGAAAACCAGGCCTGACACCCCCAAAAGTCACCAGGATCTATAGTATAATCAGTTCCAGAAACAAGGTCATAAAATTCCCTAACCAAGGAACAGCCTGAGGATAACCATAAGAATAAGAAGGTATCATTTCTCAAGGTGGGGCATCTGTGCTGGTCAGCCTGCTGACCTTGTAGCAGAATATTTCATGGCACAGAAAATACCTAACATTTGTGAGGTCTATAGATAGCTCGCTCAACGTTATGTTAGCTAGCCAATCACTTAGTAACAAGCTTGCCCTTGCTGAATGTCATCCAATCATGTAACTGTTAAGCTGGGAATTCCCTATTCTTGCTCAAATCCCAATAAAAACCCTGCCATGAGGCTGATTGGGGCTTTCCTCTCTGATCCACTGCATTGGTGACAGTGGAGAGACCAAGCTTAAGCATGAATAAAGCTCTTTGTTCTTGCATACATGTTCCGGCTCTTGGTGGTCTTTGGGAACCTTAAGATCTGGGCATAACACTAGAAAGAGTTTACATGAATGAAAAATGCTACTTTCTTGCCTAGAGGATACTAAGACAGACTTGAATGAGCACCATAGAGAATTTGAAGAAAAGAGAGGGAAAGTTTACTTATACTTAATAAAACACAGGGAGCTGAGGGGTATAGTTCAGTGGTACAGTTATTTCTTACGCCTGAGGTCCCAAGTTCAATCCCCAGCACCACAAAGAAGAAAAAAATAAGTCCGGATAAAATACAAGGATTAGGACTCACACTGAGAAGATTAAGTTTTGGGATTCAAAATGTACAGAAAGCCAGTCAGTTCTGTTGACTTTGTTTTGCCTTGAAAGGCTCAGACATTTCTGCTAAAGTTTATCTACTTATACAGTATTTTCCATACTCTCCAGCACCATCAGATGACTGCTTTATGTGTATCTTCCCATATGAGAGAAGTGCTTTTTCAAAAAGATAAAGTCCACAATCTGAAAGAGTTTGTTTGCTTATTTTGTTTTTTAAAAGGACACTCAAAAAGATGTCAATCACTCTTTGTAGCTATACTTTTGTTGGTGTTTTGTTTGTTTATCTTTCACTTCCAGTTGTCACAAATGTGTAGGTAAATCATGGGACTGTTGTTCCATATCATTCAACAGGGTGATGGCATAAAAAATATTTTCAGTGCCTCAGTTTGGTAAAAACTAGTTCACCTGAGGTTTTTGTATTATTTAGAAAATACATTTCTTCTAAAATGAGATTAGAGGATTAAGACCAGCCTGCTAACTCTCCTACCAGGACATTGAATGCACGTACTTTCTACCACTGAGGAAGTAAAGGGTGATAAAGCAAAATAAACAAAAAAAAATGACTTATCACTATTCTGTTTTTCCCACTGATGTTACTTCACTCCAAGGTTGACTATTATTGTTTTGAATAAACCAAGGAAGATAGAAGGTGAAGGGAAGAAATGTTGGGTCAGCCTTTACATTTGAAAATGCCTTTTTTTTTTTTTTTGGTCTGATAAATACAATCATCATAAACAACTGCAAGTACTTTGAGAGTAGTTTTAAGGTCAGAGGTATGATTTTAAATGTCACTGCTTACTGTTGGGAGATTTATCAAGAGAAAAAGAAGCCGTCAGTGGGAAATTACTTGGACAGAATTTTAAAAGACAACTGGTTATCTAGAACACTCCTTATGTGTTTTCTAACTTCTAAGACATAAAAATATTAATGAAATGTTAAACACATATTTTCTCATGTCAGATTAAGATAAGGTAGTTAATGTTGCATTTTTACAAGCAAAATACATGCTGTAGAAAACATAGATATTTATCATATATCCTGGTTCAGAGATAACATTTTTGCTATTGATTCTGTAACTTGCTGGGCACCCAGTAGTGATTATTCCTATGGGAATTGTGATTCATTTCATGATCGTTAAAATAGTGCAGCAAGCAATAAGTATCACATAGATTTTGTTCCTCTCGAAACTTTTATGCAACCTTTGAATACACTCCTTAAAGTTATTTACTTGCTGGAGAGTCTTGATTGGAATGGGTTGAAAAATGATAGCATCCCCACTAGCAGGGAGAAGATTCAGATCCTTGGGACGTACAGATTTATGAAAGAACCAAGGTGCAGCCAGCACTGGTAGTGCCACATGCCTTTAATTGAAACACTCAGGAGGCAGAGGCTGGAGGACCTCTGAGTTGGAGGTCAGCCTGGTCTACAGAACAAGTTCCAGGATGATCAGACCTACACAGAGAAACCCTGTCTGGAAAAATCAAACTAACAAACAAAAACCAAATGCTTCCAGACTTGCAGAGAGTATTTGCAGACAGAGATGTAAAGGAGGATGAGAAGGCTAGAAGTGAGTTTATATTTGAAAGAAGTACATCTTTAAAGAAAGAAGCACTTAGGGAAAGACTATTTGAAACTTAGAGAAGTTGCTGGGCCTTCTGAAATTCACTAGAACAATGAGAAAGCATGCAATAATAATAATCCATTATCATTAGAAAATTTTAAGTACCTTAAGAAGCATCCCTAAAGCCACTCTGTAAGGGGAAGTAGCCTTTGATGTATATGTTTAAGAAAATATAACATTTGCCTGATAGATGAGCCCATCCCAAGTAGTCAGCCAGAAACACATATACATATGAACTAAGGTTATATTAATAGACTTACTTATTTTTATTTTATTCTTATGTATGGGTGCTCGGTCTACATGTATGCCCATATATCAAATATGTGTGGTGCCCAAAAGATGGGAAGAGGGTATCAGGCCACCTGGGATTAGAGTTACAGATGGTTGTGACCTACCATGTGGGTGCTAAAAGTCCAACCAGAGTCCTCTCCAAGAACAACTGTTTTTTACTACTGAAGTGTCTCTTCAGCCCCTGTATTTATAGATTATACATGCATATATATGTATATATGCATATACATATATGAATATATTACATTTTCAAGGACTTTAAAAATGTATATAACCTCTGACTTGGTAACACCACTTCAAAAATTCCATCTTAAGGAAAGAATTAGTGTGCATAAGGTTATATCCACAAGATTAGAGAAGACTTTCCTGATAATCCTCTCTTCTCTTGCTTCTCAGAAATGATAGTAGATAGAATGAAATGGATAGACATTCTCAGGTTAGTGAAAGTTACCTATGATGGCACCCAGGGAAAATCACTCTGATAACATTCTTCTTGCTGTTATTTTCTTCTAAACTGTACCAGTTTTCTACCTGAGACTATAACATATTATCACAAATTTATAGAATAACACAAAGGTCCTTTTCTTGTTTTTGTTTTTTTTTGAGACAGGGTTTCTGTGTCTCACAAAGGTCTTTTTAATTTAAATAGAAATGCAACACTTCCTCTCTCTAGCCCTTCCCACCTACCCTCTTTTGAACCCTTTCCACCACTACCACTACCCCAGTGCCTCTTTTTTTTCTTTGAGTATTATTGTTACACAAAGGTCTTTTCATGTAGTCATGTAGCAAAGGATTCTAATGGAGGGCTTTTGGGTCTGGAGTCATGGTATTGGTAGTACTACATTTACTTTACTTTTAAAAGCCTAGGGAACAAGTCATATCTTTTTCTTTTCAAGCTTCTCTAGACAGCTGGAATTTCTTGACTAATGGTGTCCTTTCTCAAAGGCAGCAGTGTTAAGTTTATCCTATTCTTAGACACATCTCCTGATGACTACAAAGTAAGGTTCTACTTAATTTTCTTTCTTTCTTTCTTTCTTTCTTTCTTTCTTTCTTTTTTTTTGGCTTCCTATTCCTTTCCTCCCTAGAACTGATTCAATTTCCTCCTCTCTGGAGCCCCAGAGGGGTGTCAATGGCTTCATCCTCACAGAGACCTTAGAGGTATGCACGAGGTCCCTGTCACCTTGTGTAATATAGGTCCATAATGACAGGAGTGAGAGGATGTCAGCACCCTGAGCAACTCAGTCTCTGGCTCCCCTAATTATCACACTGATTTTTAAAAAATGAAATAAAAAGGAGGATGTCATTCTCCATTCAGCAAGGGCCAGCGTCCAGCTGTTGTCTTGGCACTCATCCAGATGGCGAACCAGGTTCCATTCTTTCTTGAAGCAGCTAGAATGCTTTAGGGTGAGGCCCAAGTGTGGTGTGGAAAAGGTTTTCGACAAGTGTTACAGTTTGCCTCTTTTAGAAAGAGATCAATGGTGGCAGCGGAAATTTGGACGTTCCAAAGCCTATGGCAATACCAAAGTATCTTGGTCAAGCTGCTGTGCTGAGCACTGCAAAGGTGCAGGCCCATGCCTGGTCAGCTTGCAGCCAAGACACAAGCCTGGTGAGGCCCAGACCAGGCAAGGACCAGGCTAAGTGGACCAGTGGGCAGCCCAGTGAGACTCAACCCAGCGGAGGATAAATGACTAATATCAGCTGGTCTAGAAGTGAGAAAGCACAAACCTTTTTTTCTTGTGAAATCGAGGCAATATAAACCCTAAGAAGAAGAAGAGATTTCTAGGGTGAAAGTGTCTGATTCGCTGGGGTCAGGAAATCAAGGTTACTTAAATGGTCCTGTCACAAGAAGGAAATTACAGTACTTAACTATCCGGCGGTGGGGAGGGGACAGTATCTCCAAATACAATTTAAGGTCACTGCTGGTCTAAGATCCTTACCAGGGTGGGGTGCTTCTAGGAATGCCTAGATGCTTGCTAGAACAGTTTTCCTTACCCGGCCCCAACAGAAAAAGGGAGTCTATCATAATAGACTGAGGCCAAATAACTGGTTATCCGGAGACTACTGAATTCAACTTTATCCAGGAGAGCCCCACAGGAGAACATAACTACTACTGAAGTATGGAGAGGAATTTTATTGTAGATATTTTATTTTAGATATAGAAGTGAAAGTAAGCTAAGAGAATAGTCCAAGCTGAAGATGACTGGCAGACTAAACCTGATCATGAAAGGAGAGGGGGGAAAGAGAGAGAAAAAGAGCAGCTGCTGACCAAGATTGGCACTCCAGGCCAAAAGACAGTAAAGGGTAGACAAAAGGTCTGGGTAAATAAAGTGGCTGTATTATATAGGGAAGGACAGCTTCTCTTTCTTTCTTTTTGGTTTATTTGTAATCATATGACTGTTTTCCTTCATGTATGTTTGTATACCATTCATGTTTCTGGAGCCTGTCAAAGTCAGAAGAGGGTGTCAGATCTCCTGAACCTGGAGTTATATATCATTGAGAGCTACCATGATGGTGTTCCTCTGCAAGAGCCGAAAGTTTTACTAACTGCTGAGCTATCTCTGAATCCAAATTTCAACTTTCAAAGGCAGCTAAATCTCTCTTGAAAGCTCACTCAGACAATTCAGGAAAAATCTCCCCATCTCAAGGTCATCAAACATTTTCCTTTCTTCTAAGTCCAGTTTGCCATGTAAATCAGTATATTCAGAGTCTTTGAGAGTGAAGGAATAGATATCTTTGAATATGAGCACACCACGCAAATATCATCATGTATATCCCAAAGCATGTTTTCTCTAAAGTTGGGAATAAGCAATCACTTTATTTGACTACTTTTCTACTTATATTTTAACAATTTCTCCGTGTCACTGCATGTTTTTGAAAGCATGATTTAATCCATGTTGCATAGTTTAACTTTAGGGCAATACTGTAATTTAATTAAAATTTCTCTACTTTAAGACCTGTAGGTTACTTTCAATATTTTTTAAAACCTAATTTAGAATTGTTTATGAATATCTTCAATATAAATCTTCTTGGATGATTCTAATTAACCTCAGGATAAAAATCCTAGGGGTAAAATTATTCAATGAGTGTTTTAGAGAAATGTCTCTTGAGAATCAGTGTTTCAGTAACTATTTTGTTAATACTTGATAATTTTTTTCTTTTCTGAAAAATGCTTATTTTCTTTCGGAATTTCTTTTCAAAAAATTATGTGTGTATGCCACACTTGTGAGAGTACCCATGGACACCAAAAAAATGAAAATCAGCTGCCATAAAGCTGACCATGAGAGCTACCAGATGTGAGTATTGACAATAGAACATTCTCTGCCCTTGAAAATGGATATATCTTATTTCTTCTGTGGAATACATGTGAATAAAATTGAACCAATTAAACCATAGGGAAAAAAAAGTGCTGACCAATATTTAGAGCTTAATTATGCTTTGATGCTTATAAGAACAAAGTTCCAATCTTTCATAAATAGGCCCTTTTGTTTGTTGGTTGGTTCTTTTGTTTCTTTGTTTGGTTGATTTGGTGTTTGTGTGTGTGCCCACCTCCACCCCCTTTTTGTTTGATTGTTTGGAGAAAATGTTTCTGTATGGATACCTTTCCCTATCTTCTACTATGTGTCATATACCTTTTTCATCTCATAAAATGATCTCAGTTTGGGTACCTTTGATCCTAGGTAACAGAAAGACATTAGTAGCAGATAGTGTTTCTTGTCAACATAACACAAGCTATAATTATCTAGGAAGAGATTTTTGATAAGGGACTGTGGCTCATGGGCTTGTCTTGGGAGTTAATGGGTGTTATTTTGATTGTTTTAATCGTTGTGGAAATACATGTCCTTTGTAGGTGACACCATTCCCTGGGTATGTACCATGGGCTGTATAAAAAAGGAGAAAAGAGAGCCCAGCATAGGAATGCATTTATCCATTTCTCTCTGGTATTATCTACGGATGTAATGTGACTACTTTGTTGTCTTTAGATCCTACGCCTGTGACTTTCCTGAAACAAGAACCATATCCTGGAATTGTGAACTAAAGTAAACCCTTTCTCCTGTAAGTAGCTTTTTGGCTGGGGTATTTTATTGCAGCAATAGGATGAAATTAGGACACCATGTTTTAAAACAAGCTAAAATAATAAAGGGAATTTATCAACTCAAAACCAGTAGCCCAAAACTATAGCAGGCAGAAGCTCTGCCCACTGGCACCTCTGCCCAGAGAGCCGAACTCATTGCTTTGACTAAAGCATTAGTACTAGGAAAAGACAAGAGGTTTAATGTGTATTAAAAAAAAAAACCCTCTGGTTACCAAAGAAACTGTCAATTATTCCAAACAATTGTGTGGACCAAGTAGCCAAATCAGCCGCCCTCCAAATTAGCCCAGTCTTGGCCACCATGCTGGTGACCCAAACATCCCAGAGAAAGCCAAGTACACTAAGGAAGATGTAAATTGGATAAAGGGACTGTCAATGACCCAATACCTGGGAGGATGGCAGAAGGAAACCTAATCCTCCCAGGGGAAGCTGGGAGATTCCCCTTCTCTTTGCACTCTATCAGGTACACAATTCACCTCATCAGATGGGAATCATTCCTTTTGAGATCATGTTTAGCAATCTCCTACCCTCTATTCCAAACCTTCAGGCCTTATTAACTGCTGAATCTGAGGAAAGAGACCTACTGGACTATCTTCAGTGAGTCCATTGGTCCCACAAACATATTTGGCTTAACTGTGTGCTCTCTGAGACAGGTCCTTCTCTGGAACCCCACCAGTACCAGCCTGGTGATTGGCTCTTTGTCAAGTGACATGGACTGTGGTCCTTGGATCCTCAATGGAAGGGTTTCTAAGTCATGTTACTAACCACCCCAATGGCCTTGAAGGTGGATGGAATGATATCTTGGGTCCATTATGCCTACTTCTATCCTGCTGACCCATTTGCTGTAAAAGACAATGGATCTCAAGCTCCAAGATGGAAAGCCAGAGTACCCCAAAATTCTCTGGCAAAAGTTGTATTGCAAAACAGAAGGAGCTTGGATCTGTTGTTTTTACAACTGGGTGGGTTGTTTGCAGCCCTTGGAGAGGAATGTTGATTTTATGTAAATCACTCAGGATTGATTAGGGAATCCTTAGCAAGAGTAAGAGAAAGCCTAGAGAGACATTGAAAAAAGAGAGGGTATTCCAGAGGGATGGTTTGAATCCTGGTGTAGTAGTTCTCCATAGTGTACTACCCTTATATCCACCCTACTGAGATCCCTACTCATTTTGATTTTGCTTTTTACCTTTGGGTCTTGCATTTTAAATCACTTGGTAACTTTTATGAAGGAACGCTTGAGCCATCCAGTTAATGGTACTCAGATCTCATTATGGAAGGGTAAATCTGGAAGACACTGGGGGGTCATATCTGAAAGACCCATGATTGGGCCTTCAAATGACGATGAGAAGGGGTCCAATGAGAGACCCATGCCTGACACCCCCAAAGGTCACTGGGAACTAGGACTAAACAAGGTCATCCAAAAGTCATCCAGAACTAGTGACCCCCACCCCAAGGTCACCAAGACACCAATTCCGGAAGCCTCTTCTTACCTTCAGCAGTGTTATAATCCCAGGTGGGTCTGGTCAGGGGGGAACAAGCATCAGTTTGTGTCCGATCTGTGGTAAAGACTCCAGTGGTTCCAGGAACCAATTTCCTGTCTTTCATCTGGATGCGTTCTTACCTGTCGAAAAATACCTGCAATAATTGTGGACAGTAATCCAAAGTTGGCTGGGGGGAAAACAAGATAGTTTATACCTTAAAACATCTTCTTAAGCCCACAAACACTTTACAGCTTGCATTTGCCAACCTCCTTATAACTTAAACTTTCATATCCTCAGACCTTACATAACTTTACATCTTTCTATTTAGTTATTCACCCTAAGAAACAGGTAGTTAATATGAAACCTGTGAGCAAGACAAACCTGTTTGTCTTTATTATTAAGAGATCTAGTACCTGGTAGTTCTAACTAGGTAATGAATAGGCCAACTTTGTACTTACCCATCCTAGGCTTAACCTTGAAAACATAAACAAGAGACTAGGTAACCAAGTGCAGTCATTAGCATAACTTTATATATATTCTGAACAAAAATCAAAGCAAAACTTACAGGTCATAGAGGGGATGGCAAATCTTGCTGATTCTACCATGCTGCATTATTAAGACCAAATAGCAAAAGGCTTAAAGGACAGAACTTGCACCTAGCACTAAACAGGGAACTGAACACAGCTGGCAGTCCTCAACAAACATGGCGGTAAAACCATGGCTCCACTCTCTTTATCCCCAAACCAACATGGCAGCTAGCCATGTTGTTACAGACCGTGGCAGGCAATTTTAAAACATAGCCTTTAGGTACAGCTGTTGGTGTTGCTGCATCCCATGGTATAGCACTGTGGAACATTTACCTTTTCCTGTAATCAAGTTTTAACAATGTGATCAAATAAGTTTTAGAACCAACCGCATACATACAACCCTGAAATATAAATATATATATATAATATATGGATTATATATAATACATATAGACAATATTATAAAATACCTGAAAATTTTTCAAATGTTTGATAGCTTTAAAAATATTTTTAAAATAAATCTGTTTTTGTAATATCAAAAAAGTACCCTTTTTAGGAGTGAAGTCACAAAGCATAAATATAATTTTAAAAGTCAAAACCAAATTTTACCAGTATAAACAATCCAATGTCTAAATTAAATACCAATTTTAAATGAGACTTATCTTCTTACTCTAAAAGGACACACAATGTTAAACAAAATTCCTTACAACTAAGAGGTTCTGTAACTTTTTTCTTTATCCTAGGCCACACCATATGGCAATTTCATATAACATAGTGGGCCACATGTTTGTTATTTAAAAATTACATCTGTGTTTCTATTGATGTTACAAACACATATGCACATATGCACACATATATATGTATTGAACAAGAGTTGAAATTTAAACTTTAAACATATCCAATAACTGTTAATCTATAACCAAGACATACAGAACATATTAACCATTTTCTCTTTTTTATTAATTATTATTTATTACAAATTATTCCCTTTATATCCCTGTTGTGGCCCCCTCCCTCATCCTCTCTAATCCCACGATCCTTCCCTCTTCTCCCCCTATGCCCGTCCCCTAGACCACTAATAGAGGAGGACCTATTACCCTTCTATCTGACTCTAGCCTATCAGGTCTCATCAGGACTGGCTGCACTGTCTTCTTCTGTAGCCTGGCAAGGCTTCACCCCTCCCAGTAGGAGGTGATCAGAGAGCCTGCCACTTAACTCATGCCAGAGACAGCCCCTGCTCCCCTTACTGGGGAACCCACTTGGAGACTGAGTGGACTACATCTGAGCAGGGGTTTTAGGTCCTCTCCATGTATGGTCCTCAGTTGGGGTGTCAGTCTCTGTGCATATTAATCATTTAAGATCACTCAGAAATACACATGTAATGTCCACAAATACATTTAAAACAGATAAAAGTTTCCTTACTTCGTTCAGCTGTAATTTCAAGCATTTTGTTTTATCTCTTGAATTTACAAAGGGGTTTGGAATATTCTAGCAGTCTTGCCTAAGGCACCGCATAATGCAGCCATCCATTGGTGTGCTTCCTTGCCTCTGCCCTCTCATGCTGACCACGAGAAGAGAAGTGGGCACCATTATGGTGGAAGTTCACCACTTTTCCTCATAGAGGGGAGGTTTTCACAAGCTAAGTTCTTTGCAGTGGTACAAGCTAAGGTCTTTGCAGTGGTACAAACTCCCTCTGCTCCAGGATGTCTGCTAGCACTGCTGCCCAGGGGCAGCAACCCTTGGGGGAAGATGGCTCCACACCAGAGGTGATATTGACACCACCCCTCCCCCAGCCATCTTTCCCAACCAAGCCTTCCCAGCCATCCAGGTGGAAATGCATGCTCCCACTGGTGACCTGAGGTGCCCAAGCTTGTAGTGCTGGGAGCATGGGGCAGGCTAAGTCACTACAAAAAACAGCTGTTTGGTCACTTGCCTGAGACCATCACAAGCAAACAAAAACACAAAAGAACAACACAAGAAAAGAATGTACAGGTACAACCCAAACAAAGAGAATAGAAGAAGAAGTAAAAAAACAAAACTCAGAACAGTGGCCTGTCTCTCGATGGGTCCTGGGTCCTGCTCCATTAGGGGTTGCCTGCGCCAAAATCATAAACCACCCAACTATACCAGAGTTTGCAGCAGAGGCCTGTCATTCCACCAGACCAGAGACCAGAGCAGCAACATATCTGTTGAGCTCTGCCAGACCAGAGACCAGAAAACACTGGCAGTATCTCCAAGCCTGGGGCTTCACATATTGTAGCCAGCCCTTGATGCCTCCTCTCCAATGTCACCACAGCCTGTGTAGCATGGCGCAAGCCTCAGTGAAATGTGCAAGAATTAAGTCTAAGGGGTTAAAAGGAGTCTGTCCCATGTCATCAGGCAGTCCCAGTAACAAACAAACAAACAAAAAAACAGGCAGCGAGAGACAAGACAGTCAAACAGACACACACAGAGCCAGACAACAGATCCTCCCACTCCTGTGGTGGATAAACCAAGTAGGACAGCAGCGAAGTCTCACTGAGGGAGCTACCCACCTTGGCCTTATCCAGAGACCACAGAAAACTGGGTGTTCTACCACCCTTTACAGATAGGGGCTCTGTGGCCCGTGGCTGTCCAGCATGTCTTCTCTAACCATTCTGTACCACAAAGATTACATGTTTTGTCTTGAGACCAGAAAACAGAAACTAGAGAAACACTGAGACAAACACAGACAGACAAGAACAGACATGAACAAACACTGACAGAGAGCACTCACTTACCGCCAGTGTTCAGCATCTTGGAGATCCTGGACAAACCCCCAAATGTTATGCCAGATCTTTAGGTACCCAAAGACCACTAGGAGCTGGAACACGTATGCAAAAGCAAAGAGCTTTATTTGGGCTTAAGCTTGGTCTCTCCACTATCACCAACACAGTGGATCAGAGAGGAGAGCCCCAAAAGGCACATTAGGGTTTTTATTGGGTTTTATTCCCAGGAAGACTGGGAATTTCTAGTTTAAAAGTTACAGGATTAGGTGACAAAGGTCAAGCTTGTTACAAAGTGATTGGCTAACTAACATAACATTGAGCAAGCTATCTATAGACCTCAGGAATGTTAGGTATTTTCTGTGCCCAGAAATATTCTACTACAAGGTCGGTGGGCTGCTCAGCACAAATGCCCCATCCTGAGATAAGATACCTTCCCATTCTTGTGGTATCCTTAAGCTGTTCCTTGGATAGGGAATCTTATGACCTTGTTTTGGGAATTGGTGACCTATGGTCTAGTTCCTGGTGACCTTGGAGTGGGGTTACTAGTTCTTGGTGACTTTGGGTGACCTTATTTGGGCCTCGTACCTAGTGACTTTTGGGGGTTTCAGCCTGATTCTCTCGGGTAACGATAACAGAAGACTTGGAAACATATATTGGTGGCTAAGGGTCATATGTCTATCTTATTCTTTTTCCAAATGGTGAACTTGTTAAAGACAGAAAACCATATCATACAGTATATGTCCCACTTAGAAGAAGACTAAGTATAGGCTACTCAGTAAATGCTTGTGAGCATAGAAAAAAAGCAACAGAATAGCTGTGTAATCTAGGGTGATTGAATGTTTTCCTTAATTATTTGTTTTAAGAAGAGGATAAAGGGCTTAACACTCAGAACACTTTCTACTTCCAATAATTTTATGAGTTCTGTCAATTAAAAGATGAAAATAAAATTGTGATGAACCCAGCATAAGTAAAATTCAAATGACATATTTTCTGTAAGAAGCACATATAAGGACTGTTAAAGTCAACTTTATTCTGTAGTCATATTCATAAAAATCTCAAAATTTAAGAATGGTTGAGTTGTCCCAGACTAATAAGGAATTCTGAATTCCATTTCTTGCAAATGGCATTTTTTATAAAGTCAGTGACTGTTAATATAAGAAAAAGGCAGCCTTTTCATATATTCAAAAATACTTAGAACCAAAGGTAAGTTGTGATTTCAGGATTGCTTCATGAAAGGTAGGAAACTTAGCAGAATGTATAGTATATGATTGAATATTGAATTCTAGCCCTACTCTGGTTCCAGAGTCATTTCATTCTTTCTTCCTACCACAGCCTAGACATTTTTCAAGGCAGTATTTATAAAGTGAATAATGGCAATAAGGTCTCTGTTTTTAGGAAGCACATATTTCTAGGAGGCAAGACAAAAAGTAAGCAAGCCATTGCAATTAAACTTATCATATAAAAAATGTTAAGTCAGGCAAAGTACTAGGGGCTGTAATAATACAGATAAAAAATAGTTAACACAGAATGAAGACAAAGCAGAATTTATGCTTAAGGGGTAATCTTGCCTGACATCATAAAGGTATTTCATTGATTATACATAAATTTTTTTTGCAGGGGCAGAAAGTTTACCTCTGTAGTCCTGTAGCTCAAACTCATAGAGATCCTCCTGCCACCTGCTGATTACTGAGATCAAAGGCTTGTGCCACCATTTCTGGCATGACATTTAAATAAATCATATTAATAACTAGAAAGAAATGAGAAATCACAAAATGATTTGAGTAAGGTGATAGTATATTTTTTCTTCCTGTTTCTTGTGGTAGTGTGATGAACCTAGGGCCTTGTATTAGATATTTTTCTGTTGTTATAAAAGAACACAACCAAATTCAACTGAAGAATCTAAGCACAACACACTCCATTTTGTACTTGCCTCCATGTTGTATTTGACCTAGCTCTCACACGCAGAACCTGAAAAACTTGTTTGTACTTGCAGGAAACCATAACATTCTAGAAGATAAAATGTGCCAAACCTGACACCAGTCAATCAGGAAACAGGACAAAATGACTATTGTCTTTGTGATTGTGTTGTGCCTGAATCGCGATTCCCCAAAAGACCACCACCAGGAGCTGAGTCCATTGCAAATCACATGAGGATCTTTTTATTATAAATCATTACAAGCTGCAGCTTGGGCTCACAGCCCTCACCGCCGAAGCAGTGAATTGCCGAGAGCCCTGTGCTCAGGTTAATTGGGTAATTTAAAGATTCTGGTCCCTCCCAGCATGCCCAAGGCAGGGGCGATTCCTACCTGGCAAGCATCTATTGGTTGAAACATTGCATTTTGAATTGATTGGTTACAGGAAGGTCCCCAAACCATTAATCACTCCCTAGGGGGATGGGCCAGTTTCCTAGCAATTATATCTCTAGTGTGGGGGTAAAGAATGCGGCAAGGCGAGTTCTTCCCCTCAGAGCATTACTGGACCTCCCCACCCAACTAGTTTAGGCCTTAAGCACTAAAAGTGGCCACCTTTAATCTTTTGGTCTCTCAGTTGCTAAAACAATTATGTGTTCCTTGTGGTTGCCGAAATAGTTACTCCAACTTGCCTTTAGCCAATCACTATGTAACAAGCCTGCTCTTGCTTAATCTCACCCAGTCATGTAATGATCAAGTCTGGAAGCCCCTTCTTGCTAAAAACCCAATAAAAATCAGCTTCTTTCTAGGCTAGGGGCTCCTGGCCTTTGACTGTTCTGTCGGTTCAGGCTGGAAATCAGAGCTTAAGCTTGAAATAAAGGCCCTTGCTTGTGCAAGATGATTTCTGACTGCTGGTGTGGTCAGTGGTATTTTGGGGTCTCACGAACTGGGTACAATACAACTTATAGAAGAAAGAGTTTGTTTTGGCTTATAGTTTAAGAGGGGAGTCCGTAATGGTGGGAAAGGCATGAGAGTTCCAAGCTGGAACAGGAAGCTGAGATATTAATCATATTTTCAACCAATGAAGAAGAGTCAACTGAAATTAGCCTGAGCCTATGCACTTTCAGAGCCTGCCCCCAGTAATCTACTTCCTTCACAAATCTCCACTTCCTAAAGGTCCCATAACCTCGTCACACAATGTCATCAAGTGTTCAAATACCTGCGTGGATGGGAAACATTTCTCATTCAAACCACCAGAGACCTTTTAGCAGCTAAGCAAGCACAATACCACTAGGCATTTTTCCCATTCCAATGCCATATTTTCTAAAACATATAATCAGTTATAAAAACACAAGCAAAAGCAAAGGTAATATTCAGAGTTATAAAGCACTTCTTTGTTTCAAGATTGTTTCATTTACATACCATTTTCATGCAGGGAAGTATCATGGTAATTGTGGTGGTCTGAATAAGAATGGTCTCCATAAGCTCATATATTTGAATGCTTAGTAGTCAGGGAGTGTCACTCTTTGAGAAGGAGTAGAAGGTGTGGCCTTGTTGGAATAGGTGTGACTTTGTTGGATGAAATGTGTCACTGGTAGGTAAGCTTTAGGGTTTCAGAAGCCTAAACTAGTCCCAGTTCTCTCTCTCTCTCTCTCTCTCTCTCTCTCTCTCTCTCTCTCTCTCTCTCTCTCTCTCTCTTTCTCCCTCCCTTCCTCCCTCTGTCCTTGTAGCCTGTGGATCAGGATGTATAACTTCTAGCTACTTCTCCAGCACCATGTCTGCCTATGTACTACCACAGTCCCTGCCATGATATTGGACTAAACCTTTGAAATTGTAAGCAAGGCCTCAATTAAATGCTTTCTTCCATAAGAGTTGCCATGATCATCATGTCTTTTCATAGCTATAGAACAATGACTAAGATAGTAACTCAGTGATTTATTTAATCTTGTGCAGTAGTCAGGAAAAGTTAACGTATGTTGAAATAACAGCTTTCAATTATCCATATACTGAAGCAACAAAAGATGAACACATTATTATACTATTTCTTCATCATAAGTCAATTTTTGACTTTACTATAGTTCATCCTTATTCCAGAACACAAAATGAGAGAGCTACCATTGTATGCAGTGTTACCTGTTGCTGGGCTCTACTGATTTCCTAAGATAAAAAAATAATTCTAGCATCTACATCATTCACAAAGAAGTGGTGTGTGGTTATAACTCAAATCAAGAGCATGATGGAATGTCCTGAAATATGTCTTGAGAGAAGACAATAAAATAATTCATGATGAGAAAAAAACTCACCATAAGAGTCTCATAACCAAAATATAAAACATACTCTTCAAAACTCAACAAAAGATAGATAACTTAATAAAAACAGACAACGGGCTTGAAAAGATGTTTCTCAAAAGAAGGTAAACAGCAAAAGAAAGCACCTTAAAATATGCTCAATGAAGGCATTAAGGAAATGCAAATAGAAATAGTAACGAGATACCATTTTACATCCATTTGGATGACTAAACTTTGAAAACAAAAAGAAATGAAAACTATCAAGTGGTGTTAAAGATGTAGAAAAATGAAGTCCCTCACATATTGCCAATCAGAATATAAAATTGTGTGGCTTTTAAGGTTACTCAAGAGGTTAATGATAAAATCACTGCATGACCCAGAAATTCTGTTCCTAAGTCTGTATTCCAAAGAAAATAAAATATTATATATATATATATATATATATATATATATATAGAGAGAGAGAGAGAGAGAGAGAGAGAGACACTAGAATATTACTTAGCCACAAAAGAAGTGCAGTGCTGATATATGCTATATAGTATATTGGTCTTGAAAACTTTCTGTGTCAAAGAAATCAGACACAAAGTCACATGTGCTATTAACCTATTTATGTAAAATACCTAGATTAATAAATTCATAATACATAAAATCAGTTTGGTATTATCATAGACAACAGAAGAGGTGAAATGAGGTATAACTGTTGAATTGATAAGGTTTCATTGGGAGATCAATGAAAATACTTGGACATTATATTGTGACTGCTCAATATGTGGAACACAGTTGTCCTAGGTTATTCATTTTAGTTGTTTAAAATGATATTATATAAATTTTATCACAATATAAAAATGTTTATGCTGAGTCCTAATGAAAACCATACTGATCTGTAATGAAGGAATGTGCAGGACACTCTGAAATGCTTATTTAACTTGAATCATGTGTTTTTTTAGGTAATATGACCTTTGGAGCTTTGTCTTCTGTAGTATAGATTGAATCTCAGGCCTTGCACATGTTAGGCCAGTGTGGCACCTCTGAGCCACACTGCTAAACTGAGACCTATTTTCTTATTTATTATCTTCATCTGCATTTTTACATTTTTCTGTTTCATAGGACAGAATCAGATATTTTCATATTTCTTTAAATTTCACTCCACAAAGGTCATAATCACCAAGAATCTTTTAATCAAATACCCTCTCTCAGTAGATAGATTTGCCATTGCAACAAAAGCTATGTCTTTTTGTACAGAAATTAGGCATGCCTAAAATCCTAATTTTTGTTCATTTGTTTCTGTTTATGTTTGAAGAGAGGATCTTGTTATGGAGGCTAGGGTGACCTGGAACTCAGGATACTTATGCCTCAGCTCCTTTCATTCTGCCGCCCACATATACACACCTCAAATGCTGCAATTGCAAGCACACAGGCAGCAATCAGAAAATTTAGGTGACAGTTTTAGCTTAGTGTTTGTTACATTCCTTAGGTACAATGATTTTTTTTAGTAGATACCAGAATTATCAAAACCTTACAGGTGTGGTCCAAAGTGCTTATTCTGTAGTTTGAATGATACATTGGCTAGCCTGAAAAAAAAAAAAAAAGCTTTCAAAGTAGGTGAGAAATAAAGAAGGCTATACATGCCTGCTACAGAACAAAGTTCAGGCCATTATAAACTCTAGCTGCAGAGAGTTCATACATTTAGAAAAATCTTAATATGACTGCTGATTAAGAACATACTGATAAAAAACATCAGATCACTTTAAGGTCACTCAAGTTGACATTACCTGCCCACACATTGATGGTATGGTCTCGTCATGAAATTCAAATTTTTCTATTTGCAAAATGAAATGAACTCCATTTAAATAATCAGAACACATCAAAATAATGTGTATAATGGTTCCCCTAACAGTCACTATCCTTTTTAATCTAAGTTGACATTGCTGACCATGGTGTTTTCTATATCATACTTCTCCACTTCAGCAAGGAAGAAAGCTATTTGACTGGACTGACCTACACAGTTTCTATGCTGTCATTTATTGCCAGTCCCTTGCAAAGCTATACAGGTGTTATAAAGCAACGGGCCCAAAACGATATATTTCTTTTAACTACAGGACACTGTAGACATCAGTATAAATGGGAACAAGCTAGGACATAATCAGCAAAGGGAAATGAGTGAAATGAAGCCTAGTACGACTAAGAGCTAAGAGATTTTTGAAAATTTTATTTTGTTTTATTTTAACTTTGCAGTTCTAGAGATAAAAATCTGCAGTCTCCTAGGTAGTAGATAAGCTACCTGCTAGTGATTTTACCTCCATAGCACCTAAACTTTTGGAAAAAATCTAGAGTACATGTTAGTTGTTTTTTCATTACTACACAAGAACATCTGAAGCAAAGTAATTTTACGTACATATGTACATACATATATACCTACATAAAGCAAGCTCATATTTTGGACATTAAAAGTATGAACAGCATTGCACAAATTTTGGTAATTGCCCCCCACCCCACATACACACATACACACTGCCTGATTTCATAGTTTTCTGGTAGAAACAATGGAAGCATAATGGAAAAAATACTTCACACCTTTAAATAAAAAGCCAGAGAGTAGTGATACAAGGCTCAAGATTGTTCTTATAACAACTCATTCTATGACAAGCTCAGGGATCTCATGAAAGTTACCTTAACCTGTTCCAGATGTACTAATATACTAATAATATCCTTCTAAACACTGCTCTTTTTAAATTTTTTATTAATTATAATTTATTCACTTTGTATCCCCCCCGCCCCTGTAGCTCCCTGCTTCCTCCCCTTCCAATCCTACCCTCCCTCCCCCTTCTCCATCCATGTCCCTCCTCCATTCCACTGATAGGGGAGGTCTTCCTCCCCTTCCTTCTGATCCTAGTCTATCACATCTCATCAGGAGTGGCTCTATTGTCTTCCTCTGTGGCCTGGTAAGGCTGCTCCCCCCTCAGGGAGAGGTGATCAAAGAGCAAGCCAATCAGTTCATGTCAGAGACAGTCCTTGTTCCCATTACTATGGAACCCACTTTGACACTGAGCTGCCATGGGCTACATCTGTGCAGGGGTTCTAGGTTATCTCCATGAATGGTCCTTGGCTGGAGTATCAATCTCAGAAAAGACCCCTTTGTGCAGATTTTTTGGTTCTGTTATTCTCCTTGTGGAGCTCCTGTCTTCTCCAGGTCTTACTATTTCCCCCTTCCTTCATAAGATTCCCTGCACTCTGCTCAAAGGTTGGTCATAAGTCTCAGCGTCTGCTTTGATACCCTGCAGGGTAGAGTCTTTCAGAGGCCCTCTGTGGCAGGCTCCTGTCCTGTTCCTTGTTTTCTCCCTCTTCTGATGTCCATCCTCCTAAACTCTGCTCTTAAAGACTCCATTGTTCAGTGGTAGGCAGGGCCTTGGAACTCAGCTTCGAAACAGAGAACGGGGTTCTGTTTCCCTCATCAGTGCCTAGAGTGCTTTAGGGAGAAGCAGTGCTCTAGACTGGGGAGTGGCAAAAGTTTTCCAAGGAGTGTTTCAATTTAATTCTTTTAGAATGAGATCTCCAGTGGCAGTGGAAGCTCGGGCATTCCAAAACCTAAGGTGATACTGAAGTTTTAAGGTCTTGGTTAAGCTGTTGTGCTGAGCATGGCAGAATTGTGGGCCAAGGTCCAAGACTTGTGGGCTTGCAGTCCAGACACAGACTCAGCAACAACCAGGCCCAGAAGGTCAGAGACAGGTCCTGTAAGATGTGGCCCATTGGGACAGAGCACCAACTGATGGTTCATGGTGGTTGGCAGCAAATCCTCAGGGAGGGGGGCAGCCCTCCCTTCCCCAGGAGAAGTGATGAAGCTAGGGAGGCTACTGTGGAAGGCTGATGTTATCACACAGCACACAACCAGCAAGTTTATCTGAAATCAAAGATTTATATACTTTGGGAAGTGGGAGGGATTTTGAGGGTGAATGAATGAGTTTGATTTGTCATGGTCGAGGGGTCAGGAATATTTGATTTATAGGTAGTGGTACATCTTTTACATGCAGTAGCACTGTACCATAACAAGAAGGATAATATAATACTTAATTATCCTATGAGTAGGGTGCTGTTGTAAATAGGAGCTAATGAGTGTTTGGGACTATATAATGTTTACCATTAGCCCTATGATTATCACAGAGGTATTATTTAAGCCACTATCATAAATAGTAAGACACAGACAACTGTTAGATTTTATTATTGCCTTATTTACCTTGAGCCAGGGCAGATATTACTACCTATGCTGTCTGCATATCATCACTATCAATCTCCCAGCCCCCATCCAATGGAATCCTAATTAGCCATCTTATCTTTTATCCATAATCTTTTTAAAATACTTTATTTAATTTTATATTAATCACAGGTTATATACTTTATATCCCAGCCATAGCTCCCTTCCTCATTCCCTCCCACTCTCCCCATCTCTCCCTCACCTTCTCCCTTCCCCCCCTCCAAGTCCACTGATAGGGAAGGACCTCCTCCCCTTCCATCTGACCCTAGCTTATCATGTCGATTCAGGGCTGGCTGCAATGTCCTCTTCTGGGGTCTAGCAAGGATGTTCCTCCCTTGGGGGCAGGGGGAGGATTGAAGAGCCAGCCATTGAGTTCATGAGAGAAATAGTCCCTATTCTTCTTACTAGGGTACCCACTTGGATATTGAACTACCATGGGCCACATCAGAGCAGGAGTTCTAATTTATATACATACATGGTCCTTGGTTGTGAAACAGTCTCATAAAAGACCCCTGTGCCCTGACCTATTTGGTCTTTGTGGAGCTCTTGTCATCACCAAGTCTTACTAACTCCCCCTTCTTTCATATGATTCCCTGCACTCTGCCAAAGGGTTGGTTATGTGTCTTAACATTTGCTTTGATACACTGCAAGGTAGAGTCTTTCAGAGGCCCTCTGTGCTAGGCTCCTGTCTTGTTGCTTGTTTTCTCCTCCATTCAATGTCCATCCCATTTGCCCATCTAAGCGAGGACTGATCATCCCACCCTGTGTCCTCCTTCGTGCTTATCATCCCTAGGTGTATAGATTTCATTCTTATATGTCTATATAAGTGAGTATATACCAAGTGTTTCTTTCTGCTTTTGGGATACCTCACTTAGGATGATCATTTCCAGGTCCCACCATTTGCATATGAATATCATGATTTCCTCATTTTCTGTTGCAGAGTAGTATTCCATTGTATAAAGGTACCATAATTTCTGTATCCATTCCTCAACTGAGGGACATCTGGGTTGTTTCCAGGTTCCTGCAATTACTAATAAAGCTGCTATGAACATGGCTGAGCAAATGTCCTTGTTGGGTACTTGAGCATCTTTATGATATATGCCTAGGAGTGGTATAGCTGGGTCTTGAGGAATTACTATTCCTAAATGTCTAAAAAAGCGCCAAATTGATTTCCAGAGCAGTTGTACAAGTTTGCATGCACACTAGCAATGGAAAAGGGTTCCCATATCTCCACAACCTCTCCAGCATGTGTTTTCACTTGAGTTTTTGATCTTAGCCATTCTGGTGGTGTAAGGTGAAATCTCAGGATCGTATTCATTTGCATATCCCTGATGGCTAAGCACATTGAGCATTTCTTTAAGTGTTTTTCTGCCATTCTACAATCCTCTATAGAGAGCTCTCTGTTGAGCTCCATACACATTTTTTAATTGGATTACGTGATTTCTTGCTTTTTAACTTCTTGAGTTATTTATATATACGGAATATCAGCCCTCTGTCACATGTAGGGTTGGTAAAGATCCTTTCCCAGTCTGTAGGATGTCCTTTTGTTTTGATGACGGTGTCTTTTGCTTTACAGAAGCTTTTCAGTTTCATGAGGCCCCATTTATTTATTGTTGCTCTTAGAGCCTGTGGTATTGGTGTTCTGTTCAGGAAGTAGTCTCCTGTACCAAAGAGTTCTAGGGTCTTCCCCACTTTTTCTTCTAACCGGTTTAGTTTGTCTGGTTTTATGTTGAGGTCTTTGATCGACTTGGGCTTTAGTTTTGAGCAGGGAGACAAATATGGATCTATTTTCATTTTTCTGCATATATATATCTAGTTGGTCCAGCACCATTTGTTGAAGATGCTATCCTTTTTCCATTGAATGGTGTTGGCTTCTTTGTCAAAAATCAAGTTTCCACAGGTGTATGGGTTTATTTCTGGGTCTTCTATTCAGTTCCATTGATCCACTATTCTATTTCTATGCCAATACCATGCACTTTTCGTATTACTATTGCTCTGTAGTACAGCTTGAGGTCAGAGATGGAGATACCTCCAGATGATCTGTTGTTGTAGAGGATTGTTTTGGAGATTCTGGGTTTTTTGTTTCACCATATGAAGTTGAGAATTTTTCTTTCAAGGTCTGTAAAGAATTGTGTTGATATTTTGATGGGAATTGCATTGAATCTGTGGATTGCTTTTGGCAGAACAGCCATTTTCAC
>CM053742.1:62489084-62517904 GCA_028658305.1 Pachyuromys duprasi
GTCACTCATGTATACTATCATATCATCTGCAAATAGTGATACTTTGACTTCTTCCTTTCCAATATGTATCCCTTTAATCTCCTTCAGTTGTCTTACTGCTCTAGCTAGGACTTCAAGTACTATGTTGAAGAGATATGGAGACAATGGGCAGCCTTGCTTTGTCCCTGATTTCAGTGGGATTGATTTAAGTTTCTCTCCATTGAGTTTGATGCTGGATAAGGCTTGCTGTATACTGCCTTTACTATGTTTATGTATGTGCCTTGTATCCCTGATCTCTCCAAAACTTTAAATATGAATGGATTTTTTTTTTTGTCAAATGCTTTTTCGGTATCTAGAGAGATGATCATGTGGTTTTTCTGCTTCAGTTTGTTTATATGGTGGATCACATTGATGGATTTCCATATATTGAACCACCCTTGCATGCCTGAGATGAAGCCTACTTGGTCATGGTGGATATTTCCTATGTGTTCTTAGATTCGGTTTGCAAGAATTTTTTGAGTATTTTTGTGTCACTGTTCATAAGAGAGATAGGTTTGAAGTTCTCTTTTTTTGTTGGGTCTTTGTGTGGTTTAGGTATAAAGGTGACTGTGGCTTCATTGAATGAGTTCGGTAATTTTCCTTCTATTTCCATTTTGTGGAATAGTTTACAGAGAATTGGTGTTAGGATTTCTTTGAAGGTCTGGTAGAATTCTGCACTAAAACCATCTGGCCCAGGGCTTTTTTTTGGTAGGCAGGCTGTTGATGGCTGCTTCTATTTCCTTGGGGGATATAGATCTATTCAATCTTTCTACCTGGTCTTGATTTAATTTAGGTAGATGGAATCTATCAAGAAAATTGTCCTTTTCATTTAGATTTTCAAATTTTGTGGCATATAGGCTTTGGTAGGAAGACCTAATGATTGTTTGGATATCCTCAGTGTCTGTAATTATGTCCCCCTTTCATTTCTGATTTTGCTGATTTTGATAGTTTCTCTCTGCCTTTTTGTAATTTGGCTAGGGGCTTGTCTATCTTGTTGATTTTCACAAAGAACCAGCTCTTGGTTTCACTGATTCTTTGAATAGTTTTATTTGTTTCTGATTGATTGACTTCAGCCCTGAGTTTCATAATTTCCAGTAGTCTGATCCTCTTGGGTGTATCTGCTTTTTTTTATTTTTTCCTAGGGCTTTCAGTTGGGCCTTTAAGTTGCTTGTATGAGATGTTTCAAATTTCTTCTTGAAGGCACTTCTTAGGGCTATGAACTTTCCTCTTAGCACTGCCTTCATTGTGTCCCATAGGTTTGGGTATGTTGTGCTTTCATTTTCAGTGAATTCTAGGAAGTCTTTAATTTCTTTCTTTATTTCTTGCCTAACCAAGCTTTTCTTGAGTAACAAGTTGTTCAGTTTCCATGTAAGTGCAGGCTTTTTGCTGTTTCTGTTGTTGTTGAGGTCCAGCTTTAGACCATGATGGTCAGACAGGATACAAGGGATTATTTCAGTCTTCTTGTATCTGCTGAGACTTGCTTTGTGACCAACTATATGGTCTATTTTTGAGAAGGTTGTGTGAGGTGCTGTAAAGAAGGTATACTCTTGATTTTGGATTAAAGTTCTGTAGACATCTATTATGTCCATTTGATTTAGGGTCCCCATGAGTGCCCTTGTTTCCCTGTTTTGCTTCTGAGCAGATGAACTGTCCCTTGGTGAGAGTGGAGTGTTGAAGTCTCCCACTATTAAGGTGTTGGGATATATGTGAGATTTCAGCTTTAATAATGTTTCATTTACAAATGTAGGTGGTCTTGTATTTGGGGCACAGATGTTCAAAATTGTGATGTCCTCCTGTTGGAATTTTCCTTTGATGACAAGGAAGTGCCCCTCCTCATCTTTCTTGATTAACTTTGGTTGAAAGTCTATTTTATTAGATACTAGGATCGCTACTGCAGCTTGTTTTCTGGGTCCATTTGCTTGAAACACATTTTTCCAGCCCTTTATTCTGAAGTAGTGTTTATCGTTGTTGCATAGGTGTGTTTTTTGAATGCAGCAGAATGTTGGATCCTGTTTCCACAAACATTCTGTTAGTCTGTGTCTTTTCATTGGGGAGTTGAGTCCATTGATGTTGATAGATAATAGTGACCAATGACTGATAGTTCCTTTTATTGTGGAGTTGGTGGTCTTACTAAGATTCATTGATTTTTTTCCCTATATGTTGGGAAGTTATCTGTATCCTATATTTTCTTAGATGTAGTTGTTTTCATTGGATTGAAATTTTTCTTCTAGTACCTTCTGTAGGGCTGGGTTGCTGTGTAGATATTGCTTAAATTTTGTTTTGTCATGGAGTATTTTGTTTTCTCCCTTCATGTTGATTGAAAACTTTGCTGGTATAGTAGTCTGGGTTGGCATCTCTGTTCCCTTAAAGACTGCATGACCTCTGCCCAGGCCCTTCTGCCTTTCATAGTGTCTGATGAGTAGTCTGTTGTGAGTCTGATGGGTCTCCCATCATATGTTACTTGACCCTTTTCCCTTGCTGCCTTTAATATTTTTTCTTTGTTTTGTAGGTTAAGTGTTTTGACTATGATGTGACCAGAGGTATTTCTTTTCTGGTCTAGTCTATTTGGTGTTCTGTAGGCTTCATGTATGTTTATGGACATCTCTTTCTTTAATTTGGGAAATTTTTCTTCTATGATTTTCTTAAAAATATTTTCCGGTCCTTGGAGCCTGGAGTCTTCTTTTTCATCTATTCCTATTATTCTTAGGTTTCGTCTTTTCATGGCATCCTTGATTTCTTGGATGTTTTGTGTTTGGTACTTCTCTGATTTTAGATTTTTTTTGAGTGAGGAATCCATTTCAGCAAGTGTATCTTCAGCTCCTGTGATTCTCTCTTCCATCCCTTGTATTCTATTGGTGATGCTTATCTTTCTGGTTCCTGATCTTTACTCTAAGTTCTCCAGTTCCAGGTTTTTCTCTGTTTGTGTTTTCTTTATAGATTCTAGTTCTGTTTTCATGCTTTTTACCATTTCCTTCATTTGATTGAATGTGGCTCCTATTTTTTTTTTGTTTCCTCTCTGTATGTCTTTAATTGTTCCTCTATGTGGACAGTTATATTCTTCTGTATTTCTTTGAGAGCCTTGTTCATTTCTACTTTTTCTTCCTCTAGTAACTGCATAAGCATAGCTTTAACATAAATTTCCTGTGTCTCCACTGAATTAAAATCTCCATTGCTTTTTGGGTGTTCCTGGTGGGGCCATGGTGTCCTGATTTTTGTTGGGTGAGGTCTTATGTCGACCTTTGGCCATCTGTTTATATATAATCAAGGAGCTGTTTGTTCTTTGAGGCTGAACTTGAGACTGGAATTGTCTATCTCTGGTTTCTGGAGTATTCTTCAAGAAGATCATGGAGTTCCAGTGGTTTTAGAGTGTGTGTTGTTGCCTCAGTTGTATCTGTGGGAGGAAAGGCCGCTCGCACAGTATTGTTGTGGGGGGGGGGGCGAGTAAGTGTGTGTGTGTGTGCGTGTGTGTGTGTGTGTGTGTGTGTGTGTGTATGAGAGGGTGTGCTTAGAAGGTGTCTTGAAGGAGAGTGCTAGAGAGTGTATATACTTGGGCTATGGGGTTTGGGAGCAAGCACAGGAGGGGGTGAGGGTGCTAACACATTTAGCAAGTGCAGATTGCAGGCACCAAAGAGTTTGCACTGGTTTCCTGAATTCCCGGTGGTCTTCAATCTGTGGCGGATTCTGCAGGCTGGACTCTGAGGTCAGTGGTTTGCGCTGCAGGTGGGACACCTGCTCTGTTTTGGGCTCTGTGTACCTGGCTCTGTGCTCTGTGCTGGAAGCTGTGAACACCACAGGCTGTTTGCCACTCTGGTCTGGAGGCTTGGCACCTCACTCTGTGCCAGAGGCTGAGTGTCCCGGTTTGAGATGGTGGCTGGGGGCGCTGCTCGGATCTGGAGGCCCTGCACTCCAACCTGGGCTTGCTGCTAATGGCTCCCCTCTGGTCTGGGGACTTGGCACCTCCTTCTGAATAAGGGGCTGTGCACCCTAGTCTGGGATGTTGTCTGGGGGCGCCTCAGTCTGGACCAGATACTTTATGCCCTGGTCTGCAATGGCAGCTGGCTGTACTGTGGGAGGCTGCATGTTCAGATCAAGGCTAGCAAATGTGTGCCCGCCATTTCTCCCAGGTCTGGGATGGTATCTGGGGTGCCTCAGTCTGTACCCAATACTACGTGTTCCAGTCCGGGATGGTGGCTGGTGGCACCGAGTGAGGCTGCGCATTCAGATCAAGGCTGTCTGCAGCTAGTCACCTGAAATTTCTCCAGGGATTAACTGGGTGTCCCTAGGACTTTCCCACTTGATTTCCCCACCATAGGAATTCTGCTCACCTGGCAATCACCAACGCTGGTGTTTTAGGTCCGAGATTTCAGTCTCTTGGTCAATGTGCAGACAGTGCTGTCCTGCTTCTCAGACACAGTGTCTTCCTGGGGCTGCCATCTTGGATCTTCCATTATCTTATAA
Source organism: Pachyuromys duprasi (assembly GCA_028658305.1). Taxonomy (NCBI): domain Eukaryota; kingdom Metazoa; phylum Chordata; class Mammalia; order Rodentia; family Muridae; genus Pachyuromys; species Pachyuromys duprasi. The sequence goes on from CM053742.1 coordinate 62,493,561, forward strand.
ATATTTGCTTTTATTTTTCATCTGGGCCTTTTCATGCCATTATTGGAGTCCATCTTCTTGGCCCCACATGGTTTCCTCTCCAGGATAACCCATCAGGAAATCCTACTTCTTCCTTTCTTCCTGTCCTTCTGTCCCATAATTCTCCTGGATCTTCCATTCCCAAAAGCCTGGGAACCTTAGCCATGCTTACCTCATTCTGCCCTGCCAAAGTACAGGCCATTTAATGAACCAATCAGGTATAATGATTCAGGCAGGTTTACATGAACAAGGATGGGTGCATCAGGCAGACAGTAACCAGATCTTTAGGGCTAGTAATTAGCATTAGACTAACCTCCAATAGTAGTGGAAATTCTTCAGGTAGAGTCAAAGGTCATTTGGAAAGTCAAGACACCATGGCATCTTATTAGTATATAAGGTGGTTATCTCCGGAAATAGATATCTAGCTGAAATGGTTGCCTTATCAGGATTTGTGATCGTCTCTGAGGGAATGATGCTACTTACAAAATATGGGCTCCTTACGAGATTGTGGAGTCAGGGTAGGGGGAAAGACTTTTAGAATTCCACTGAGAAAGGGAGTGCACCATAACAGACTGAGCTTAGTTTGGCTATCCTGATACGTCAAACTTCAACCTTATCCAGCAGAGCTCCACACTCCATTACCTCTCACATAACTGTGCTGCAGGCTAACCCTTCAATACTTGAAATTTTAAGGTCACATACTCAAAACATATCCAACTGGTAATAGAATTGTGATGTTGGAATTTACATGTCTACACCTCAGTATCTTCATGTATACAACAGAAGTATTATGAGAAATAAGTGAACTCTTTTTCATGTAAAATGCCTTAAGTTACTCACACATTCTCATATACTAGAACAATCTGGAAAGGTTTGTTAGGTCAGACTGCTGAGTCTCACCCCTAGAGTTTTGTATTCGTTAGATCTGGATTGCATCTCTAGAAGCAATTTAGAAAGTTCCAGATTCTGCTGATGCTGATGATCTCGAGACCACTTTGTAAACCACTATGTTAAGATGCTGCCTGACATACAGTAAGTTACAAGCTGACATTTTGTTAAAGGATAACTACAAAAAATATCTTCTGTAGGCTTGATGCTCTACAGTTTATTTTATGTATACTAACTCATGTAATTATCACAACAACAATTTAAACAAGGTGCACATGACTACAAATGAAGAAATTCAAACCAAAATGGCCTGGTGAAATTGGCCCATTCCCATGGTTTACAAGAGCCAGAGAGGCCAATTAACTCAATGAGCCAGATTCCTGAGACTATGCTCAGTGACTGTTCAAATCTGTTTGTGCCTGCCATCTCGAAAATAGTCTTGCCCTTGCCCTACTTACCTTTAATGCTATCCTCTATGGCATCTAGCAATTGCTTTCCCTGCTGTCATGGGCTAGGCCATCAAATGTTCATTCTCCATTATCTTCGTCCTCACCTTTTTCACCTGCTCATTCTACGAAGAGAATATGGTATCTAGTGTATTACCACCTATGTGTGGAATGGTCCTTTCTACTTTCTAGCACAAGTGTTATATAATAAATAAAATGTTATATAAATATATACAAATTTTATATAATAAAATCTATATATAAGCCAGTATTTGTCATTGGCTATATTATCTGATCCCTTACTTGTGATGTTTGCTAGGACAGGAAATCTCTGAGATTCTCATTGTTTCTCTAGTCTTCCCACCACTGTTTTTTTTTTTATTTTAATTACTGTTTATTTACTTTGTATCTCATCTGTAGCCCTCTCCCTCACTTCCTCCCAATTCTACTCTCCCTCATCTCCTCCAATGTCCCTCTCCAAGTCCATGGATAGGGGAGCTCCTCCTCCCCTTCCTTCTGATCCTAGCCTATCAGGTCTCATCAGGACTAGGGTAACAAAAATCCCCAAATACGAACTGTTTGCAGAGTACCAAGATCCAGTTTTTGAAATGTCCTATAATAGCTTTCTTAGTTAAGACAGATTAGCCCAGGAAACAATTAGATCTCATAATAGGTAAATGAATATCTCACAGACAAGCATCTCATAGGAGTAGAACACAGCCCTAAATGGTCCCAATTTAACTTTGAGGAATTGTCTTAGACTTGCAGATGAGTTGCCAATATTGTTTTAATTTATACTAGCAAGAGATTGATAATATCACAAATAGGAAGTTCAGAGAGTAAAGCTGTATATTACAGCAACACTTTTGTGCCTGCATGGGAAGCACCATTCAGAATTTCAGAGTAAGCAGACCAGAACAAAACAGCTAGGAAACTCTCCGTTCTAGTTACACTGATGTGAAGAGCCAAAGAAAGGCTTGTCACATCCTGCTTATTCAAAAGGAAAGGTATGGTATACGCTGAGGGAGGGTAAGTAGCAAGACCCAGAAAGCTATACAGGCCTGCTTGCTGTAGTAATATTAGCAATAATATTGAAGGCAGGAAGAGGGAGCAGAACAACTTCATACCACCTCTTATCACTTATTCTCATAGCGATCCAATGATGCACCACTTACAGATAAAGAAAGTAAGTCTTAAACACTGGGTGCTATGTCAGGTCAGCTAGCTGAAGTCAAAGCCCAAGGCTGAGATTCCTGTTCAGTGGTGTGCAAGGCCAGTCCAAAAGGAGCCCAGCAATGAGAGCAGCACTGGTGAAAAAGTACTCCCAAAGCACCAATCTGCTGAAGGACAGACTTTGCTCATCTCTGAGGACCTTGGACCACGCAGTCACAGAGCTGATCCCACATGGAGGCCTTTGTGCCATCACTGGCTGCTGCTTCAAGGAACATCCCCCAGTTCTTCTAAGAACCGCCATGTTTGGAAAAGCCCACAGCTCTGTTCTGTCAGCAGCCTGAACTCAGAATGATGGAAGAATGCACATGATAAGTAAGCAGATGAAGTTGCTAGGGTGGCAATATAAGCCATACTGTTTTTTTAAAGTAGCAGTTCCCTGCTTGTAGTTTACTGCTTAAGTTTGGTGATCTAGGTCACAGGCCTGTGAAACTGCATATTAAGACCAAGTTATTTTTGACCTGACTATGTACCTCCATCAGCTCTTCCAGAACAATGTGATTCACTAGGTACTCTCTAAAAGATACGTTCTTTAGAAACATATATTCAAATTGCTACATTATTGATTCCTAAAGCATGGTCATTGGGCCAGCAGAACCAGTCACCTGGGAACTTGTTAGATTGGAAACTGTGTAGGAAGATCCCAGTAATCTGTGTTTTAATAAGCCCTAGGCAGGCTAAAGTTTGAGAAGCATTTCTTTCTGCACTCTGCTTAATAAATGCTTTAATTCACAAGGGCCTACTCTCTATTAGCTTCCTCTTCTTTTTGTTCACAGGCATATTGTTTGGAAATTTTTCTAGGGTCATAGTCTAGTAACATCACAGTGAAACAGAAATTACTGAACTCAGAGTTCATTTCAAGGTTATGATGAGAAGAAAATGTAGATCTCAGTATTGTTTATAATATTCTTAAACTCAGTGAATGTTGAGCAAGCTAAAATTTTCTAAGATAGTGCTATTCCTATGAGGAAAATGCCAGTTTAAACCATCCTCATCAAAATTAATAAGCATCAGAAGACTAAGGGAAAAGAAGCCTCTCTCCACCACCACCACAACAGAAAATCACTTCTTTATGCTAAGCTAAAACAATTTCCGATTGATTGCAAGATATCTCTTAATCACATATTTAAACACCTCTATTGAATTGTACTGCCTATTTATGTATATACACAATTACCAACAACTGTGGAGAATTTTAACTCCTTAAGAGAGTTCCAGAGCCAAATCCTTAGTGGGAAAACAAAAGTGGCAACTTTATCAAAACATCATACACTTCATTTCCACTGTGCAATGTGTTTCAGGGGTGTTTTATGGAGCTCATCAAAGTCATGTGAAAATGCTTGTTTTGCATACTGTCTGAGAGTCTGGTGTGGCTGCAGAGGTCCAAATTTGGAGGGACTCCAGGAACTATAGAATAGGGAATTAAGGCTGTATCAGAAGGATTCAAGCCCAAGCCCTTTTATTCTATAGTTACATGACCTTAAATAAATCTCACCCTTTCTCTTTTACCTATAAAATAAAGAGGTTTGAGATAGTGATGTTGAAAACAAATAGATTTTCTGAAACCTCTGTATGGCTTCATGGTCAAGATATTTTCTTACAAATATAACAGTGGCAACATGACTAAAAGTATTTTGCTAAAGGCCATATAGAAACCACTGGAGATCAGCATAAACATTAGAAGATGGATGAGTTTTATGACACCTCCCCTTTATAAAACAAAGAGGGGCAGATATGGGGCAGGTGAGCCTTGTGACCAGGGGAGCCTGCCTGGAGCACAACTGAGATGTCCAAACTCCAAAAATCTCATCTTGAGACATGCAAGAGTAAGTACTGCTTCCTCACTGTCTGAGCCCACATGCCCCTGTGCACATAGTGTTGTAATCCCAACCTCTGCCACACTTGAGGTAGTCAGTTAGACACAGTGGTGCATGTCCATAATCTCAGCACTCAGGGAGGCAGAGGCAGATGGATCTCTGTGATTTTGAAGTCAGCCTGGTCTACAAAGCTAGTCCAGGACAGACAAGACTATATAGCCTGGTGACCTGGTTTCAGGTTAAAACTTCCTATTTCCTTATAAGGACATGTCCAGCTAGCACCTGGCATTTCTCCCAGCATCTCAGCCCCAGCCAGTGATGTACACTCACCCTTAAATGCCCTACCTACTTCATCAACGTTTATATAGTCCTTATTCACCACAAAAAAAAAAAAAACATTATTGGAGAAAGCTGTTTCTCACTGCTGACCAATGTCCTGTGTAACCCACCTGCCCAGCTAAGCATCAATCTTTCCAGTCTGGCTGGTGTGCATAGGTGTCTGGATACCCTGAGGGCAGAACTGGACCTGGCTGACAGAAGGCCACACTCTTTGAGGCTCAGCATGTTTTTCTGAGAGGACGATGGATAAACACTGAACACAGGGCCTTTTAGTTTTATAATATATGTAAAAGACAACTTAATTTTGTTATGTTTATCTGAGCCATTTTCAGGAAATTCTGTTCATGTGGAACTGTCTAATGTTCTTAGACATCTCTTTCCAATGACAATAATTGTGTAGGTAGAAAGTAACATGTGTCATGCAGTCAGGGCACACTATACAAGACTTCCTTATAAAGCTCTAGGTTTGGTATAACAACTTTCTCTGCACTGTTCAGGCCATTATACCTGAGAATTACTTCCACCTCAAAGGCCTGTGCATCATGAAGATGCATTGCCATCACCATTGCCACTGGAAGAGGTAGCAAAATAATGTACCCATCCTTCTTTTTAAATATCACTGGGGAACTGTCTCATTTTCTAGGTACTCTTAGATACTTAAAGGCTCTCAGAAAATAAATTTGAATCTGGAAAACTTTTACAATACTGAGTATGGTACTCCACAGTGAACAAAATATATGCAAGATAAACTTAAAGGAGAAAAAAAAATATTGTGGTTTATAGTTGCAGATGGTTTGGTCCATGGATACTTGGCCTCCTGTGCTTGGATATAACATCATGGCACTGAGAATATGTGGCTCAGAAGGTTTTTCATTTCAGAATAGACAGGAGGTAGAGCGAAAAGAAGAGACTAGTGAATAGACATAGCCTTCTTAAGCATGCTTTCAGGGATCCATAGCTTCCAGATAGCCTCTACTTCTCAAAGTTTCTTCCACTTCCCTGAATAGCACTACCAACTGGAGACTAAGTGTTTTACATATAAATCCATGGGGTACACTTTCAAACTTTAATATTTAGTTTTAAAGTCGTGTTATACTACTAAGTCATTGATTTATAGCTCGTACTTGTAACATCTATTCTAAAAAACAGTTTTCCATAACCAATGACCAGAATGAGAGAAGTCTTGTGATTTACCCCAAGGAAGGAAATAGCAATATATTAACTCAGTGACCTCACAATTCAGTGTTTATAAATCCAATACACAGTGGATGCCCCTTATCTGAAGTGCTTAGAATTTTATTTTTTCACAGATTTTGGAATATTTGCATATTTTTAATCAGGCTTCTTAGGGATAGGATTCAGCTCCAAACATAAAATTTATTTACGCTTTTATAAACACTTTAGACAAATAGTCTGATGATAAGTTTACACTAAGTCTGTGCTTTGCCTACAGTCTATACAATGAAATTATTTTTTTTACAATGTATTCATTATATATCCCAATTGATGCCCCCTCCCACAACTCTTCCCAGTCCCACCCTCCCTTTCTCTCTCCCCTAACCCCTTCCCCTAGTTTTCTGAAATGGGAAGTTATCCTCCTCTGCCATCTGCTCATAGCTTATCAAGTCTCATCAGGAATGCCTGAATCCTCTTTCTCTGTGGCCTGGCAAGGTCACATTGCCAAAGGCAAATGATCAAAGGGCAGACAATCGAGCTCATGGCAGAGGCAGTCTCTGTTCCCCTTTCTCAGGGATCCACATGGAGACTGAGCTGCCAATTGACTATGTGGCATTTTCTACTTGTAACATCAAAAAGTTTGAGACTTTGGAGCATTTTAGATATTCAATTTTTGGATTAAGGATGCTCAACCTGTATTGATAGTGTTGATGAATTTACAGCAGAGCCAAGTCAGTAATTTTCTGCCCATGAAATTCATTAGCTCATTTTGTTGTTGTATTGTCTGTTCCTACCATAATTTCTGAATGTTTGTTTCAGTATACAATTAAATCTTGGATGCTACCTGACTTTGCATGTTTGATTTGATCACTACCCTTGTTTTACTGTTAGTTCCCATACTTAAATTCCAATGATTTTTTAAGCTAGTAAATATTAAAACAGTTTCAAGATGAAAATAAGAATCTCAGTGCCTTTAGATCTGTCAGTTAGACAAGCAAATACAGTCAAAGCAGATGCTTTAACAGCCAGGGGTACTCAGCCTATGGGAAAGACTGGCAGAGCCCAGGACCCATCATTTCCTAGCTTCTAAACAGCCTAATCCTCCAATGTTATGCTTCCTACTTAGGGAGGGTTTATTTCAGGTCACAAAGTACTTTCCCAAACCTCTAACTAAAATGCCCTATCCCCTAGAGACCTTTGTTAAGAGAACCGGATAAGGAAGCACAAACTTGAAACTTGGGCAGAATCTCAAAAGTCTAAAAACATTTTCATAAATTTTAGAAGAGTTAACATTTATGGGGTGTTGTGTTGGATTATCTAATGGAATCCACACTACAGTCTAGGAATGCCTTCTGTTTTATCCTTTACTATCAATAAGGAAACTAGGCGTGGGAAAGTCATGTGACTTGTTCATGGTCACAGGATAAATAAGTAGAAGATTTGGGATTCAAACAATCTGGCACATGAGCCCATCTGATTCACCCCTACACTTCACTATCTCTGCTTCACATGTTAGAGATGTAATAATAGGAGCCATTTTTGCTATTAGTGGTGAAAACTTCATTGGGGATGTTCCACAGCACTTGAGCTCTCTGTGCTCACTGCCTGTGGGTCATACTAAAGACCTGGGCTTTTGTCCTACAATTTCTAGCATAAATGGTTATGTCATTATCTCTAGAACAGCAGATAAAAAAACATTGCAGTAGAAAATTGGCCTGACAGGACACCAGGTAGCAAGAAATAAGGAAGGAAACAATGAAGGCCTGGATGATTTGAGGGGAGCCTCAGGGGTTCATGGGAAGCAGAGAATAGGTTCCATACATCTTCTGCCAAATGCACCTAGGAAAAGTCTCCTTTTAAAAAAATCCAACCAATACACCAATGATCAGATGAATAAGAGATTTCTAGCAGGTGCACAAAGACATTTAAAAAATTTTTTTAAAGAAAACCTTCTGCTTTTTTCTACACAGTCGTATCCTTGATAGCTGTTCTTACTGAATCTCTCATAGTGTGCCAAGATTATTACAGTGTCTGCCCTTTGAAACGTAATTATCCTCCTCAGAGGAGTCCAGAGACTCTGGGTCAGTGAGAGGTCCATGGGTCACCAAGCTATTCTCCCTGTATCCAAGGAAGCACTGTAAATAGAAATGTCTTTTAGAGGTTGGAAGAAAATGCACCAGGAGGGAAGAATGGGTCAAATGGGAAAAGAATTCTCAAGAGATAACAAGGCAAGGCAATAGTGGATTACCAAGAAGCTCACCTGGCTCTTGTTTTCTATATAGTACATTGAATTTGGTCCTGTGAGCATTAAATAGTTTCTTTGGCCATGTACACATGCATTAGAAGGCATTGTCATCTTATAACTGCATTTTAATCTTCAGGTTCAATTCATGTTGGCCCACAACAGTATTTCCCCAGCATGGCTTTACTCCTGAATCCTCAGTTCTTATGTCGCAGAGAACATAGACAACAGAAAGTATGGAAGACTATGGCTCTCTGCCTCATGTGCAGTGTCCCATTTAGTCACTTGTTCAGTACCTGGCCGAGCAGTGAGGGATTGGTAAGGCTGCAAAAAGGTAAGTAGACTAACTACTATCCTCAAGGAAGACAAAAATTGCAAAACTCATGTTATACCAAGCTTCAGAACCACAAGTACAGGCAATGCCGCTTAATATCAACCATGCATATCTCTGGTTTTGACTAGTACCTTATCTTTCCACCTCCCAGAGATTCTGGTCTGCTCCAGTGTATTAGTTTTGAGCCTAAGACATATTTTACTGCTTATATCCAAGTTCACACTGTCTATGAGGCTTAGACATGAGCTAAATGTGAAACTGAACTGGGCACTAATTCCAAGTTACACTCTTGGGGTTATGAGACTAGGTCCACTTAATTTCAGGACCTGAACTCTTATCTGCTCTACTACTCTACTATGGGTGATATTATTTCACCCATTTAGGATGTTTTTATTTGCGACTGAATTTCTCCAGGGGGAAATAGTTTGTCTTTCTAACTACACATTCCAAACTTGAGCTGAAAGTGTGAACATAGGAAAAAACAGAGAAGAAGGTAATTTAAAAAGAAGAAGAAGAAGAAGAAGAAGAAGAAGAAGAAGAAGAAGAAGAAGAAGAAGAGTAAAGTGCATGCCCCTATAAAGCAAGCTGACAGTCTTTCTACTGTAGAAACTTAGAATCGGGTTTTTCACAAAGTACTCCTGACTCAAAAGGCAGAGAACTCCCAGCATTTGCAAACAGAGGCACTAGACATTGAAAAGCCAGGCTGTACTACTCAGTACCAAGTTCGTCACAGCTTCTGTGCCACTTATTTTTAGACTTTTTTCTGCATAATACTCATAGCTCAGGCTGCCTACAATCCCTTCTTGGAATACATTCTGCCCTATTTTTCTCCCCTAAGACTATGGTTTCAAATTTATCTAATTACTTCCCCGTGCAGCATTATATCAAGATGGATTCAAAATGGAGATGACCTAGTGAGTTTAATTATTTTCTAATGTGTCTCACTGTGGCAAAGGTGTGTTTACCACATAAATAACTATTCCAAAGGACAGCAAGTCTTTGTTGCATGTTATTAGCTGGTTTTGTTTTAAAAATACAGAATATACGATTAATATGTTTTCAAGCTTATGTTGTCATTTTTTAAAGCAACTATAATAAAGTCATTCATTTTTTTAATCCAATTTTTTAAAAAGCAAGTCAAACTTTTAGGGGAAAAAATCATTCAGTAACCACCTTTGTTAAGCTATCTCATCCTAGTAGTAACCTGTTTTTTTCTTAACAAAAATTATCTGTTGAAAAATATTGGTTTACTATGAACTTAAGCTAGAACAAGCAGTGCATATGTTCAACTGAGCACAAGATAAATAATATGAAAGGAAATCCTGTCATCACTTGATTCATGCCTCTTTGAAACATCAAACATTTACATCTCTTTGAATCTTTATGCCCAACTTCTCCTCCTCTTTGTTTCTTGCTAAAACACAATATAGTATAGCTTCATAGAGAAAAGTTGAAATTCTCTAAAACAAATGGTCATCTCTTCATTTGCAGGTATAACTATCATGCCACAAGCAGAAATGAATCCACACATGGAAGCCATAAGGGCTTGGCCTGGAGGGCCTTGGATGGGTTTTCTTGTTAATGTTTTTCTCTTTTTGAAATGTTTTTGTTTGTTTGTTTTTTGTTTTTTATAGCTGCTTCACAAGGCAATGCAACTATCTGCTCCAAATCTGCCTAGAATCCTGAATGACTTTGAAAGAATCTCCTTTTTACCAGGCAGCCCTCCATGAGAAAACAGGGCAGAACACCATGAAGAAATACCAGTCTCCAGAAAATAAGCCTTACTGTTCAACAGGAATTTCCTCATTGTACTTATGTGCATACACACACACACACTATGTGTGTATGTGTGTGTGTGTGTGTGTGTATGTGTGTGTGTGTACATATATTTTCCCATCTAAATCTATTATCCCAGAGAAAAGTTGTAATCTCATCATAATAAAATAGAGCACATCCAAACAGTAACGTCTAATGAAATCTGTCAAAAGTAATAGGATGCCACAGAGATCAAAGAGACCAGTGGAGTCAGGAAAATAAAAGGTAGTTGGAGTAGGTCACATTTGTGCTACACTCTCTGTCTCACTCATTATGGTATCTGCCTATATCTGCCACTTCATGGCTCTTTCACTGTTAGGATGCTTCAGCTCCATCAAAGGGAACAATGAATATTTTGAGGGTGCTGAGATAAAGAGTGTCAATACAGATTAAGTATTCTTCCAAGATTGATTATAACCACAGAACAACAATGTTCTACTAAATGAAAACCTGTGCTCAAGGTAAAGATTTGTTCATCTTTAACCTGTTTTTTCTGAGCCTCATCTTCTTCATCCTTAAAATAAGAAAGTTAAATAAAAGACAGTCTTTGTGGTGCCTGTTAGCTTTAGCATTATTATTTCCTTTTGTCTCTGTTCTTTTGTTTGAAGCAAATCACTAAGCCCAGGGGATTGCCTGGTTAGTGTCTCTACCAAGAGACATCTGGGATACATGAAGCAGTGGGGCTCTGCACATATGACCCAAACAGATGCATGTCCAGATCCATCTTTTCTTCCTGGGCAATGAACTGCTATGCTGGCCAAAACTCTAAGCAAATATTTCAACCCACCAGGGCCATAGTCTATAAGCCACGTTAGGTCACTCTTCCAATCTGCTTTGTAATCTCTTCTCCTGTTTATTAGCACTTCATGTCCTAGGTAAGGTAATAGTAGTAGTTACTTTTCTTTTTCATAACCCTTCAATTTCATGTCTTCCTAGACACGGGTCATGGAAAGATAAAGATCTATATCTATCTATCTATCTATCTATCTATCTATCTATCTATCTATCTATATCAAGATTTTCTTTTCCCTAGGTAGCATGTTACAATCTAAGATTCCCAGTGAGTACTTGAAGCTCTGCATAGTACCAAACTCTGTCTATTCCATGGTTTAGCCTCTATATACATTCCCATGATAAAGTCTAATCTATAAATTAGTAGGAACAGATTAATAAATAGTAAAGTTAAAACATGCACAGTAGTTTACTAGGTAACAATAAATAAAGAAAAAGAATACAAATATAGCAATATTCTTTAATAAACATTATTTTAAAATTAGGAATTGTTTATTTCTGAAATTTTACATTTAATATGATTCAATACTGGCAAATAGATTACCTCTAAGACAAACAACAAATTATGCAATAAAGCCTTTATGTCCCACAGATCATCAATAGAGAGAGAAAGGGGTTATAATAATTTCAGGAAGACCTCATAGAGGAAAATGTGATTATAATTAACTCTTGGATGATGAGTAGGAAAAGTGGGCAAGGATTTCCAAGATGGAAGGTATCATATCATAAATGTATTGTATTAAATAAGGTTCTTTTGGCTTCAAGCAATAGGAATTACCCAGAGTTTGACAACTCAAACATACTCCCTATTCTTGTAAGACCACCATCATCTTGGAAATTGCTTAAAATCAAGCATCGTTTACTCTTCCAAGTATCTCTGGAACAAGAAGCTGCATTTTAACAGTCCTTATGTGTGTTTATATAATCCTGCAGTCAGGTTTTAACCTTGAATGTTCAAGGCAGATACTGTTATGAACACTTCTTTGTTAAAGAAATTGATGTTTACAAAATTAAGATGAAAATGGATAACTCAGTAAAATGATGATTCTCAAAGATTATCTACTTACAATTAACTAGCAGATTCTACAAGAAAGACTGGCCTTGAGACATTCTGGTATGTTGAGGAGCAGACATATTTGAAGGTGGGAAACCATTTTATACTCTTAAGATCAGAATGAGGCTCTCCATCTTTCTCTCAGACTTCCATGCTGGTATTTCAAATCATTTTAATAGTCTCTAGAAAAAAAGCATCATGATAGGGGAATCGGTAGTAATGCATGGAGTGGCTACAAAGCAATTTTATTAAGTTAGCTGAATAATTAGCAACATTCCTTCATTAAACACACACTCTCTGGTGAAGCCTTAACCTATTTTTACTTATCCCAGTTCATTTTTAACCTAATGGAATTAGAGAGAAAAAATTAATTCGCATGTGCTAAAATCATTACATTTTTATATTCAAAGGTGCCTGATATATAGAATCTATAAAACTTGTGTTATTACAAACTGAAAGGTTGTGATGTTGCATAATAAAGCTAGGTGACTTACAGTATAAAAAGTAAATTTCTTAGTGAAACAAACTGCTCTAGAAGGGAAGACTGATTATGTTTTTCTGCCCACTAAAGAGCCAGTACCAACATTCTACACAGGACACCAGGATCTAAAATCCCCATGCAGAAAGAATCTATGAGAGTCTGTTTTCATTTAGATTGTCAGCCACAAGCAGGGTTAAAAGCCATTAAAGATGGGCCCCTCTTTAGAGGTCAAAGGTTGCACCTTACCTACTGTTGCCTTGGTAACACACATGCACAAAAAGGAAAGCATCACAGTTGCCTCTCCTCAATACTTGAAATACATTATGAAATGGAAGGGGTAGAGGTACCAGGGCTTTGTTGAGGCTCAAAGAAGGAAGCTACTTCCTCCTAGTCAAAAGCATAAAATCTGAATTCTATTTCTGACACTGGGCAGAGGGCTTGTCTTTCAAAACTGCCCAAAAGATCACCTACTATTGTCCACCCTCACACTTAAAAGTTATTCCAACTAAGCTGGCAAGCACATTGTCAGGAGACCATCAGAGCACACTTAATGTGGTAAGAAGATGGATATAAGTATGCTATGAAACCACTGAACTAGACTTCTCCAAGGTTTATTGGGGACCACACAAACAAGGTTATCTCACAGGTATGGGAGATTGGGGGGTATGTTAGGACCAAATAAAATGATGATGCACACAGCAGATTTTATGTGAAAGAGGTTTATTGGATGGAGATGGAGAGAGAGAAAGAGAGAACAAGACATGACAGGAGGAAGAAAGGGGAGTACCCCAACAGAGTAAAAGGAGAGGGCAAGAGCTGAGAAGGCAATAGAGAGAGAAAGTGGCAGGTTAAACCTTTTAAGGAGAAACTTAACCATGCCTGCCAGGTGTGGCTACTGGCGGGCAACACATGATGACATCATAGGTAACTAGGCAACCCAGAAGCAGGCTGCCTAAATACTCACAGGGTAGGAACAGAGAAAGAAACAAAATTGTGGAAAAACAAACTAACTTTATAAGACAAGTCAATAGAGTAGGAGCCTTTGAACTGATACAGGCTCTTCATATTGAACAAAAACTATATGTCCTTGCCCAAGGTAGTTAAGTTTGAGAGCAGATTAAGGGAGGTTCCTGGTAAACAGAAACCCACTTTTAGGCCTCTGTTTACCCAATAAAAACAATTTTGTTTACCCTTCTAAAGTCTTTTTTTTTTTTTTACGAGGTCAACATCACTGCTATTGGGGGATGCTTTGGACATAGAAATGAGTAGAATAATTTTAGTCAATGCAGTTGCTGACAAATATTCCCTAGTAAGCCTGACTGCTTTTCTGAACTATAACACACAAAAAAATATAGCTTTTATTTCCCGCCTTTTTATCTTGACACCCTCCCCCAATACCTGGTTTCTTGGACCCTGAGTTTCTTATTCTTCTCAGTCTTCCACACTCCAACAGTTGCCAGATTTACAGCTTTCTTGACCAGTTGTTTTCCTCCCATATGCTAGTAAAATGGTCTGAAAGCTTCTTAGGAGCTCAGTCTCTTTTGAAATCCTTTTTATCTATAAGACAAAGACTCCACAAAAGAGAGAGCTGAATTCTTCCCATTCCTCAGTAACTTCAAACAAAGTCAGAGACCAAAGCAGATATAGGCCTCAAATTACATGTACTACATAGGGCAAAGAGATTTTTGTTATTCTACTTAATGATAATATACACTTTAACTATGCTAGTTTTAGGGCTTTTCATATGCGTTATTTCTTAGAGCAGTTTTACAAGAGTGAGTGTGTTGTACCCTATTCATGAGACCCCCAAAACACTGCCAGGAGCGGAGTCTATTTGAAAACAAATGAGGATATTTTCATTACAAGCTCAAACTCAGGTCCACACCCTCACCAACACAGCAGTTGAGAGTAGGGCCCAGAGCTCATGGTATGTGGATGATTTATAGATCCTAGTCCCTCCCAGAGCACTCAAATTAGGGGAATTTCAGCCTGGCAAGCATCTATTCCTTGAAACACAAAAAGGAATGTTGCATTTTTGCTGTGGGAAGGTGCGAAAACCATTTAATGGTCTTGCTTCCTGTTTGTCTGTCATCAAGGGTAAGTGGTGATATGAGCCAGTTTCCTAGCAACCATATCTCTAGTAGGAAGAAAAGAATGTAGTAAGGTTTGTTCCTCTCTGTAGGTGGCTGAACATGTCTTCATCTATCTGGCCCTTGTTCAGGTTTGTGCTTTCAACTTTAATCCAATAAACTAAAAAAAAACTAATTTTTAATCCTTTGGTCTCTCAAGCACTTTATACTAGTTGTACAGGCTGTCATAACAAAATATCACAAGTAGTTTGCATTAGTTACGCCACAAAATGTCACAAGCTTGGTGGCTTAAGCAACAATATTTTAATTTCTCACAATTCTGGATAGAGACTGAAATTTTGAGGTGCCAGAAAGATGGGTTTCCACTGAGGTCTTCTGCTAGACTTGCAGAAAAGTACCATTTCAGTAGTTCTTCAATCAGTTTTTCATCTGTACCCCAGCATATTTTTCTCATCTCAAAACTACAGTTCTATTGGATTAGGACTCCACTTGGTGGCATAATTTGTACTCAATCGTCTCCTCAAGGATTGTATTTTCAAGCAAGTTTACATTCTGAGTTACTAGGAAACAGGACTTCAACCTATGAATTCAACACGAATGTTGGGTAGACTCAAGTTAATCTATACAACCTATTATTATTTTCTTAATGAGGAAGGTAAGGCATGCATGGATTCAATAATTTCTGAGAAATTACACTCATAAGATAGAGCTAATGTTCCAAAGCCACCAACTTAGATTCTGAGCTAGCACACTATCTTTCAGTATGCTCAAGTATCTTTAAGCCAGAACCTAGCAGGTTCCTTGTCTCCTCCTTGAATATCCTTTAGCAGATTGATTTCTCTGAACAGTTTCTCATTCTGTGTTGGATGAACACAAAGCTATAGTGGTTATTATTGAATAAATCTTGTTATTGTTTTTACTATTAAAGAAGGGAGGTGGATCTCCATGAGTTCAAGGACAGCCTGGTCCAGGGAGAGTCCAGAACAGCCAGAGCTCTGTGACTGAAAGATCCTCTCTGGAAAAACCTAAATAAATAAATAAATAAATAAATAAATAAATAAATAAATAAATAAATAAATAAAAACTTAAAAAAAAAAAGAAGGAAGTTCTCTCTCCCTCTCCTTACCTGCTTTCTGGCTGGCAAGTCCATTCCTTCGCTGGCATTAGAACCTACTGTTAGGATCCTGCAGTGGAGTTATATGGCTGATTCATAAATCATGCAATATGACAGGTTCCATTTGACAGGTTTTACTAGGGGAAGGGAGGGAGTCACAGAGACTATCTCTGGACGAAGCAGGAAAGAGAGAAAGTGAGAGAAGGAGAAGTGAATCCCCTTATAAGGTGACCCAGCGCATGTACAGGATGAACAGGTGGTTGAAGGTGGTCCGCAGGTAGTCATATTGCCACCGATTTTGGAGTTGGCCTCACAGATGCCTGATGTCCTACTTGTCTGGTCCCATGGGGGCTAGCCATAGAAATGCATGCTTACTCGTCCTACCACCTAGTTCTTCAAGATTCTGGCGTATACTAAAGAGAAGCTGAGATTCAACCTCATAGAGTGATCAACTCCTGGATTCTTGAACTTTCTGTTGGTAGATAGCCATTTTTAGACTCTAGCTGCAACACAGCCTCAACTATACAGCTTGATGTTGTAGAAGCAAAGACAGAAGAGGTAACTGGAGGAAACAGGCTCCTCCAAGCCAAGAGAATCACCAATTGATTATCTGTGACATCACTTTCTTTGGAGCTGAAGACTGGCACAATATTCATCAAAAAGAGAGAGAAACCACACTTTACAGCACTTAGAAAGAAGAAACAGAGCATGGAAGACATCCTCCAGAAATCAGATCTGACAGTAGGAAATCTTCAAATGCAGGTGGATGACCTCATAGAAAGAGTATCTGACAAATCCATGAAGCTTTTGGCTCCACGACACACTGAGCTTCAGCTGTGTGAGTTTCTAGGAGCTTAGATCCTTCAGTCTTCAAAGCAGTTCCAAAGGTTTTCTGAGAGAAACACAAGGAAATATAAGCTGTAGAGTGGATGCTTCCCACGCCCCTATTGCTGATTTTGATTTCCTAGTCCACAAACCCGAATCAAAGAAAGACCCTGCCTCAAACAAAGTGAAAGACAAACAGTAACAGCTGCTGCTGTCATCAGAAGCTAGCAACAAGCTACAGTAGGTACACTCCCTCACACACAAGCGTGTAAACACATGTATCATGCACACGTATCCTCACATAATTATTTTTAAAACTGATTCCTAAAGAACAAAACTGTAGAAGGGAAACATTTACAAACCATATTTCTCAAATGACAGAGAAGGGTGCAGAAAAGCAATGCAGATGATTGTTATCATACAGCAGCATTTCTTAACAGTGTGGAATCTTCCCCTACAGTAAACACACACCACAAGTATTGATCACAGACCCTCTAAAACCTACTCATGGACTCCATTTTCTAAAGTGATAATGCCTTCCAGAAATCTACTTATTTTCTCATGTGTGCCTTAAAAGCCATCTTAGAATCCTCACCTGATTTGATAAGGGAAGTATTACCAGTTACCTAGAGTTTTGAATGAGCACAAAAATGCAACTTGAGACATATTATTAAATTTTTTCAGATGTTAAATTCTACATTTAAGGTAAAAATGCATTTAAAAAATACATATACTATGTATTTTCTTTGTGTGAAGACATACAATTGAGGCATGAATATGTAAAAGAAAACTATTTCACCACCAAAGTTGAAGTATTCCAAAAGGACAGCACACTGAACCCAGGAAGCCAATGAAGATGAGAGACTAAAGGATTAAAAACCAGTGGCTATTATTTTTAAAGTTTAAAGCTCAAGCCTGAACTAAGGCCAGCCAGCCAAGTGGAGATATGTCCAGCCACCTTTGGGGAAGAACAAGCCTTAATGCCCTGAGGGGAAGAACTACCCTTACTGCATTCTTTCCTGCCGACTGGAGATACAATTGCTAGGAAACTGGCCCCTCTCCCCTAGGGCAGCCAGACCATTAATAGTTTGGGGGCTTCCTATAGCCAATCAATTCAAAATGCAACCTCCCTTTTGTGTTTCGACCAGTATATGCTTGCCAGGCAGGAATCCCCATGCTTTGGGCATGCTTGGAGGGACCAGACTCATTAAATCACCCACATAACCTGAGCATGAGGCTCTCATCTCTCATCACTTCAGCGGTGAGGATGTGTGAGCCCAAGCTATAGCTTGTAATAAAAAGATCTTCATGTGTTTTGCAATGGACTCAACTCCTGGTAGTGGTCTTTTGGTGTCTCAAGAATTGGGCACAGCTATTCACCATCTCTGCAAATGGCGATAGTCGGCTTGTCTATGGCTTAGGATCTGCTTCCATGGTGCTTTTTTTGTCCACCTCTGACAGTTTATTGTACTCTGTAGTTAAGAAAACACAAAGCCTCCTTCCATATTGCCTATATGCTGTGCCTAGTACATGTGTGAAAACAGTTATATTTTTTGCTAATAAGCAAATGCATTTAAAACAAGAGGAAAAATGGCAAGTTATGACTGCAAATGGCCTCCATCACTGCTTGGTTTAAAAAATCCTGGCTTATGCTCAGAGAGGGGGATCAACAGCCAAAGGCAAGCCTTGTTGAGCCTAAGGTCTTAAGCTCAATCTTGAAACCCATATGATAGCCAAGAGAATTGACTTTTATTTGTCCTTTGGCCTCCACACACATGTCATAATTATGTGTGCAAACCCTCCCTTCTTGTCCCCAATACACACAAACAAATAAATGTGATACATTTGGTTGTTCTTACATATTACTTAGAATATATAATCTGTGTGGTAGCTTTCATTAAAAACAAAACAAAACAAAAGAAACAGAGGGAAGGTTACCAATTAATTACAGGTAGGACTCTTTTCTGATAAGGAAACTGGTTCAACAAGCACCTGGGAATTCCTAAAATTGCCCTACCCTGCTAATGATCTTAGTCATCAGCAGTGACCTTAAATTGTACTTAGATGATCTCACACCCATAGAATAATTAAGTACTGTGTTCTTCCTGTGATACAACCATGCTACTGCATGAAAATTGAGGCACTGTATCACTGTTATAATCATTTCACAATCCCCCAAAAGACCTACAGGAACGGACTCCTTTGCAAAACAGGTGAGAGTCTTTTATTACAAGCTCAAGCTGCATGGCAGCCCTTTACAAAGACAAAGAGGCAAGAGACCCCCCGCCTCCCCGGGCTCTGGGAGAACAAGATTTTGTTGTTGTTGTTGTTGTTTTAAATTTTATTTTTTTAATATTAGTTACAGTTATTAACTTTGTATCCCTTCTGTATCCCACTCCCTCATTCCCTCCCAATCCCATTCTCCCTCCCTCAAAAGGAACAAAAACCCAAGAGGGGTAGTGCAAGACTTGGCATTACAGGATTGGCTAAGAGGGTAGTCTCTAGGGAAGCTGACCTTTAAAATTATTAGTCTGTTTTTAGCAGCCAAGACTGCAAATGGTCAGGCCTGGCTACCTGGGGGACATCTGACCTCTAGTATGCTCTGTTATGTGCAGGTTTTCTTAGAGGTTATGTGATTCCCGTCATACCCTGAGGTTTATCTGGGTGGGGGACTGCTGCTGACCCTCTGCTCTGAAAGGAATGTGATCTGTTGATTCTGCCCTAGCCCCTGGCCTGGCCCTCTGCTCTGAAAGGAATGTGGTCTGGTGATTTTGCCCCAGCCTCAGGAATTAATTCTAAGTTTTTGAACCTTTCACTACTACATGCACATCAAGTATCCCTGATACCCTGACTATAGCAAATTAAACACATTCATTCTTGAAATCTCTCCCACTGCCCAAGGTTTATAAATCCCTGATTTCAAATAAACAGGATGATTGGTTGAATGTTCTGGGTTACCATCAGCCTTCCATCATAGCTTTGTGAGATTGCTATTTATCTCCAGCCAAGCCATGTCTCACCTGGGCCTGGACCTCACCAGGCCTGGGTTTTGGCTGCAAGGTTTGGCATGAGCTTTCACTTGCACCTCTGCCATGTTCAGCATAGCAGCTTAACCAAGAGTTGAAACACTTTGGTATCACTATGGGCTTTGGAACACCTAAGTTTACACTGCCACCAGCAATCTCATCCTAAAAAGCTAAATTGTAACACTCCATGGAAAACCCTTTTCTATACCCCAGCCTTAGCTCATGGGCCTCGCCCTAAAGTACTCTTGATGCCCCTGAGAGAAATGAAATCCCTGTTCTCCATTAGGAAGCTAGTTCCATGCCCCTACAGAGACCCAGGAGACCACCTAGCAGAGAATGACACACCTCTATCTTCTAACTAAACCAATACTGTGAAGAATAAAATTGGGGAACTTTGGCTTCTTTCTCAGGTCCCCAGGTCTAGTCTCCTTAAGATATCATAGTGATGTGTACATTTGGTATTCTCAGTGATGGCCACTCTTTTTAGAGCAGAAGATAGAGCCAGCCTAAATTCTTATAAAACTATTTTCAAGATTAAAGTCAGGGCTGGAGAGATGGCTCAGTGGTTAAGAGCAATGTCAGTTCTTCCAAAAGACCCAGGTAAAACTCTCAGCACTCACATGGCAGCTCACAACTGTCTGTACCTCCAGTACCAGGTAGTCTGACATCCTCACACCAATGCACATAAAATAAAGTTAAATAAATTACATGTAATATATATATATATATATATATATATATATATATATATATATAAAAGATTAACCTCATGGAGATCTGTGTGATTTAATAATAGGTCTATTAGTGATCAGGCACCTCCATGGCCAGCTGCAGGGATTTGTCAACAGCAAGACATGTCATCACCAGCTCTCAGGATGTAACACACTTCCAACTGTGACCTCGAACCACATGTCCTCTCCCTGCTGATGCTCTGCATCACCTTGTAAAAAGACCTCTTCCTTTCCCACGTCTCTCTCTTTCCTGACAATCTCACCCCAAGACATCCTTGGTGTCCCTCTTCTTAATAAACCTCCCAGGTTTATTAAGGTGAGACTTGTTACATGTTACATGGTCTGTCTTTATAGATTCCATCTTATAGCTCTGCTGCCTAAATTCCAACAAGGTTACCTTATGCCTGCATTGGACAGTTACTTAAGATGATTGTTATCACTATTGGTTGTACCTATCCTTTAAAGATCTAATTTAAATAGTCTTTCCTTTTTCAAACCAGAAACAAGAGGTTGGAAAGCCTATAATAAAATCTTCATGGGCTGTAACTTGTAATCACTAACCAGGGTGTTTAAAAATATTAATCACAATCTTCCAGGGATACATACTTGCAGGTTTGTATAACGCCATGATTATTAAATACTTTTAATTGACAAGGTTCCATTACTTTTCTAAATATCATTCCTAAAAATAAAGAAAATAATATTTTTACAAGTCTACCTTTTGATTAACTTCATGTCTGACTTTTTTTGTTTTTTTTCTCTTTACTGTTGACAGAAAAAGGACATTACTGATATATTAACAAATTTTCAGAGTAAAAACAAAATAGGAGGGGGGGCAGGACAAGATGGCTGCGCCAGGAGGATGCCGCTTCTGAGCTGCAGAACAACATTTTCAGTACAGCAACCAAGGGACTGGACTGTGGGATCTAAAACAACAGCTATCCTGTTTCCCAGGTGAGAGGAAGCCCCAAGGGGCAGGAACTGGCCCAGTCCACTCCCAGAACACCCACCCAGAACCCGGAAGAGATCCTGGGTCGTGAAGGCACTAGGTCAGTCACCAGACCAGAGCCACACACCTGCGTGTGCTGATCATCTTCCCTGGCTGAACGGTGGGCACAAAAAAAACACCAGAGTCTGGGAGTCCCAGTCGCTAGATAAACCCACAGGGAAGGAAGGAAATGGGACTGACCTAGGTCACCCAGCCTTACCCGGAAAAAGATCCCACAGAACTGCGGGGGAACAGCAGGCAGGCGCACACCGCTCCACCCCGGAGCACAAAGACCCACTGCAAGCCCAACTCTCTAACACAAAAGAACTGTGTGCAACAGGACACCAGAGCCTGGCTTTTCCTGTCGGGAGAATACCCCACAGGGAAGGAAGTAAACAGGGACTGAGTTAGGGTACGCAGGATCTCCCTGGAAAAGGTCCTCAAGATCGGCAGGAGCTCACGCTGCCAACCCAGAGAACTGCTGAGCACCAACTACCCTTCACAGACAGATCTAAGGGACCCTCAGCATCAGAGACTGGGTTTCCCTGTCTCCGAATTGGTGAATCGAGGGGCTGTGGAACCCAAAACAACCATACAAGGAGCCGTGGGAGAAGGGGGAAAAACCTGATCTGAGTCCAGTAGGACACAGGTCAATCTCGGACATCTCTGTGGACTTCTCCTGGGGTATTGATTCCCGGTCACTTTCCCCTAACGGGCGGAAGCAGCAGCAAATGTAGCCAAGCCTGCAGCAGAGGAAGCAGAGGAGATACCACCCAGCAGGAAGGCATCAGTGAAGGTATGGCAACCAGCAGTGAAGCAGAGGAAGCAGCCTACAGTGCACAGAGCAACTTGCAAGGAGCATAGTGCTACACCCTCCAAGCACAGATCTCCAGCATTCCCCTACAGCCTAGTCTGAGGGGATAGTGGCTGAGGAAGCTGATAGCACTTCCCAACAAAGGGAGAAGAGTGCAGCCTGCTGGGCTTCCAGCTTCGAGCGCCAAACGAAGGGCTGGGCACAGAGAGTCCACAACAGAATATGTGTTCCACCCACAGCGCCAGCTGCAGACCTCAGAGTCCAGCCTGCTGATCCCGCCACAGACTGTAGACCACCCAGTATTCAGGGAACCTGCATAGGCGCATTATGCCCGCAATCTGTGCTTGCTAACTGCACTACCATCCACATCCCCTCATATACTTACTCCCAACCCATATATCCCAAGCAGCCAAACACCTTAGCACTCCCCTTTAAGACAAACATCCCTGCACCCACATACACGTGCCCCCCCCACACACACATACACACACACAAACACACATACAATTCTGTGCTAGCTGCTTCTTCTCCCGCAGGAACAACTGAAGCAACAATAGACACTCTCAAACTGTTGGCCACAACTGATCTTCCTGAGGAATCCTACAGACACCAGAGTAAGATGGTCCCAGTCCAAAGGACAGACTCAAGGAAAAAACATCGAAGATTACATATAAGCATTGGCCAAAGATCGAAGTAAGAACTCACCCAACAAAAATCAGGACACCATGGCACCAGCAGAAACACCCAAAAGCAATGGAGATTTTAATTCAGCGGAGACACAGGAAAATTATGTTAAAGCTATGCTTATGCAGTTATTAGAGGAACAAAAAGTGGAAATGAACAAGACCCTCAAAGAAATACAGAAGGATAAAACTGCCCATGTAGAGGAACAATTAAGGACATATAGAGAGGAAACAAACAACGACAAAAAAAGACACCACATGCAATCAGATGAAGGAAATGGTAAAAAGCATGAAAACAGAATTAGAATCTATAAAGAAAACACAAACAGAGAAAAACCTGGAACTGGAGAACTTAGAGAAAAGATCCGGAACCATAAAAGTAAGCATCACCATTGGAATACAGGAGATGGAAGAGAGAATCTCAAGCTGACGATATACTTGTTGAAATGGATTCCTTACTCAAAGAAAATCTAAAATCAGAGAAGTCCCAAACACAAAACATCCAAGAAATCAAGGATGCCATGAAAAGACGAAACCTAAGTATAATAGGAATAGATGAAAAAGAAGACTCTAGGCTCCAAGGACCGGAAAATATTTTTAAGAAAATCATAGAAAATTTTCCCAAATTAAAGAAAGAGATGTCCATAAACATACAAGAAGACCAAATAGACTAGACCAGAAAAGAAATATCTCTCCTCACATCATAGTCAAAACACTAAACTTACAAAACAAACAAAAAAATATTAAAGGCAGCAAGGGAAAAAGGTCAAGTAACAAATGAAGGGAGGCCCATCAAAATCACACCAGACTTCTCATCAGAAACTATGAAAGCCAGAAGGGCCTGGGAAGATGTCATGCGGTCTTTAAGGGAACAGAGATGCCAACCAAGACTACTATACCCAGCAAAGCTGTCAATCAACATAGATGGAGAAGACAAAATATTCTATGACAAAACAAAATTTAAGCAATATCTACACAGCAACCCAGTCCTAGAGAAGATACTAGAAAGAAGACTCCAATCCAACTAAAACAACTACACCAAAGAAAATATAGGATACAGAAAATCTCCCAGCAAAAATTAAAAGAGGAAAAAAAAAAAAAAAAGCAATGAACCATAGTAAGACTACCAACTCTACAATAAAAGGAAATAACAGTCATTGATCACTACTGTCTATCAACATCAATGGACTCACCTCTCCAATAAAAAGACACAGATTAACAGAATGGTTGCAGAAACAAGATCCAACATTCTGCTGCATTCAAGAAACAAACCTATGCAACAAAGATAAGCACTACCTCAGAGTAAAGGGCTGGAAAAATATGTTTCAAGCAAATGGACCCAGAAAAAAAGCTGGGGTAGCAATCCTAGTATCTAATAAAATAGACTTTTGACCAAAACTAATCAAAAAAGATGAGGAGGGGAACTTCCTTATCATCAAAG
>CM053742.1:62518404-62565672 GCA_028658305.1 Pachyuromys duprasi
CCTACCACAGAGGGCCTTGGAAAGACTGTACCTAGCAGTGTATCAAAGCAAACATTAAGCCACATAACCAATCCTTTGGCAGAGTTCAGGGAATCATATGAAAGAAGAGATAGTTAGTATGACCTGGAGAGGACAGGAGCTCTGCAAGGACCAAATATATCAGGACATGGGGGTCTTTTATGAGACTGTCTCTCCAACCAAGGACCATGTATGGATATAACCTAGCAACCCTGCTTGAATGTAGTAAATGGTAGCTCAATATCCAAGTGTGTACCCTAGTAAGGGGAACAGGGACTTTTTGGACATGAACACAATGGCTGGCTCTTTGACCCCCCTCACCCACGAGGGAGGAGCACCCTTGCTAGGCCACAGAAGAGGACATTTCAGCCATTCCTGAAGAGACCTGATAAGCTAGAGTTAGACAGAAGGGGAGGAGGACCTCCCCTATCAGCAGACTTGGAAAGGGGCAGGGAAGAGATGAAGGAGGGGTGGGACGGATAGGGAGGGAATGCGGGAGGGGCTATGGCTGGGATACAAAGTACACAACCTTTGATTAATATAAAACAAAAATGTAAAAATAAATAAATATAAAATAATAAAACAAACAAACAAACAAAAAAGTGGTAGTAGATAACAGTAAGAAGTTACACAAAAGGCGTTTATAAAACTTTTACTGTCCACTTTATTGAAATAGATTAGAGTGTCAAAGTAGCATCCATATTAAATAGATAGTCAAATATACATTATACAAAATTTCCCTTTTAATTTCTTTTTATCTTCTTCATACATAGAAGGTTTCTGTATCTCATGCTTTCCTGGATCTCACTGTGTAACTCAGAGAGACTTCACAACACCAATGTTGTCCTGTTCCGGACTTCTTGTTGCTGGAATTTCCAGTATGAAACCCCTCCCTGCTTCAACTTCATGTTATTTAACAAGAAGTGATTCTCTGGATTAAATCTGTGTTGGAACTGTGGTAGGTAAGTGCAGATACTTACCAATGTGTGCATTATGTGTTATGGAACACATGCATAGTCCTACCTTCTCCATTCCTTATGCCTAGTGCTCATACAATGTACTGTTTCTGATTGTCACAAACTTCAATGTCCTGTTTTGGGTCTGAAGAAAGTGGAAACATGTAGATGATGCAATTCTGTCGTGTGGTTGGTATTCTGATCCTTCAAATGATAGAGAGATAAGTTCTAAATAAAATATACAAATTTAAGTAAAAAAAAACAAAATAGTAGAGATTATTAACATTACTCTTTTATAAAGCAAGGATTTAAAGTTCATTTTAAAGAAAGGAGGAGCCATTTAACAAAATGCAAAGATGAAGGGAGAATTTTTCTCATTTGTTGTTAATTATTCAGAGCCTAGAATTATGTCCTACGTATGGTAGGTGTATTTTAAATAAAAAAAGAAAAGAAAAGATTTTTTCCAGGTTTGGCAGGTGTCTAATATGTGATTTCAAATGGGCAAATGATTAGGGACTCCTATTACTACCAGAAACTTTTAGGTCACTCTTTTCTATGTTCTTAGTCTCATTAATAAAAGAAAATTAAAAAATTATATATACATATATTCAGAAGGAAGTTTAGGAGAACTTGATTAGAGTTTAATTAAAAACAACACAATTATATGCAAATTTCAACAAGTGTGGGGAGTAGAGAAATAGAGATGGAGAAAACCGTGTCATCCTGTTCAGCAATGGCAATCAGCAAGTAGCCAAAAAGCAGGAGCTTCTGAGAAATCCTAGAACATCAGGGAAAGCACTCCCAGTGTTTGGTCACTATCCAAAAGAAAAAGTGATAGAAGAGGAAGAAAAAGAAAAGTGATAGTTTTCTGATACAGGACTGAGAAACATAAGCAGACCTTATGAACAAAGGCTCTGCAAGCTGTTGTCCCAAAGATCAAGCTTCCTTCTGGCAAGGAAAAGCGCATTATCTCATTAAAGAGATTGCTGTTCCTCATCTCTCCTTTGCATGGCTTTTGGTGAATTAGCCCTCCCCAGGAGTATTCTCTTGGCCAAATAATTGTCAGGCCCATCTGGATTAACTCTTGAGGAAAGACACAACCATACGTAATCCTTTCAGCAGATCAAAATGTCATGTCTCCATCCAGGGCCAGATGTAGATTCCATTGTTTTGGCAAGAAGAAAATAGCTTTCCTTTAATGGTTCTGTTATTCTTTTTGTTTTGGTTTAGTTTGGTTTTTAGTTTTCTAGAGACAGCATTTTTCTATGTAGCCCTGGCTATCCTGGGCTCACTTTGTAGACCAGGATGATCTTGAACTCAAAGAGATCCACGTGCCTCTGACCTGATATTCTCAATGATCTCCAAGACAAAGGCAATATCATCCCCTCAAGAGTTCCAAAATTTTTTCAGAAAATAAGCTGAAAATGGGGAATCCAACTCCAAAAATCCAATTCCAAATCAATTCTCCAAGAGGAATTAGTTTCTGGACTAGAGTTTTCAACACACTTTTAGGTACAACCTCCAGGGAGGTATGTATAGTTAGGAGAGAAGTAAGAAAGGAAAGCTAGTTCCCTTCTGTCTTTTTCTGACCTGAATACCAAGGATATTTCCTGCCTCTGGCCAAGGACAAGAATGAACCTGTTCACTTTCAGGGTCCCTGCCCCTAAACTGCTACCAATTTGTATTTCTTGTCTTTTCTGTAGCCCAAAAAGATTTCAAGAAAGGTGGTGAAAATTTATGTTTTTTGAAGTCATATTAAGTCCTCAACCAA
Organism: Pachyuromys duprasi; assembly: GCA_028658305.1. NCBI lineage: Eukaryota > Metazoa > Chordata > Mammalia > Rodentia > Muridae > Pachyuromys > Pachyuromys duprasi. The sequence goes on from CM053742.1 coordinate 62,521,150, forward strand.
ATACATGTTTATCTTGTTGCTGAAGGCTATCAAAGAAGAAAATTTTTAATTAAATTTTTATTTTTTATATTAATTGCAGTTTATTCACTTTGTATCCCAGCTGTAGGCCTCACCCTCCTTCATCTCCTCCTGTGCTCCTCTCCAAGTCCACAGATAGGGGAGGTCCTTCCCCCACTTCCATCTGACCCTAGCTTATCCAGTCTCATTAGAACTGACTTCATTGTCATCCTCTGTGGCCTGGCAATGCTGCTCCCTAATCAGGGGGAGGCCAAAGAGCTAGCCACTGAGTTCATGTCTGAGACAGTCTTTGTTCCTATTACTAGGAAACCCACTTGGAGACTGATCTGGGCTACATCTGAGCAGGGGTTCTAGGTTATATCCATGAATGGTCCTTGGTTGGAGTATGAGTCACAGAAAAGACCCCTGTGCCCAGATTTTTTTGGTTCTGTTGCTCTCCTTGTGGAGCTCTGTCCTCTCCAGGTTTTACTTTCTCCTCCTTCTTTCATATGATTCCCTGCACTCTGCCCAAAGTTTGTTTATGAGTCTCAGCGTCTGGTTTGATACAATGCTGGGTAGAGTCTTTCAGAGACCCTCTGTGGTAGGCTCCTGTCCTGTTTCCTGTTTTCTCCTTCTTCCAATGTCCATCCACTTTGCCTTTCTGAGTGAGGATTGATCATCTTACCCAGGTTCCTCTTTCCAGCTCTGCTTCTTTATGTGAACAGATCTTTGTAGGTTTATCCTATATTATATGTCTAGTATCCACTTATAAGTGAGTATAAGTTACTGTGTGTGTCTTTCTGTTTCTGGGATACCTCACTCAGGATGATCGACCAAGCTCTAATGATTCCCACTGATCAGATATCTCCCTTTGAGAGAGCTTCTAACCTTAATTTATTCTATTCCCTAATTGGTAGTTTCTTTGAAGGCCGCTGTTCACCTGCCCCTCTGTCATCTTTGTCACTAATCTGAATTGATTTTATCGTTTTGACTTTCTAGTCCTCTCCTTCTTACTCCTTTGGGACTTCTAAGTTTTTCTTGTATTTAAATTACTCTGAAAGTTTTGGTGGTCTAATAGTAAAATGGTTACAAAAATGTAAATGATACTTAGATGGAAATCTATTTCAAATGCAAACACACATAAATGATACAGATGAGCCTTTTTATTTATTTATTTTAATAAGTACTTTGACTGGAAAGCTAGGTTTGGCTCAAAGGGGAACTGAAGATGAGATTCGTGATTTTTCTTTTAATGTCTGTCTCTAGTTTTCCACATGAATTTTTTTCAGTTCCCAGTGCTATTTATGCCTGACAGTTCTCCAGGAAACTATTTCAATACATTGTTGGGCTTCCTAGCTGCAAATTGTCACCTCTTTCTTTTTTTAATTTTTATTTTTTATATTAATTACATTTCATTTACTTTGCATCCCAGCTGTAGTCCCCTCCCTCATTTCCTCCCAATACCACCCTCCCTCCCTCATCTCCTTCCATGCCCCTTTCCAGTCCACTAATAGAAGGGGTTCTCCTCTCCTTCCATCTGACCCTAGCCTATCAAATCTTGAGGAAAAGGTTGAGGAAAAAACAAACAAACAAGAAAATAATTTCTATCTAATTACTACAGAACTGACACTGACCAGAAAACTCTTGAATTTAACCTTCATTCTCACTGGAATGGAAGAACTATGAAGTTTCTGTCTACTTTCGATTTTTAATTTTTATTTTTTATATTAATTACAGTTTATTCACTTTGAATCCCAGCTGTAGCCCCCTTCCTCATTCTCTCCCAGTCCCACCCTCCCTCCCTCATCTCCCTGCCCCTCTCTAAGTCCACTGTTAGGGGCAGTCCTCCTTTCCTTCCATCTGACCTTAGCTTATCAGGTTTCATGTTTTTTATATTGAATTTTTATTTATTTTTATATCAATCACAGGTTATATACTTTGTATCCCAGCCATAGCCCCCTCCCTCAGTCCCTCCCACTCTCTCGATCCCTCCCTCATCTTCTGTCTACTTTCTTGATTAGCAACGATGGCTGATTTTTTTAAAAATATGCTGGAGAAGACAATAAGGGAATTTCATACCTTAATGATAAAAATTATTGGGTTTTTAATGCAACTTAAATACTTCAGAAAATTAGATTTTTTTTAAAAAAATTGTGTGATGATTGTACATAATCTTTAACCCTTTCCTATTGGAACTGAAATATTGAAATATTTTCTAAAGCACATTTGCCAACTAAATGAGCTTCTAGCTAGCCATTTCCTCCAAACTGAAGCATTCCCTCCTGAAGAAGGGAGAGAGGCTCATAAGTCTTGGGAAATAAAGGAAACTTAAAAAGACCAGCAGGATGCTCCTGAAAACAGATTCACTAGTACATCCCTCAAGGTTATAAATCCAGCAAAGGATTGCAGGAGACTGTGACTAATCAAGAGGTCCATTTGTACTGTATAGAGAGTCCCTTGGATGCAGCTTTCTCACCAATAATGAGGTGTGGCTTGGGAGTTCCAGGTGCCTTTGGGTTATCTATTATATGTAACCCCTCACCCATAATCCTGTATGTGACCCCCAAAACATCACTGACTCTTTAAGTTAAACATGGATGGAGTCATTTCTTTGGCTTATCAGCAGTACCCTATCTGGAGTGAATAGTTGTTTGTTCATATGTCTCTGGGAAATGTCACACAACTAAAATGACAGAGTGCAAACATGACCTGGAATACTGGTGAATTTCCTCATAACTAATTCCTCAGTAAACATTATTTCTTGTATATGGCTTTCTCCAAAGAATAATATTAACTGAAAAGAAAAACAGATCTAGCTATATGAACCTGTAAAAACATTAAGAAACTGATTTTCTTTTCCATTAAAACAATTTGTCAAAATCGTATGCACATAATTAGATTAGGGTAAAATAATAATAACAATGATAATTCCATTGAATAGTATAATGAGATTCTATAATATAAAAAAAAAATGTCTCCAGATCTCTTCCATACTGTATATCTTCTCCTAGAGCAGTGGTTCTCAGCCTTCTTAATGCTGCAAGACTTTCATATAGTTCCACATATTATGATGACACCCAGCCATAAAACTATTTTGTTTGCTACTTCATAACTGTAATTTTGCTACTGTTATAAATTATAATGTAAATGTCTGTGTTTTCTGATGGTCATAGGTGTCTCCTGTGAAAGGATCCTTTGACTCCAAAGAGACCACGATCTACAGGTAGAGAGCCGCTGTCCTAGAAGCAGTATTCATCTGTTTTTATAATTCTTTAGACACTTGATGTTATACCATTAGTTGAAATCAGCACTGTCCTATAGATTTGTAAGAAGTATATACATCCTAGTGGCAACAGTGTAAATTCATAGCAAAGGACAAAATATTTCATTTAACCCAATGTGTAAATGTTGTTTGAGAGATATAATCAATATTTTAAAAGTGAGTTCTTTTTTGTCTTATTTTTCAAATTTTATTTAATTTTTTAAACATTTTATTTTATTTTTATATCAATCACAAGTTATGTTCTTTGTATCCAAGCCACAGCCCCTTCCACTCTCCCCATCCCTCCCTTATCTCCTCCCTGACCCTTTCCAAGTCCACTGATGGGGGGGACCTCCTCCCCTTCCATCTGACCCTAGCTTATCAGGTCTCTTCAGGACTGGCTGCACTGTCCTCTTCTGGGGTCTAGCAAGGCTGCACCTCCCTAAAGGGATGGGGAGGGTCGAAGAGCCAGTCATTGAGTTCATGTCAGAAATAGTCCCTCTTCCCTTTACTAGGGTACCTAGTTGGATACTGAGCTACCATAGGCTCTATCTGAGCAGGGGTTCTAGGTTATATCCATACATGGTCCTTGGTTGGAGAAACAGTCAAAGTGAGTTCTTTTTATGTACTGTTTATTTTTTCATAATGTTTTTGCATTATGGTGTGCAGTTGAGATATATAGCATGCCTCAATTTGAATATCACTTTTGTTTTGTTTCTAGACAGGGTCTCATTATGTATCTCTGGGTGTTCTTGAGCTCACTATGTAGACCAGAGTAGCTTCAAATTCACAGACATCCAACTTGCCTCTGCCTCCTGAGTGTTTCTATTAAAAAGCATGCACTACCACACTCTGCTAAAAATGATTCTTATGTTGTCATGTTCTTAAATTGTTAGGTTTAGATAGACCAATCAACATGTTAGTGCCAAAAATAAATTGTGCTGCCCAAATCCACACATATATGCATATACTGTCTTCTTCCCAATCTTCCCTATTGACATTGATTTTAGTTGTGTCTTTTGTCTTAGCTGTCCATGTAGTTAGCCCTTTCTATGTAAAACTTCCTTTTAAATACATTTACATCAAGTATTCTATCGATTTCAGGTAAGGGGAAAACATAAATAAAAGTACAAGTGAGCCAAGACTACCTTTTGTCATCATTCTGAGGATGTCCATTGCCTCTCCTTTGAGGTGGATCCCATATGATTTGTACAATAACGCTTCCTTCCTCTTTCGTGATCCACTCCTCTATTTTGGTGGAAGGTAGTCATAATGATTTTCTGAAAAAGGATGCCTAGGGGAAGGGGAACAAGTTTTTGAGATTGTTCGGGTTGTAAAGAACATTTATTTTCCCATAAGAAGTGATTAGTTATTTAGCTGAGTTTGGGTTAAGAATATTTTTATTGGCATTTTTAAGTAGGCTACACTGCCTATAAACTTCTAATATAGTGGTTCTCAACCTTCTTAATGTTGTAACCCTTTAATGTATTTCTTCATGTTGTGGTGATACCCAACCATAAAATTATTTTTGTTACTACTTCATACCTGAAATTTTGCTGCTGTTAGACATTGTAATGGTGAATTTTCTTGGAGAGAGAGGTCATGACCCACAAGTTGAGAGAACTGCTCCAAATAGAAAGTATCTTTTATTTTTTAATATCTATAGGGTATTTTTGTTCCAAGTATCCTGAAATTTTGTACTGGTGTACTGTAACAATTGACCCTTTTAATGCTGCAATTTATGTCTTTAGGGATGAATGTTTTTCTCAAATTATTTCTTTGTTTTTATTCATTGAATTTTCTCTGCCCCCAATCATCAAACACCTTAGTTATCTAATACTGAATACCCTCTAATGGTTTTTAACTTTCTACCCCTCTAACATCATTCTGTTTTTTTTCTACTTCCTGTCAGATTTTCAGCTTCTTTACTACGTTTAAACAATTCTGTTCTTTTGAATGTTGTAGTTCTGTTAAATGAACTACATAAATGCTGCTAAATGTCTTTTTTGTTCCTTATTCTGTCTCTATGTATGTGTGCATGTATGTTTGTATGTGTGTATGTATCTATGTATCTATCTATCTACGTGTCTATCATTTATCTACCTCTCTATCAAATACTTATTGTTTCATGGATCTTTTCATATATATTTCATTGCATAATTGTTTCCTACACAGTTGCATTAATTTGATTATTGCATATGTCATTTGTTCATTGCAATCTGGTCCAATATTCAACTATTTTTTCATAGCATATCTAGTGTATTAATATCCCTGTTTTTTTTATTTTTTTATATATTTTTATCCTTGCGTGCTTTTCTTTGTGAGAGTCATACACATTCATGTATGTGAATGCTGATAGGCATGAGGAGGTCAGAGGGCAATATTGGATGTTAGTCTTTGCTTTCCTCCTGGTTTGTAGCAGTCTCCTTGTAGTTTGCCAGTGCTACTTGTGTCAGAATAGCTGTCCTTAAAGCTTCCACTGTTCTGTCTCTGCCTGCCATCTGCTCAAAGGAGTTCTGGGATTACATATGCATGTTATAGCATCCAGCTACATGTAGCTTTGGGGATTTGAACTCAAACCTTTATACTTTCACACAAAATGGTTTGTCTACTGAGCTATTGTTCCATCCCCCCAAATCCCTACTCCAAGTAAAGAAACCAGTACTCAATTGTGACTGATATGCCCTGCTCAGAAACACCGTTTGACCCTATACAAAAAGTACATTCTTGCTCTTCTATAAAATTGTGTGAGATCTGGCTTTTATTTTTAAGGATAAAAGATTTGTAGCTATGTTAAGTTGTGACTGTGTTAATTTAGTGGAAGGTGGCAGTTTATAAGTGAGCTGAGAGGTAGGAAGTCTTCCAAAAATTTAAAAGTGTATCCAGGTTCGTACCCAGCTTTAGTCAAAACATAAATTACAAGCTGGAGGTTGGCTTTGGTGGCATGGGGATAGGGTGCTGGGAAGAGAGTAGAGGCTGCTTAGCCTAGAACACTTGTGACTATATTCTTGAGGTCTGTAGCTTATCTTATCTTTTCAACAAGAACCTAAGCAGTTTTCAAAGATTTCAGCTAGTAAGACTGGAACAAACAGGAATAAATATTCTCTCTGTCGATACTCCAAAACACATTTTTGAAAATTCATAACACACCATCCTATAATACCATTTGATTAAAAAAAAACCAAGGGGGTAACATTTTAAAGTTGGTGATTCAAAAATTGTGGCTCATGCAGGAAATTCAACAACAACTGATTTTTTTTCAAGGTGGTTAAGAACGTTGATTGTTTTTCCAGAAGAATGGGGTTCAACTCCTGACACCCTGACAACTCACAGCCTTCTGTAACTCCAGTTCCAGAGATGTGATTTCCTCTTATTTCTCCACAGGCAACAGTGAGAGACCTGATGCATATACATAACTGCAGGCAATACACCAATACACAAGAAATAAATTAAAATTTTAAAGGGAATATGATTTGTTGGTTTGCGTTTGGAAATCTCTTTGGCCACTTTTCACTCCCTAGATGCCTGTGGTAAGAACATACTGCCTGAAATTTGAGGCAAGAAGAAAGGGTATGTGATAGGGCACTGTGAATAACTTATATCTAAGTAACTTCTAATCGCTAGAGAAATAAATGAGAGTATTTAACTGTGGTGATGATAATGATAATGAGGACTGTTTTATTCTCACGTAACCCAACTAGAAGTTTGGGTTATATCATCATGATAGCCTCATTATAATTATTCTAACAACTTTTTACTTAATTCAGAATGTTCTGTTTTATTAATAAAATTCAGTACTTTAGACATTCATTTTGGCAATATGCTGACCACACTCTCAGCTAAATATTACAAAGTGATATGCTAAGGAATTCTAGGCCTCTTTCATCCCAAAATCAAGAAACCCATAATTTTAATCAAAATATGTAGATGCTCTTTTAGAGAGATGAATGTATTATTTTATTTTATAAATTATAAATTTATAAACATGTTAAAGGGTTAAAAATAATGTATTAACAAACTGAAGTTTTCTCAAAAACCAGTGGAAAAAAACCATGAAAAACACAAGATACTGCTATTGTTCTACCTAGGAAAGTTTTTTGCTCAATGTTTTCTTTGTTGTTTTTTGAAAAGCCAGAGAGTCAGGAGTTAATTTGAGCAGCAAAAAGACCTGCATAAGCAAGAAGTACTCTGAAAATGTTGACCTCCAGTGTAAGTACTGGGATGTTGAAGCCAAGGCTTTTGGCCAGAAGTTATAATTTAAAGAGAAATCTTAAAATGACTATAACTAATACCAAGTTATATACAAACATATACTTCCTTATAAAGACAAAAGCAAAATAAATCAAAATGTCAAAAGCTATAAATAATCATCTTACCAGTTTAGCCAAAATTTTATGCTGCAATATCTTCTTTTAAATGAAGGATAAGAATAGTGTTTCTCTTAATACAGATGCTTGAATGTGAACCTTTATGGTTTACACTATATGACTGTATTATAAAACCACCACCTGATGGCAGCATGCCTAATTTGAGAACTTCCAATATTGTTGTTCCTTTACATAATAACATTGGCAATATTCCCTTAAAGGTCAAAAAGTGAAGTTGGAAATATGAAGGTTGAAATATATTACAATATCTATCTGAGTCTTAGAAGCCATTTCTAATCATTTATTAGTCCACCACTATATAAAAACAAACTATTATGTTCTCTTTCTACAACTGACTATTGTGTTTATTTTGTTTGTTTATTGCCTAACTAGTTTTATTTTTATTGTGATAATTATTTGAGATATTTGGTACGTGCACTGGACCATTTTTTTTTTTGTCCGATGCTCTGCAGATTGCCAAATGAAGCAGATCAGCTTGTGGGTTTAAACATATGGCTTCTGAATGCTTTGATTAGCTCATTTATAAGACAGGCACAATCTCCTTTCACAAAAATTTGTCCAAATGAAAACAAATTAAGTGTCATAGTTTCAGTTGTCAACTTGACACAACCATAGAGTCCCTTGGGAAAAGAGGACCACATATGGATCATCAGATTGGCCTATGGGTATGTCCATCAGGCATTTTCTTAATTACTAATTGATGAAAGAAAGCCCAGTTCACTGTGGGTGGTGTCATCCCTAGCCAGGTGTACCTGGGCTATAAAAAAAGCAGGCTGAGCAAACCTAAGTAGAATTCCTCTACAGTCTCTACTTCCTCAAGGTCCCTATCTTAAGTTCCAGCCTTGGCTTTCTTGAATTATAGACTATAAAATATAAGTCAAATAAACCTTTTCCTCTCTCAATTTGCTTTTGGTTATGGTGTTTATTACAGGTTCATAAACTAGCACATGATTCTCCATTAGTGCATTAGTCTCTGCAGGACTCCCTAGGCTCATAGCTTTTAGAAGTCTCTCAATGGAGGAATGGATACAGAAATTGTAGTAGAGCTACACAATGGAATACTACTCAACTATTAAAAGCAAGGAAATCATGAAATTTGCAGGCAAATGGATGGAACTAGAAGTGATCACCCTGAGTGAGGTAACCCATAAACAGAAAGAGGGGCATGGTATATACTCACTTATAAGCAATTATTAGCCGTATAATATAGGATAAACATACTAAAATTTACAGACCTAAGGAGGCTAAACACTAAAGAGGACACAAGATGCTTAAATCTCATTCAGAATGTCAAATAGGATAGACACTAGAAGCGGTGGAAGAGAAGAAACAGGATGGGAGCCTACTATAGAGGGTCCTCTGAAAGGATTCACACAAGAAGAGATTGAAGCAAATGCTGAGACTCACAGCCAAACTTTGGGCAGAGCACAGGGAGTCTTATGGAGGAAGAGAAGTGTGGGAATAGAGGGACATGGAGGAGACAGGCACCTCATAAGGAGACCAACAAGTGAAGGTTTAAACAAGCAAGGGTCTACTCTCTTATTCCTGGGTCAATGATTGTATGGTTTCTCTGAAAATAAAATACTTGCTTTAAAACATGTAAAGCTGACTTTCTTTTAACTTACATAATAACTATGGGAACATGAAAAGGAAGAAAGTAATGTTTTAATGAGCTCATTAATAGAAGAGAAGCTCGGACCAGAAAGGCCTTTTACTAACTGCCATTAGTAGTCATTTCCTCACTGTACATCTGTGTGAGGCCAAGCATTAACACATTTCTTTCTTTTCCTTATTTATTTATTTATTTATTTATTTATTTATTTATTTATTTATTTATTTATTTATTTAATCACTTTGCAGCCTGATCACAGCCCCTCCTTCCTGCTTTGCCAGTCCCACTTTTATACCCCCCCCTTTCTTCTCAGAGAAGAGGCTTCCCATGGGTACCAACCTACCATGGCCCCTCAAGTCACAACAGGACTAAGCGCATCCTCTCTCACTGAAGCCAGACAAGGCAGGCCAGCTAGATGAAAGGGATACAAAAGCTGGCAACAGAATCAGAGACAGGCCCTACCCCGTTGTTAGGAGACCCACAGATAACCAAACTGCACATCTGCTACATTTATGTAGGGGGCCTAGATCCAACCCATGAATGCTCATTGGTTGGTGGTTCGGTCTCTGTGAGCCCCATGGGACAAGTCTTGTTTATTCTGTAAGTCTTCTTGTGTAGTCCTTTACACCTCCCGTTCCCTCATTCTTCCTCCCACTCTTCCACAAGACTCCCAGATCTTGGCCTATTGTCTGTGAGTCTCTAAGTCTGTTTCTATCAGTTGCTAGATGAAGCCTCTCAGAAGACAGTTATGCTAGGCTCCTGTCTGCAAAGATCGCAGGTTCAGTGGTTAGCTCTTTCCCATAGGGTGGGTCTCAAGTTGGGCCAGTCATTAGTTTGCCATTCCATCAACCCTGCTCCATCTTTATCCCTACATTTTAGTAGGCAAGACAAATTTTGTTTTGAAGGTTTTATGGGTGGGTTAGTGTCCCCTTCCCTCCACTGAAAGTCAACCTGGCTGCAGGAGGTGGTAACTTCAAGCTACACATCCCTGCTGTTAGGAATTTCAGCTAGGGTCACCCCCATATAATCCTCGTACCCTCCCCTGTCCCAGATATGTCCCCTATGATTTCCAAACTCTCTCCCAGTTCTCTCCCCAACCCCACTTTCCCCCCACATGATTCCCACCCCTCTTACTCTCCCCATGCCCCCTCCCACGTAGTTCCCTCCATCCATCTACTTCAGATGTGTATATTATTTTCCATTGTGATGAGCTTCAAATGTCTTCCCTTGGGCCCTCCTTATTACTTAGCTTCTTTTGGTCTGTAGATTGTAGAATGGTTATCCTATAGTTTATGGCTAATATCCAATTATAAATGAGTACATACCATGGTTGTCTTTCTGGTTCTAGGTTACCTCACTCAGGACGATCTTTTGCAGACCCATCCATTTGCCTGCACATTTCATGATTTCCTTGTTTCTAATTGCTGAGTAGTATTCCATTGTGTAAATATATAACATTTTCTTTATCAGTTCTTCTGTTGAGGTACATCTAAGTTGTTTCCAGTTTCTGGCTATTATCAACTTTTTGCTATTAGCATAGTTGAACAAATACTCTTGTTGTATGGTAGAGCATATTTTGGGTATAGGCCCAGAAGTGGTACAGCTAGGTGTTGAGGCAGAATTATTCCCAATTTTCTGAGAAACTGCCAGGTTGATTTCCAAAGTAGTTGTACAAGTTTATACTCCCACCAGCAATGGAAAAGTGTTCCCCTTTCTCCTCAACTCTCCAGCATGTGTTGTCACTTGAGTTTTTTATCTTAGCCATTCTGACTGGTATAGGATAGAATCTCAGAGTCCTTTTGATTTCAATTTCCCTAGTCCTAAAGATTTTGAATATTTCTTTAAGTGCTTCTCAGCCATTAGAGATTCCTCTGTTGAGAATTCTCTGTTTAACTCTGTATCCATTTTTAAAACTGGGTTATTTGGATTGTTGGTGTTTAATTTTTGAGTTCTTCATATATTTTGGATATTAGCTATCTTTTGGATGTAGGGTTGGTGAAGATATTTTCTCATTCTGTGAGCTGCCCTTTTGTCTTTTGCCTTGCATAAGCTTTTCAGTTTTATGAGGTGCCCTTTCCTAATTGTTGCTTTTAGTGCCTGAGCTGTTGGTGCTCTGTTCAGTAAGTTTTCTCCTGTGCCAATGAATTCAAGGCTCTTCCCCACTTTCTCTTCTATCAGATTTAGTGTACTGGTTTTATGTTTAGATCTTTGATCCACTTGGACTTTAACTTTGTTCAGGGTAATAAATATGTATCTATTTGCATTCTTCTACATGCAGAAAACCAGTTACTCCAGCACCATTTGTTGAAGATCCTGTCTTTTTTCCGTGGTATGGTTTTGGCTTTGTTGTCAAAAATCAAGTGTTTCACACATTTCACAATCTTTTAGATCAGTTCAGGAAAAAAATTTTTTTTAGGCTTAAGCCCTTTTAGATCCAATCACAACTAAAGCTTTCAGAGTTGACACTGTCTCCAAGTTGTGGCAAGTTGAGGCTCTTTGAATAAGAATATGACACATTAACTAGTCTCATGCTGAGTGACTTCAGTGAGCCCTAAGGTTGCCATGTTGATTTGCTGTTATTATTGATTGTTTGTATAGTTTATGACATGAATAAAGCAGCAAAGGTTGGACTAAAGAGAGCAATGAAGAAATCACAGAAAGCAGCAGAGTTCCTGCTACCCACCCTATCTATAATATTTGAGTTTATATTTCCAACTACATATGAGGCACTTTATTTTTACATGTGTGTGTGTGTGAATTATCTGGACATGTGGTATATCCAGGTGTTTCTGCCTGTCATGTGTGTGAGAGTGGACGTGCATGTGTTTATGGAGTCAGAGACCAATCTCAGAGTGTGGCAGCATTGGGGCTCTCTGAAGGCCTCAGGTTTGATTATCCAGCAAGCAAAGAAGAAATAAAAATTTCTCTTAAAGACCTAGCCTCAGGAACACACTGCAGTACTGTATTATTTCTATCCCACTGCTTATTGGCTTCAAGGAACACACAAATCCTGCCAGATTTAAGAAAAGCAGGGAGGAAGGGCTAGACACTGCATCTTGATGGAAGGGACAGCAACTTTCTATGAACCACGTTGCCTGAGAAATGTCATTGCAACCATATTGGGTGAAATATTTTTTACCATATTTCCTTTGTGGTTTTTCTGCATCTTTGCCCTTTTTCTTTTTAACTCCAGAAACAAAGTAACAGTATTTGTTTTCTTAGAACATAGCTATGAGAAACAATGATTTTTACAGACTAATTCATCAATATTTCCTCATTCCACAGTTCTATTTTGTTTATAAGAAATATCATTTTAATTTCAACCGTGCATAATAGTGAAACCAAAATTTGGTATCAATTTTTTGTTCTTTTCTAAATCCCTGCTCCATGATTTTCATTTTCATAAGCAAATATATCCTGAAGAACTTTCAAATATGCTCTGTCATGAGTATTGGACTGTTCTAGACTTGGGTTTAATATTAAAAATACCATGAACCCTTCCATCTGAGAAATTATGTTCCAATGAAAAAAGTGCAAACAAATAAATAATATCAGCTGTGGGGGAGATAGGAGAAGGGACAGCTTCTCACTCTATAATTCAGGTTGGTCATGGATTGGCTGTGTAATCCAGGCTGTCTTCAATGCATGCTATTATTGGCTCAATCTCTCCAATGCTATAAGTACAAATGTATATAACCAACCATACTTGACATAGTAGTAGTACACATTTTATTCTACCCTTTTTGGTTCAATAAAATAAAAAAGAACAATAAAATTAATTTACTTCATTCTTAAAAATCATACTCCCAAAGAGCTTTAGTTACACACTACTCCCATCTGTGAAACATAGGTGATAGTAAGGCAAATGGTAGATTTGGTGGTGAAATTGTTTGGTTACTCAATGATTGTCAGCTGTAGTGGTATAATCATAAAGAATATGCTTATAGACAATTGAAGGGAAGGAAAAGGAAGAAGACAAAATCAATTTAGATATAATGGCTTAGCCTGCTAATTTACTGACTCACTTAATAGTTAATGTAAGTTCTTCTGCTACTCATACATCCTTTACAAAATGATTGACTTAGATAGCAAAATCCCCATGCAATTAATTGCCATCCCTCTTTCTTTCATACCAGGGTAATGTACTCAGCATAAACGCAGGACAGTGATGTTCTAGAGACACATCCACAGCGAGATTTGTGAACGAAAGGTGGGTTTGGGGCAAGAGATGCTAGACAGTAATGAGAAGAATTTCTATGTTCTCTTCCCACTAATGTCTTTTAGAAATGAAAGCATAATTACGTACCCTAACTATAATGCTTGATTTGATTTTCCAAACTACATTGGAGACACATTTGTACATGTGTGTGTATATACAGTCTGGGTGTATTGTGTATGCAGATCAGAAGTCAATCTCAGGTGCCAGGCCTCACCTTCTACCTTGTTTGAGACAGGGTTTGTTTGTTGCTTGCTACTATACATGCCAGTCTAGCACGCCTGCAAGCTTCAGAGACTCTATTGTTTTGCAAGCCTCATCACTTGTTTCATGTATTGTTTTGCAAGCCTCATCATACATGCGCAAACTTTTGTGTGTATTCTGGTGATTCAAATTGAGGTCCTCCAACTCTTCATACAAGTACTTTATGGGGTAATCCATCTCCCCTTCCCCCAGAAGTACTTTGATAGTCAGGAAAACAATGGTAACTTCCTGTAGAGTCTCAGACATAGTAAGTGCAATGTGCCAAGTGGTTTGCTCATGGTTTGCACATTGATGCAGGCTCTCCAAGTGCCTAACTCATTCTCAGGGAGGAACAGAAGCCTTTAGAGAATTTGGTTCATTTACAATGAGAGAGACGTGAGTTTCACTCAAGGACTGTGAAGAAGTAAAACTTGGCTGTTTTGGGGTGGGTGGGATATTGCCTATGTAAGGATCCCCTTTCAGAGTTCTCTGACAGACTACTGAAACCAGGAAGAAAACACTATGTGAGTGAAAGTTGGTGTCGAAACATTAATAAATACTGTTAGTCTTGCATTACATGGAAATTGAAAATGCAGTGGTTCTAGTTAAAATTGATTTCTTCCAGAAAATAAGAATTGGTTCCATTCCAAGAAGGATGTGATGGAGAAAATGGTCTGATTTACCAACTATATATTTAAATAATAAATATACTCATCCATGAATTCTGATGCTGGCTGACATCTCATTATAATTGTCATTGCTTTACTTAGCATGGTTTTAAGAGCGGTTTGGCAGGAAACACGTGCCTTGGTTCAGATAGCAGAGTTACCGTATTCCCAAACCAGCATGACTGCTTTTCAACTTCAGCTTCATTTTTCCTTTGAAAACAACAGATAACTCAGGCTCAAGTGACAGAGAAAACTGTATTTGCTTTCCCCACAGCTGGGGTATTCCACACATGATATCAGACTGACTGTTTGAAAGTTTAGAATAGAGTTGCGTATAATGCATCCATACTGTTATGTGACCATGACTTGGAAGTCATCTAGTATTATTTTTATTACCAACAAAGGAAATACTACATACACCCATTCATTGTCACTCTTCTCTCTAACCTGTAGAAACTTGGTTTATTTACTTTCAGTCTTGGAATTTGTTGTGATTGTCTTCATTGTCAACTTAAAGCACTGCAGAGATTGGAGAAACATGACTGTGGATGCAACTATGAAGGCATTTTCCTAGATGAACTCACAAAACAAGGCCCACTCTGTTACTTAACTTTTTGTTGCTCTGAGGACATACACTTAAAGGAGGAAAGATTTATTTTGGCTAATGGTTTGCATAAGGTTCAATAAATACCTGCTTGGTCAAAACATCAATGTGGCCAGAGCATGTGTCAGAGGACAGCAGTTCATGTAATGATGGACAAGAAAGTAGAACGAGAGGGAGGCAGCCCACCCCTGTCATGATATACTGAAATCATGACATGACAAACCAAAATAAACCTTTCCCCATTATGGTCGCTCTTTGTTTGCTATCTTTTTGTTGTTGTTGTTGTTTTGGTTTTGGTTTTTAAATTTCATGTATTAAGTAATAGCAAAATCAAAATATGATTAACAGGAGAAAATAGTCATTTCTTTTTTATTTTAATTTTTATATTTTTTCAAAATTTATTCATTATATATATTGATTATATATATATATCCTCCTCCCTCAACTCCTCCCAGTCCTACCTTCAGTCCCTCTTTCCCTGCTATCTCCTTCCACTACTCCACTGAAAGGGGGCATTCTCCTCATTTGCCATCTGCTCATAGCTTATCAAGTCTCATCAAGACTGCCTGAATCCTCTTCCTCCGTAGCCTGGTAAGGCCATATCACCAGGGGCAAGTGATCAAAGAACAGGCAACTGAGTTCATGACAGGCAGCCTCTGCTCCCCTTACTCAGGAATCCACATGGAAACTGAGCTGCCAATAGGCTACATCTGAGCAGGGGGTCTAGATACTCTCCAAGCATGGTCCTTGGTTGGCACATAAGTCTCTGCAGGACCCCCTGGGCTCATATATTTTTAGCTTTGTTGGTCTCCTTGTAGGGCTCCTGTCCCTCCATGTCCTTCTATCCACACCTCCCCACTTTCTCCATACTGATCTGCCCAAAGTTTAGCTGTGAGTCTCAGCATCCGCTTCAATCGCATATTGGGTGGAGCATTGCAGAGGACGCTCTACAGTAGGTTTCCAACCTGTTTCCTCTCTTCCACCACTTCTAGTGTCTATCCTGTTTGACAATCTGAATGAGATTAAAGCATCCTCCCTAGAGTCGTCTTTCATGTTTAGCCTCTTCAGTCTGTAGATTTTAGTATGTTTATCTTATACTATGTGGCTAATATCTGCTTATAAATGACTATATACCATGCCTCTCTTTCTGTTTCTGGGTTACCTCACACAAGGTGATCTTTTCTAGTTCCATCCATTTGCCTGCAAATTTCATGGTTTCCTTGTTTTTAATAGCGGAGTAGTATTTCTTTGTGTAAATGCGCCACAATGTCTGTATCCATTCCTCTGTTGAAGGACATCTAGGTTGTTTCCAGATTCTATTACAAATAAAGCTGCTATGAACATAGTGAAGCAAATGTACTTATTGAATGGTGGAGCATCTTTTGAGTATATATCCAAGATGGGTATAGCTGGATCTTGAGGTAGTGCTATTCACAATTATTTTTTTTAAAGTGCCACCTTTATTTCCAAAGTGGTTGTACAAGAATGCACTCCCATCAGCAATGGAGGAGGGTTACACTTTCTCCAGCATGTATTGTTACTTGAGTTTTTGATTTTAAACATTCTGATGGGTGTAAGACGGAATCTCAGAGTTGTTTTGATTTGAATTTCCCTGATGACTAAGGATCTTGAGCATTTGTTTAAGTGTTTCGATGTCATTCAATATTCCTCTGTCGAGAATTCTCTGCTTAGCTCTGTACCCCATTTATTAATTGGATTATTTGTTTTGTTGGTGTTTAATTTGATGAGTTCTTTATATATTCTGGATATTAGCCCTCTGTCAGATGTAGGGCTGTTGAAGAACATTTCCCAATCTGTATGCTTTTATTTTGTTTTGTTGACAGTTTCCCTTGCTTTACAGAAGATTTTCGGTTTTACGAGGTCTCATTTATCAATTGTAGATCCCAGAGCTTGAGCTGTTGGTGTTCTGTTCAGGAAATTGTCTTCTCGGCCAATGAGGTCAAGGCTCTTCACTACTTTTTCTTCTAACATATTTAGTGTGTCTGGCTTTCTGTGGAGATCTTTGATCCACTTGGACTTTACTTTTGTGCAGGGTGATAAATATGGGTGTATTTGCCTTTTTCTACATGTAGACATCCAGTTAGACTAGCACAACTTGTTGAAGATGCTATCGTTTTTCTATTGTAAGGTATTGGCATCTTTGTGGGTTTATTTCTGGGTCTTCAGTTTGATTCTATTGATCCACCATTCTGTTTCTATGCCAGTACCATGCAGCTTTTAATCCTGTTGCTCTGTAGTGCAGCTTGAGATCAGGGATGGAGATACCTCCAGAAGCTCTTTTATTGTACAGGATTGTTTTAGCAATTCTGGGTTTTTTGCTTTTCTGGATGAAACAGAGAATTGTTCTTTCAAGTTCTGTAAAGAAATTGTGTTGGTATTTTGAAGGGAATTAAGTTGAATCTGTAGATTGCTGTTGGCAGGATGGCCATTTTCACTATATTAATTCTACAGAGCCATGAACATGGGAGATCTTTTCATCTTTTGATATCTTCCTCTATTTCTTTCTTCAGAGACTTGAAGTTTTTTCATACAAGTCTTCCACTTGCTTGGTTAGAGTTACACAAAGATACTTTATGGGTTTTGTGTGTGTGTGTGTGGCTATTGTGAAGGCTATTGTTGATTCCCTAATTTCTTTCTCAGCCCTCTTGTCTTTGGTATACAGGAGGGCTACAGTTTTTTGTTTTGGCTTTTTTGAGTTAATTTTTTACCCAGCCACTTCTTTGAAGGTGTTTATCAGCTGAAGGAGTTCTCTGGTAGATTTTGGGGGGCCATTTATGTATACCATCATATCATCTGCGAAAAGCAATACTTTGACGTTTTCCTTTCCAATTTGAATCCCCTTGATTTCCTTTAACTGTCTTATTGCTCTAGCAAGAACTCCAAGTACTATGTTGAAGAGATAAGGAGAGAGTGTACAGCCTTGCCTTGTCCCTGATTTCAGTGGGATAAATTTAAGTTTCTCTCTGTTTAGTTTGATGTTGGCCATAGGCTTGCAGTATATTGCCCTTACTATGTCTCTCCAGGACTGTAAACATAAACTAGTGTTGGATTTTATCAAATGCTTTTCAGCATCTAAGGAGATGATCATGTGCTGTTGTTTTTCTTTTTTTTCAGTTTGTTTGTATGGTGGATCACATTGATGGATTTCCTTATATTGAACCACCCCTGCAAGCCTGCTTGGTCATAGTGAATGATATTTTTGATGTGTTCTTTGATTCAGTTTGCAAATATTTTGTTGAGTATTTGGCATCAATGTTCATAAGGGAGATTGGACTGAATTCTCTTTCTTTGTTGGGTCTTTGTGAGGTTTAGGTATCAAGGTGACTGTGGCTTCAAAGACAGAGTTTGGTAATGTTCCTTCTGTTTCTATTTTGTGAAATAGTTTGAAGAGTATTGGTGTTAGCTCTTCTTTGAAGGTCTGATGGAATTCTGTGCTGAGACCATCTGGCCCTGAGCTTTCTTTGGAGGGGAGATTTGATGACTGCTTCTATTTCCTTAGAGGATATAGGACTGTTTAATTTATTTACCTGATCTTGATTCAGCATTGGTAACTGGGATCAATCAAGAAAATTGTCCATTTCATTTACATTTTTGAATTTTGTGGCATATAGGTTAATGATTGTTTGGATTTCCTTAGTGTCTGTTGTTATGTCCCCTTCTCATTTCTTATTTTGCTTATTTTGATATGTTCTCTCTGTCTTTTCCTTAATTTGGCTAAGAATTTGTCTATCTTGTTGATTTTCTCATTGATTTTTTAATTGATTTCTTTATATCTAGTTCATTGATTTCAGTCCTGAGTTTGATTATTTCCAGCCATCTACTTACTCCTCTCGGGTGTGTCTGCTTTTCTTTCCTAGGACTTTCAGATGAGCCATTAATTCGCTTGTATGAGATGTTTCAAAAAAATTTTTGAAGGCACTTTATGCTGTGAAGTTTCCTTTTAGCACCACTTTCATTGTGTCCCGTAAGTTTGGGTATGCTGTCCCTTTGTTTTCATTGAATTCTACGAAGCCTTTAATTTCTTTATTTCTTCCCAGCTGTTATTGAGGAGAGAATTCTTTAGTTTCCATGCGTGTGTAGGCTTTTTGCTATTTCTGTGGTTCTGGTTCAGATTTGTCCATGGTGGTCTGATAGGTTACAAGAGATTATTTTAATCTTCTTGTATCTGTTGAGGCTTGTTTTGTGACCAACTATATGGTCTATTTAGGAGAAGGTTCCGTGAGGTCCTGAGAAGAAGGTAAATTCTTTTGTATTTGGGTGAAAAGTTCTGTAGATGTCTGTTAGGTCCATTTGATTCATGACTTCTGTTAGTGTCATTGTTTTTTCATTTACCTGTCTTTTGTTTATAGTGGAGTGTTGAACTCTCCTACTATTAATGTGTGGAGATCTGTGTGGTTTACGTTTTATTAATCTTTCTTTTACAAATGTTGGTGCCCTTGTGTTTGGGGCATAGATGTTCAAAACTGAGATATCCATGATCTTGATGGCTGACTCTTTGACCCTCCCCCATACAAGCCGGGGAGTGACAGACTGGCTAGATCCCAGGGGAGGACATTGCAACCAGCCCGGAGGAGACAGGATGAGCTGGGGTTGGATGGAAGGGAAGGAGGTCCTCCCCTGTTGGTGGACTTGGAGGGGGCAGGGAAGAAGGAGATGAAGGAGGGAGTGGGAGGGTAGGAGGGAATGGGGGAGGGGGCTACACCTGGGATTCAAAGTACCTAACCTGTGATTGAGATAAAAATAAATAAATTAACAAAAAACAAAATTTATAAAATAATGCTGCTCTTAAAAAAACTGAGATATCTTCTTGGTGTAATTTTTCTTTAATGGGTATGAAGTGATCTTTATGATCTCTTTTGATTAATTTTGGTTAACATTCTATTTTATTAGATATTAGAATGGCTACTCCTTCTTGGGTCCATTTGCTTGGAACAGCATCTTCTAGCCCTTTACTCTCAAGTAATGTCTATCTTTGTGACATAGGTGTTTCTGGTATGCAACAGAGGGCTGGGTTTTGTTTACACCTCTGTTCTGTTAGTCTGTGTCTTCTTATTGGAGAGTTGACTCCATTGATATCGAGAGAGATTAATAATCAGTGACTATTAAATCCTTTTTGATGTTGGTTGTGGTAGTGTGTTTGTGTCTTGGCTACTTTTAGTTTTACTGTAGTGAGGCTATTTATTTCCTTTGTTTTCCTGGATGTAGTTAGCTTTCTTGGGTTGTATTTTTCCTTCTAATACCTTCAGCAAGGCTGGATTTGTGGGTAGGTAATATTTAAATTTGTTCTTGTCATTAAATATCTTGTTTTCTCTATCTATGATTGAGAGTTTTGCTGGGTATAGTAGTGTGCATTGACATCTGTGTTCTCTTAGGGTCTGCATGATATCCATCCAGGCCCTTCTGGCTTTCATAGCCTCTGTTGAATAGTCAGGTGTGATTCTGATGGGTTTACCATTATATATGACTTGGCCTTTTTCCCTTGTAGCTTTAAGTATTTTTTCTTTGTTTGTTCTGTATATTTACTGTTTTATTATGTGGCAGGAGAGGTTTTTTGTTTTTGTTTTAATTCTGGCCTAGTCTATTTGGTGTTCTGTAAGCCTCTTACATGTTTTAGGACATCTTTTTCTCTAAATTGTGTCAATTTTCTTGCACATATTTTCTGGACTTTGGAGCCTAGAATCTTCTTTTTCCTCTATTCCTATTATTCTTAGGTTTTGTCTTTTCATGTTGTCCTTTATTTCTTGGATGGTTTGTGTCAGGAATTTTTAAGATATAACATATTCTTTGATGGATACATCAATTTCTTCCATTGTATCTTCAACACCTGAGATTCTTTCTTCCATAGTTTGTAGTCTCTTGGATATGCTTACCTCTGTACTTCCTATTTCTTTCCCTAAATTCTCCCTTTCCATAATTTCCTCAGTTTGTGTTTTCTTTAAATTTTTCATTTTATCTTCAGATCTTGAACTGTTTTGTTAATTTCCTTCACCTGTCCATAGGTATTTTCCTTCAATTCCTTTACCTTTTGGTTTGAACATTCCTCTATTTCTTTTATTTCTTTCAGTGATTTAATTATTTCCTCTCTAAAGATGACAAACTGTTTGATTGTATCTTATCTTCTTGTATTTCTTTATGGACAGCCATAATCTGTTTGATTTTATCTTCATGTAATTCTTTTTTTTTTCTGATCAAGGCCTCTGTTTATTGGAAAAATTCATACAACTCATAAGGAGAAGGCAGGGCAGAAGGCATGCAATTGCCTTTGGTAGGATTGCTAAGTGACCAGGAGTCAGGAAGAGCCACCAGAGGAGTCACAAGGTGTGCTAATGATAGTTATTAGAAAAGTTCTGCAGAAGAGTTACTTTGGAAGCCCTGAGGGGGGAGGAGGGTTTAAGGTATTTCAGGAAGGTGATCTTATCGCAAGCCCCAGGTCAGTCAGGAAAGCACTATTGTATCCAAGCAGTAGGTCATTAAACCAGGTCAGGCCACATGCCAAAAATTCAGGGGCCATAAGGTGCTAGAAGGCTCCCCACAGGTCCTCATTTCTTTTATTTTTACAAGGCCAAAATCTCAAGGGAACCGTGCCTGTCTTAGGTTGGAATCCAGGGTCTTCAACCTTTTGCTTAAGTCCATCATTGGATACATCAGCCGTGATTGGCTGAGCTCCTGCCTTAGGTGGCAAAAGGGGGAACAGGAGACCATTGTGGATTCTCTCCATTATCATCTTTGTAAGCATAGAGTTAAGGTCATATTTTTAAATTTTACATATGTTAAGGTAGCCAGGGTTACTTGCCCCTGCATAACTGGGTTCTGTAGATGCCATATTGCTTTGGCTTTTGTTGATTGTGCTTTTATGCTGCCCTCTATACATCTGGCTGTCTAACATATTGGTTGTTAGTTTCTGGTACCTGCTAGAATCCTTGGTGGGAAGAATCCCCTTGACAGGAAGATGGTTGTTCCTGAAGGAGCCCTCTTCAGCTTTTTGGGTATGGTCACTGAATGGCCAGTGCTTTTTAGGGAATTGACACAGCTCTCCTCACGTATATTATCCTGTGGGCTAAGTGGGCTCTTTGTGAGCCCAGGGGCTCTCCTCTCATGAGAAGACCTAGAGAGAGCTGACCTGCCACTGGATTTCTTGCTTAGAATTTAGTGAGGTGCTCCTGTTCATCCATTGTGTTTTATGGGCACAGCGCTCTTGAAGAACCAGGGAGCCCTGAGGTTTGGTCATTTTAACTAGGGAGATAGGTTGAAATTTAGAGCAGCATGTGGGGCCTGATCCTGTGTATCCCAGGCATCTATAGGTCTGAGATTGGAGCTCTGTTCTCCAGTACCCAAAAGGTAATCAGTGGCAGGTGAATACAGCACACAGGTATGTGGTTGGAGTCTAGAACTCCAGAGCCTGAGAAAATTTTCTGGGGATCTCTGGCTATCCTGAGGTCAGACCTGATGTTTCTGTCACCATGGAGTTTCCTCCCAACAGGGAGACCCTGGGTGTACTATTTTGGGATCCACAGTTCAGTCTGGGATGGTGAGTAAACCATGTAGGCTCAGGTTTGTGGCTCTGCGCTGGTGACTGAGCACCTGCTGGAACTGGGGAACTCTTCTGAGGGGGTTGGCTGGGTGCCCTGAGGTCAGATCTGATATCTTCCTCATCATGGAGTTTCCTCACTGTTTGTGTTTGACACTTTTATTAAGCAGGGGTCATACATTCCTTTTTATAGGACGTGTGTGTGTGTGTGTGTGTGTGTGTGTGTGTGTGTGGTTTTCCTCCTTCCTAGCAGGCTGTTTCCACCATCTCAGGAAGGCAGGAGGGGCAGGAGATGAAACACAGAGCTTGGAAGGTCTGAAAGCACAGCAGAGATCAGACACCCTGGGAACTACTTCAAGGAGCTAGTTCAATTTTAATTATAGAGAACAAAGGCTGTATACTCCTTTGGGAGTGAGTGGGGGGCTCCAATGATGGGTGTACATAATTGGTTAAAGCTAAGCACTTCAAGGATTTTGATTTTCATTAAACAGCATGCTCCTATCATATGAACAAGAACACAGTACCTAATTATCCTATAGGAGCAGGGAGGGGAGAGCTAGTAGGGAGCTGTGTCAAAGGCCATATATCAAATATGTTTAGGCACATCTATGTCTAGAGACAGTCTACAGATGAAGTCAGGCAGAGAGGAGGAGACCCTGCTGAGGAGAAATAGTACTGTACCTTAATGCTGAGCTCAGAAGGGCTATCTGGATTGGGAGGACCTCAAACAGCAGAGCTTCTCATAACATGTATTTACTACACTTTCCATATATAGTCATTTGCGGATAGAAATTTGAGTTCTTTTAAACCTTGGACTACTGAAAAGTGTTGGTATGTGCAAATGTATGCAATTGTTTGTTTAAGTATGAGTTTACAATTCTTTTTGGGTATATACTTAGTAAATGAATTGCTGAGTCATGAGAGTTTCATATATAAACTTTAGAGCAATAACTAAAGAGCTGCCCACAGTAGCTGTATTGTCTATCATTCCCTCCAGCTGAACACATACAATATGACACAATCTTTCCATATCCTCACTGACATTCATCATTTTTTTTCTGTATTTTGCAATAATGAATGTGAGTTGCATTATGTAGGGATGGATGATATTGACTGTCTTTTCATTCACTTATTTGCCCCTTTTTATGCCTGTTTCAGGGATGCTGAGTTAACATCTTGCCCATTTATAATAAATTATTTGTCTTTTTGTTTCAGATTGTAAGTGCACTTTGTATATTCTGAATCCCAAGCCCCGATAAGACATTAACTCCAAGTAATTTTTTAATGTATTGGACTAGTTCTAATATCACACATTCTTTTTGCCTCTTTGTTTCTCATGAAACAGGGTTTCTCTGTAGACCAGGCTGGCTTCAAACTCACAGCAATCTACCTGCCTCTGCCTCCCTGAGTATGGGGTGTAAAGTCATGTGCCACCAAACCCAACTAATATCACACATTCTTATTAATAGCCTGATAGGAATTTCCCCCTGAGAATCTTGTTCAGACTCTTCAAAAGAGTGGCATTTAGATCAGTGGCTTGACCTTCTGGGCATTCAGGCCAGTATAAAATGATAATGTAGTATAACTCTTATACGCTAACAAACACATGATGTGGTAGACACGTTGAGCTCCATAAATGCTGGTTCAGTTTAAACACAATTGGCATTAAACTCTTTTGTTCAAGCTACTATGGAATCTGTTTCGGGCTTGAACTGAATTGTGCTTATCTTAGAAGACTAGTGCAGTGTAACAAGCTAAAAGAAAGGCATTTTTCTCACACAAAAAAGAAATCATTGTAGGAGCAAGAAATATCTAACTTAGAAAAGAGAAAACACAGGGGGATATGATAGCTGTCTACAAACATTTTAAGGGCTGTCATGTGGAATAGCAATTAGAATTGTTTTATAAGTTCCCAAGAGGTGAAACAAGACCAATGAGAGGAGAAAAAAAAACTTTAAGTAGACAAATTTTTAATTCTGTAAAGGATAAGACATTCTAATCTTTAAGAAGATCCAAGGTAGTGGGGCTGCCTAGCAGGAAGTAAGCTGATCATCCCTGGCAAGGAAATATGCACCTCCTAAGTCAAGCAGCATGGTTTAAATCCCAGTGTGCCTCGCATCCTAACTGTACTACCTGGATAAGACTTAAACATTTAAGTCTAAATTTGTTTATTCTTAAGTGGAGTGAATAGGGCATGCAATAGAGCTAAAATAGTTAAATGTACAGTTTGTAGTATGTATATAGTGTATAGGTAAACAAAATAAAATAAAATCAGTGGCTCTGTTCTGAGTAGGAAATGTTCCCACATGTTCATGTTTGAGTGCTTGTTCTCCTAATACAGTTTGTTTGAGCCTGTGGAATGTTGAAGAAGTAGCTATGGCTGGTAGAGGTACTTCACCAGGGAGTGGGCTTTTAAAGGTTTGAACCAAGGCCCTGTTTGGCTCACCGCTTTCTGCCTTTTGGTCTACCATTATGTGATAATATTGTTCTTCATGCTCTCCCTCTGACAAATGGAGCAACTTTACCTTCATTGTTATGATGGGCTTGAAACCCTCTGAATCTGTGGGCAAAACTGAATCTTCCCTCACTTAAGTTGTTTCTGTTAGGTATTTTGGTTCCAGCAATGCAAAAGTAACTATTTTCCTTTTTCTCTTCCTCTTCTCCTCTTCCTCTCTGCAACTTTTTCCTATCTGTCCTCATCTCATTCTTCCTTCTGTCATTTTCTCTTTTCCCTGGCTTAAGTGTTTATGGTTAACTTTGTCTATAATGAAAATTAACATAGTGTGGCTCTTTTAATACCTCAAAAGAGGATAATCACACTGAGACAGGATGAGCAAGGTATTGGCTCTATTGGTGACAGAGTTGTAGAATACAAGAGCAAAATTAGAAAGGGGAAGGAAACCCTTATAACAAAGGAGTCAGAAACTAAAGTACATATGGTAGTGGATTGCTAAGTCCTATGGAAGAATACATACAAGATTATAAAGAATTCACACAATACACCACAAGAAGAGCCTGACTCATTATTTGGAGTTGAAGCAGGACAAGGTGAATGTGTGTGCTCAGAGAAAAGCATCAACAAACAGTGTGAGGTTAGAAAGTGTTCTCAAACAACAATGGGAGCAAGATTTCTTAATCCCAAAGAAGTCTTTACAATACCAGAATAGAAAAATCTGGAATAATCTCTTTGAGGTTGGACTGAAATTGAAGTTATTGGTATGGACTCATGTTTCCCAATATACAACTGTTTGAAAATATTGTTAGTGTTGAGTTGTGACCATATTCTACAATATGTGTACTTATCTATTATATGAAAACATATCTTCCCCAATTCTTTACATGGTGAGGCAGCCATGGAAACAATGACACCTTGAGAAAGGGGAGAACATATACCACTTAGACCTCAATCTTATTCAAAGGAATTAGTACTCTGGTGAAAGACATTGAAAATACAAACAAATCATGAAGTATCTTATTGGTTTAGGAAGCAAAGAGTTGCTCAGAAAGTTAGTGGTATGTTTAAAGGACACAGGATTTGGTTTTGAAAAACTTCAATATCAAGAAATCATCTACATTCTGGAGTGCTTCTTGTGAGGGTGGTAGATTGTGGTTTGTCCTCTGAATGTAAAAGTAACACTAAATGGTCTGAGCAGGTTATATTTATATATTTAAGCAACTAACAATAACAACCAAAGAAAAAGAGGTCATGATCTTGAGAGGTAGCAAGGGAAGCATATATCAGAAAAGTGGGCAGGAGGAACAAGAGGAGAAAAAAAGTGATATAATCATAAAAACAAATAAGCTTAATAACCAAAATAAATCCCTCAAATATAGTTAAAAACCAGAGAAAAGTTTGAAAAAATATGTCTCTAAAGAAAATTTCCAAATGAAATTTAGAAAGAATGATGAACAACATTATTTCACACAGTGTAAGTGTGTACAAATTCCAATAATTCTGTTTAACTCTTGCCAGTTTGTGTAGTAATTAAAAAAAAATGGGATGGTGTGGTGGTGCTCAACTCTAATCCCTGCACTTCTGAGGCAGAAGCAAGGAATCCCTGTGAATTCCAGGACAGCCAGACCTACACAGTGAGATTCTGTCTTTAGAAGAAGAAGAAGAAAGAAGAAGAAGTAATAGAAAGAGAAATGTTAGCCCTACAGAGAACCAAAAATTGGCAGCTATGTGACTAGATAGATGGCTCAATGATTCAAAGTGTGTATTACTCTTCTGGAGGGCCTGAGTTCAATTCCTATAGCCCATGTAAGGCAACTCATAACCACCTATGACACCAATTCCCAGAGATCAGATGCATCTGGACTTTTGGGCTATATACCAATGACTAAAATTTTGTTTTCACTTTTTATTATCATTTATCACAATTTATTCAATTTGTATCCTGGCTGTGGCCCCCTCCCTCATCTCCTAGTAAGGGGAGCAGGAGCTTCCTCTAGCATGAACTTAGTGACAGGCTCTCTGAACACCTCCCCTGGGGGTGCAGACTTGCCAGGCCACAGAGGAAAAATAATTTTAAAATCATAAAAACACGAAGTTCCTTTAAAAGTTAACCATGGTTACCAACACAATTATTTACAGACTTTGAAAGAAAAATTCTTAACTTTATATGGAATAACAAGAAAACCAGATTGGCTAAAACAATCCTCTACAATAAAAGATCTTCTGGAGGGATCGCCATCCTTGATCTCAAGCTCTACTATAGAGGAACAGTAATAAAAACTGCATGGTAACACCAGACACACTAAACCTCTTAGAAGAAAAAGTGGGGATGAGCCTAGAACTCATTGGCACAGGAGGCAACTTCTTGAACAGAACACCAACAACACAGGCTCTAAGATCAACAATCAATAAATGGGACCTCATGAAACTGAAAAGGTTCTGTAAAGCAAAGGACACTGTTATCAGAACAAAACAACAGCCTACAGATTGGGAAAGGCTCTTATCCAACTCTATATCTGACAGAGGGCTAATATCCAGAATATATAAAGAACTCAAGAAGTTAAACAGCAACAAATCAAGTAATCCAGTTAAAAAAATGGAGTACAGAGCTAAACAGAGAATTCTCAATAGAGGAATATCCATTGGCAGAGAAACACTTAAAGAAATGTTCAACATCCTTAGTCATCAGGGAAATACGAATCATAACTATCCTGCGATTTCACCTTACACCCATCAGAATGGCTAAGATAAAAAACTCAAGTGATAACACATGCTGGAGAGGGTGTGGAGAAAGGGGAACCCTTCTCCATTGCTGGTGGGAATGTAATCTTGTACAACCACTCTGGAAATCAATTTGGCACTTTCTCAGACAATTAAGAACAGCGCTACCTAAAGATCCAGCTATACCACTCCTAGGCATATATCCAAAAGATGCTCAAGTATACAACAAGGACAGTTGCTCAACCATGCTTGTAGCAGCTTTATTTGTAATAGCCAGAATCTGGAAAAACCCAGATGTCCCTCAGTTGAGGAATGGATACAGAAATTGTGGAACATTTACACAATGAAATACTACTCACTAATTAAAAGCAAGGAAATAATGAAAATTTCAGGCAAATGGTGGGATCTAGAAAAGATCATCCTGAGTGAGATATCCCAGGAGCTGGAAGATACACATGATATATACTCACTTGTAAGTGGATGTTAGACATATAATGTAGGATAATCATAATAAAATCTGTACACCTAAAGAAGTTAAGCAAGAAGGAGGACCCTGGGTAAGATGTTCAGTCTTCATTCAGAAAGGCAAATGGGATAGACATTAGAAGAAGGTTAAAATAAGGAACAAAATAAGAGCCTCTGAAAGACTCTACCCAACAGGGTATTAAAGGAGATGCTGAGACTGGTAGCCAATTTGGGCAGAAAGCAGAGAATCTTATGGAAGAAGGTAGAGATAGAAAGGCCTGGAAGGGTCTGGAGCTCCACAAAGAGAACAATAGAATGAAAAAAAATCTGGGCCTAGGGGTCTTTCCTGAGACTGATACTCTAACTAAGAACCATTCATGGAAATAACCTAGACCCCCTGCACAGAGGTAACCTGTGGCAGCTCAGTCTCCAAATGGGCTTGCTAATAAGGGGAGCAGGGGCTGTCTCTGATATGAATTCAGTGGCTATTTCTTTGATCACCTCCCCCCTGAGGGGTGAGCAGCCTGACCAGGCCACAGAGGAAGACAATGAATGACAGTCCTGATGAGACCTGATTGGCTAGGGTGGGTGGAAGGGGAGGAGCACCTCCACTATCATAGGGAAGGGGCATAGGAGGAGATGAGGGAGGGAGAGAGCACGGGATTGGGAGGGGGAATGGGTGGGGTTACAGGTGGGATACAAAGTGAATAAATTGTAATAAATAAAAAATTATATTTAAAAAAATTAACCGTAGAACTAATATGTATCTCTAATTACATTTCTATGCACATACCTCCATAATTGAAGCTAGGCTTTGCAATAAACAAATTTTCCTTTAATTTCAAGAGTATTTTTTTCTGGCACCAAAAATGATTTAATTATAGTTGAGATAATAATGTTCTTGTATAATATTTTTCCTGAACATTTTTGGTTTGGATTAATCCATTATATTTTAATAGCTTTTTTTTCTATCAAAAGACCTTAAATTATCTAGTCACCTACAAGTAAAATAGTAATATAAAGATTGATCTAGATAAACATGAAGTTAATTATGTGCCTAGTCATGAGTTAAAAAGTATTAACTTCAGCTGTGTCATGGTATATGAATAGTTTATTACCATAAATAACTCCAGTCTTTGATCACTATATATAATAATAAGAGATGTAGTGTTTAGG
This sequence comes from Pachyuromys duprasi, assembly GCA_028658305.1. Taxonomy (NCBI): domain Eukaryota; kingdom Metazoa; phylum Chordata; class Mammalia; order Rodentia; family Muridae; genus Pachyuromys; species Pachyuromys duprasi. The sequence goes on from CM053742.1 coordinate 62,550,506, forward strand.
GCTCAGTGATATATGGGAGTGTTTTACACTAGTAGATGTTTCTAAAAGTCAAAGAAGATGACTCTAAAATTGTTCTTGTTAATATTCTGTGTGTTTATTATTGAAAATAGATTTTCCCATATTACATAATTGGATTACATTTTCATCTCTGTCATCTCCCTCCATATCTTTCCCACCCTTTCAACTCCATGCTTTCTTTCTCTCTTTTTTTGGAAAGCAAACAGGCAAAGTTAAAAAAAAAACAGAAAATTAAACAAAGAAGCAAAATGCATAAGAAATACACACACACCATAAAAACACAAAATCAGAAACTAATATGTGAGCAAATGACTAGTAAGGTAAAAAAAATATCCAGACAAATCATTATGAAACAAAATGAAATCTTCAAAAACACCTTTGAGTTTATTTTGAGTTGGCCATCAACTGCTGGACAAGAAGTCTGTCTCACGGGATTAAAGGCATGTGCCAACACTACCCATTGTGTCTGCTTCCAACCAAATCCCACAGAGTTAGAAGGACTTTGGATGTGATCTCTTGTCTGAGCAGTTATGTTCTGTATTAAAATTACTATACATACACACACACACAACCCATAAAAACACAAAAACCAAAACCATAATTTATAAGTAAAAGACTAGGAAGGTTAAAGAAAAATACTCAAACAAAGCATTATGAGACAAAAAAATCCATCAACTGCTAGACAAGGAATCTGCCCTTAAGTTTGTGCACTCCATTGGGAGAGAATTAATTTTTCCTTTCGAACAGTTGTCAGTTAGAGACAGCTTCTGGCTAGGGAAGGGATCTTATGTCCATTTCTCCCTCTCAGTGCTAGGACCACCTCTGGTTTGAACATGCGGCATGTTTTTATTATTATAGTTCTGTAGTGCCATTTCAGATAAGGGATGGTAATACCTCCAGGAGTTCTTTTATTATTCAGGATTGTTTTATCTATCCTATTTTTGTTTGTTTGTTTGTTTGTTGTTGTTGTTGTGTTTGTGTGTGTGTGTTTCCATATAAAGCACAGAATGGTCCTTTCAAGATCTGTGAAGTGTTGTGTTGAAATTTTGATCAGGATTACATTGAATCTGAAGATTGCTTCTAGATGGGTGGCTATTTTTACTGTTAATTCTACCAATCCATAAATACGGAGGATCTTTCCATCTTCTGATATCTTCTTCAATTTCTTTCTTCAATCTTAAAGTTTTTTTTATTATTCAAGTCTTTCACTTGCTTGGTTAGAATTATCAACAAGATATTTTATTACTAATTTTTTTTCAGCTATTGGGAAAGCTGATGTTTCCCCCAATTTCTTTCTCAGTCTGTTTTTCATTTGTATATAGTAAGGTTACTGATTATTTTTGTGTGTTAATTATAATCATGCTACTTTACTGAACATGTTTATCAATAGTGCAAATTTCCTGGTTGACTTTTTTTTTTTTTGTACCTCTTGATCTCCTTCAGTTGTTTCATTGCTCTAGCTAAAACTTCAAGTACTATATTGAGTATGTATGGAAAGAGTGGACATGCTTTTCTTGTTCCTGATTTTAGTGAAAATGATTTCTGTTTCCCTCTTTTTAGATGTGTGGTTCCCATCACTCTGAATGTATTGTCACTGAATTATTCACTTAAAATCGTCTACTTTATGTTATGTGAATATCACATAAATAAAATTTGTTGCAGATAGAATGGATAATTACCAATTAAGGTAGTAACTCACAACTCTACAGTGCTATAACTGCTTAAATGCATATAGTGACTTCTTTAGTGGATATAGTGACAGTGTATTCTGCCCCTCTTCCACTCATTATTCTTATGGCCATAGGAGATGCTTATAACAAGAGAAAACAGGTCATGCTTATATGATATTTGCTCTATGAGATATTTGGTATAAGTTTTAAGTTATTTAAATGAAAATGGCCATCAACAGGTGAATGAATATGCAAATTGTGATATATACATGTATATATACACATATATGTATATATATTAAAGTATTACTCATCAAAAGGAATGAAATACTGATGTTTGAAACAGCTTGAGTGTCCATTGAAAACATTATGCTAAGTGAGAAAACTCAGACACAGAAGATTAGATGTATGATGCATGTATACTAAATACTCTCAGTGGGTAAATTAATAGATATAGGGAAAAATTAGTTGGTATCAGTAACAGGAGTAAGAAGAATAGAAAGTAACTGTTTAATAAGCACAATTTTTTGAGGCAAAGGGTCATCATAAACTAAATTGATGTAGTGGCTCCCTTTACTATAAGTGTACTGCTATCAAACTGTTCATTTAAAATGGTCAACTTTATGTTATGTAGATTTTACAGGAATAAAAATTGTAGGTAGAATGGAAAATTATCAATTAAGGCAGTAAATTGCAACTCTACCGGTCTATAACTGCTTTAATGGGTATAGTGACAGTATATCCTGCCCCTCCCTCCCCAGTTATTGTTAGGGTCATAGAAAGTGCTTATGTCAGGGGAAATCAGGTCATGCTTATATTCCATTTGCTCTATGAGATATTTGGTGTAAGTTTTAACTTATTTTAAAATAAAAATGTATGAGTTGATAAAGTGGTAGAGATTAAATTTATAATCAACCTGATTGGCATACATGGGTCATATGTTCAAAGTGGTAGAATAAACTGAAATCATATAGTGTTCAAAAACAAAATGGAAAATCCCCCTCACTACACAGATGCTCCCGTGAAAAAGCCTGTCACTTGAACCAATTAAGAGGGAACGTTGAACAACCCCAAATGAAGGCTAATCCATTAAATAACTGGTTTACAATCATTATTAAAGTCAAGGACAAGAAATGGAAAGCGAACCTAGGTAATCATCTAGACTACAGAAGAATAACAAAATGTGAAAGCCAAGCCCAGCACACAATTGTCCTGTAGTGGAGTTTTTTGCTGTCAACGCCATCATAGCCGTTTGCTGTCAAATCAATCAAAGAGACAAATGGGAAAACTTAAACAGGACTTTGGAGTGAGATGGTAATAATAATGAAAAATGTTATTTATACTGTACTCAAATTTTCTGCAAGTTTGAGATTATTAAACACAAAGGAGCAAGAAACCTAAAGCTAATTTACTAATGGTGCTGTCCCCCATGAGAAGAAAACACCACAGTGTAACCCTTGACTTAAGAGAATCACATTGCAGTTCAGATAGTGACTTTCTGGGAATGTTACCCTGGCCATTGCTGTACACCAAGGGGCTCTGTGGTGAAAGGAGAGGCCTAAGGAAGCACAACCTTACAACCTTAGCTTTGAAGAGGGACAGCACTTACCATTGTTCCCTTAATCTCCTTCTCTGCCCTGCAGTCAGTCAATTGCCCATACCTTGAGAACAATGCAAGACAGCAGCATTTAATGAATGTGTTGCCTCAACTGGTACCTTGCTATTTTACTGGCAAATCCATCCATTTTAAAGACCCCAAGTCTATTCAGAGTCAACTCATTCTGTTTTGAATTGAGAAAGTGAGAGTTTGGAATCTTTTATATGGTGTTAAGAGCAGGGGTCTTTAACTCAGGAAGGTAAGAGAACCTCATTTCTTGACACAATGGCCAGGGAGCATAAAACAGTCCGAAGCCACAACATAAAAGTAATGTCTATCTAGTGTGCAGTTAGGTATTACCTAAATATAATAAACTTCAGATAACAGCATCCATCCAGCAACACATGGCAAGATTACTCCCTTATCCTTTTATATTACAGTATGATAAAACCACTTTCAGAGAGAAATTGGCGCTTCTTCCTGAAGTTATTACAAGCTTAGCACCAGCCACATGGGCTGCATTTCAAAACACCGTCTCTTTAAAATAAAACTACATTTTAAAAGTCTACTGTTCTACTTGACAAACAGTCTGTGCAGTCAATGGTGACACTGTTGGTTCCATTTCCTGTTCCATTTTTGTCCCCCTTATTTCATCTCTCATACTCTATTAGGAGATTTTTGAAATTAGAGAGAATCCCCAGCAACTATCCCTCCTCCCCTCAAACACTTGCAGCAATTATTAAGACACTAATAGAGATGTTGGCAGAAGAGTGAAAAGAGGAAAAAAAGAGTTACTTCTAAGGAATGGTATTCTAAACCTGAGTAATTACACCAGCCGGTCTGTAGTATAATTTCTATAGTTTTATTTGACTAAAATATCTATTATTTAAAACAACTTTTTATTGTGTGTGTTTATTGAGCATAGGACTGTGTTCCATATGTCATTTTTTACAAGGATATATTGTATTTTGAACATATTTCCCCTTCCCTCCCCTCCCCCTTCATTTCCTGTTAGTCTCCTAGAGATTTTCACTTCTACTTTCATATCTTATATTCACACAGGATTGTATGTATCTTCACAAATGACAGGAAGCACAAATGATCAACTCTCATGCAATCTGCTCAAATAAATAAAATTTGGACCTTGAAGCACACTCTTTGTGACTTGGTATGTTATTTGCATTCTCTTTTTGACCAGACGTCTGCATCCTACAGCTAGGTCATTGTAACTCACTGAAGATTTAAAAAGAGAAGAAATAAGTGAAAACAAGATAACGTCATTCAGGAGAAGCAGATGCCAGGTTGAAGATAATATGGACAAGTATCTGATTTCCTGCTAAGACCTTTATCATAGAACAGGGGTCTGCAAAGTACATCCCTCAGGCCAAATGCAGCCTTCTGTTTGTTTCTATTTTCCCATCTTTATTCTGTGTTTGAATGCCACTCTTTTTATCTACTGTCTGTGACTGTACTTGCTCTGTAGTTAAGTAGTTGCTGGGACCGACTCTCTGGCCCACAAAACCTACAATATTTCCCACCTTGTTCTTTATGGAAAGAATGTGGATCTCTGTTCTAAAAGCCTCTAGCAGATCATTTCTACCACCACTCTAGGGCTCAGGCTACTTAAGTATCTTTGACAGATCTGGCACACCTACCTTGCCTTATAGAGTCTCTTCAAGGAATCCGACTCCTCCACTGATTGCAAAAATTTACTCAAGTGACTCCCCTCACTTATCACTGTTAATAGTGTCAGGGATGACAACCTGCCCCAACTGCCAATAGCAATTGACAAAATAAGCAGGGTTTTATCTGGTATGTATTGAGTTGAAGACAGAATTGGTATGTTAGTAATGTACAATCTCATGTGTAGAGAGTAAAAGAGCCATAAACATTGCTGAGAAGAACATCTGCAGAAGGGAAATTAGAAGTAGATAGGGCAGCAAGGGTCCATAGAAAAAGAGAAAGACAGAAATGGGCTTCATGTCTTAAATTCTTTCTGTTTCCTATGTGGCATGGCTCTATTTCATGGCACTACAGGCCTGTTTTTGGGATTTTTTGTTCCTGTTGTTATTTTGTTTTGTTTGTTTGTTTTATTACAATTTATTCACTTTGTATCCCAGATGTAGCCCCCTCCCTCATTGCCTCCCAATCCTACCCTCTTTCCCTCTTCTCCTCCCATACCCTTCCCTCAGTCCACTGATAGGAGAGGTCTTCCTCTCCTTTCATCTGTCCCTAGACTATCAGGTCTCGTCAGGACTGGCTACATTGTCTTTCTCGGTGGCCTGGTACAGCTGCACTTCTCACAGGGGGAGGAAATCAAAGAGCCAGTAACAAAGTTCATGTCAAAGACAGCCCCTGCTCTCCTTACTAGAGAACTCACTTGGAGACCAAGCTGCCGCGAGCTATACATGAGCAAGGGTTCTAGGTTATTTCCATGCATGGTCCTTGTTTGGAGTGTTGGTCTTTGCAAAGACCCCTGGGTCCAAATTTTTTGTTTCTGTTGGTCTCCTTATTGTGCTCCTGTCACTTCAAGGTCCTTCTATCTCCCACTTCTTTCATAAGAGTCCCTGTATTCTGCCCAAAGTTTGGCTATGAGGCTCAGCATCTGCTCCCATACTCTGCTGGGTAAAGTGTTTCAGAGGCCCACTGTGGTAGTCCTGTTCTCTCTTTTCTCCCTCTTCTGATGTCTATTCCATTTGCTTTCTGAGTGAGGATTGAGCAACTTGCCTTGGGTCCTCCTTGTTTAGCTTCTTTAGGAGCATAGATTTTAGTATGTTTATCCTCTATTATATGGCTAATACCCACTTATGAGTAAGTATATACCATGTGTGTCTTTCTGCTACTGGGTCACCTCACTCAGGATGATATTTTCTAGTTCCCATCATTTGCCTGCATATTTCATGATATCTTTGTTTTTAATTACTGAGTAGTATTCCATTGTGTAAATGTACCACAATTTCTGTATCCATTCTTCAGTTGAGGGACATTTGGGTTGTTTCCAGCTTCTGGCTATTACAAATAAAGCTGCTACAAACATGGTTGAGCAAATGTCCTTGCATACTTGAGCATCTTTTGGATATATGCCTAGGAGTGGTATAGCTGGATCTTGAGGTAGCACTATTCTTAATTGTCTAAGAAAGCACTAGATTAATTTGCAAAGTTGTTTTACAAGTTTACATTCCCACCCGCAGTGAAGGAGGGCTCCCCTTTCTCCACACCATCTCCAGCATGTATTGATCTTAGCCATTCTAATGGGTGTGAGGTGAAATCTCAGGGTAGTTATGATTTGTATTTCCCTGATGACTAAGGGCAATGAGCATTTCTTTAAGTGTTTCTTTGCCAATGGATATTCCTCTATTGAGAATTCTCTGTTTAGCTCTGTACCCCATTTTTTAATTGGAATACTTGATTTGTTGCTTTTTAGCTTCTTGAGTTCTTTATATATTCTGGATATTAGCCCTCTGTCAGATATAGAGTTGTTTAAGATCCTTCCCCAGTCTGTAGGCTGTCGTTTTGTTCTGATGACAGTGTCCTTTGCTTTACAGAAGCTTTTTAATTTCATGAGGTCCCATTCATTGATTGTTGATCTTAAAGCCTGTGCTGTTGGTGTTCTATTCAGGAAGTTGTCTCTTATGCCAATGAGTTCAAGGCTCTTCCCTACTTCTTCTTCTAACAGGTTTAGTGTGTTTGTTTTTATGTGGAGGTCTTTGATCCATATGGACACTAGTTTTGTGCTGGGTGATAAATATGGATCTATTTGCATTTTTCTACATGTAGACAACCAGTTAGACCAACACTATTTCTTGAATATGCTATCTTTTTTCCATTGTATGGTTTTGGCTTCTTTGTCAAAAATCAAGTATCCATAGGTATGTGTGTTTATTTCTGGGTCTTGTATTTGATTCCATTGCTCCACCATTCTGTTTCTTTGTTAGTACCATATAGTTTTTATTCCTGTTGTTTTGTAGTACAGCTTGAGATCAGGGATGCAGATACTTGTAGAAGTTTGTTTATTTTATAGGAGTGTTTTAGAAATCTCTCTAGCTCCTAAAATATCATTTCTTACAAGTAGGTATCATTTTTATTGTATGTTTAGTATATACAAACACCAGTCAAGATGCCCCAAATACTGTTGAAAAAAATGTCTCTATGCTTGTGGAACTTCTACTCTTTTGGGGGAGGGGGCACACGGTGGTGGTGATAGGGGGTTGTTCAAGACAGGATCTCACTCAATGGCTTTGCCTGTCCAGGAACTCACTATGTAGCCTGCGCTGGCCTCAGACTCTTAGAGATCCACCTGCTTCTGCCTCTCAAGTGCTGGTATTAAAGGGATATGTCACTATGCCTGACTGTGGAGCTATTTTCAAGTCCTTGGCTAAATTGCTTTCTTTTCTGTGTGACATCATTTTCATTTGTGAAGTAGTATTTACCTCAGCTGAGTGATGTAATTATTAAAGGTGAAGCGTACCTGTCAATGGAAAGCACATTAGCACCTGGATTAGAGCACAGGTATTATGAGAGGTAGTGGTTCATATAGAGAAGGCAGTGAATAAGTTGCTGTCAGAGGGGAGTTTGAGAAAGAGAAATAAACTCAGTGCTGGAGGAAAAAATTCAGTCATAGTGCTCTGTGGCTTTTTATATTGGTTTCTTTGTTTTGGGCTTTGGCCTTATTTTTTATTTATTTTTATTTTTATTTTTTTTTGATGCAAGGTTACTCTGTGTAGCCCTAGCTGTCCTGAAGTGCTCCTTGTTAACTAGGCTGGTCTCGAACTCAGAGATCCCTCTGCCGCTGCCTCCCCAGTGCTGCGATTAAAGGCATGCATCACTACTGCCTGGCTTTGGTAGCCTCTTATTACATTTTGTAATCCACTAAGTTATTGTTATTCATTACATACATTCTCCTTCATGTAATTTGTCTTTTCAACCTTGTGCCTGTATTTTAATTTTTTTTCCTACTTGCTGCTTCCTATTATTTCATGAACAGAAAGAAACACAGAAACAACAAAATCCTTCTCTCTCTGACTATGACTATGGGTAGTCATCATACAGGGACTCTAAATATTCCCTTAGTGGTTTTTGCCTGTATTGGAGTCATCTTTTTATTACTGTAATAAGATCATTGAAAAAAAAGCAAAATAAAAGCAAGACATTTTATTGTGTTTCACAGTTTCAGAGATTTCCAGGTCTCATGAATTGGTTGTTTGGTAGTGAGTATGTGTCTGGAGACCTGCTTGTTTGTCAGGCTGCTTTGTTATGGAGTTCTCAGTGAAAAACAAGTTTTCACCCTGGAGACAAGGATAGGTAGGATGTTTTCCCAAGTTCACTTCCTTTAGTTTGAGACAGGAATAGGCAGGAAGTTTTGCCAAACTGACTTCCTTTTTTGTGTGTGAGGATCACAGAGACAGCCGGTCAAGGTAAACAAGTTTGACTTCTTGATGAACCCTTTCATTGTATTGAGGTGCTTTGCTCTGACTATAAAAAGGAATTGTGGACTTCCAGAGGGACAGGGAGGAGATGAGGGAAGAGGGTGAGATTGGGAGGGAATGAGAGAGGTGCTACAGCTGGGATACAAAGTAAACAAACTGTTATTAATATATAAAAAATAAAAAAATAAAAAAGGATTTGTGGAATAAACCAGGTGCAACAGTTTCTACTGGCAGCCCTCTCAAATTGATCTTCTAATAAGTGTGTGTGTTTTAATTTTCTTCTCAATCCTCACTCCCAACTCAGGAACTGTTCGACTCTGCCTGTGGGCTCCAGCATATGTGGATGATGTAAATTCCATCACAGAGAAAACTACTCCCCTAATGATGGCCAAGAAACAGAGAAAAATGTAAAAGGGGAAACACTGCAGTCTCTCCTTCAAGGGAACAACCTCCGGGGGTATAACTCCCTCTGACTAGTCCTAGACTCTGAAAAGTTCCCCACATGTGCTAAGAGTACCACAATTTGGTAAGTAAACTTTTAACACATGCACCTTTCAAAGATTCCTATTCAAATTATGGCAACCTGCTTCAAAGCCAACCCCCTAACTATTTACAGCAAGGAATACCAATCAGGTGAACCAAACTGGTTTTCAACAAAGAAAGTTTGTTCTGCTACAACCTAAATATTGTCTTTAAAAGAAAGTTGAGCCAACCTTGGGAACAGCATACCAGTAAGCAAATGCTGAAGAAGATGATGTAGGTTGAATATTTGTTTTAGACCAGCCTATGTGGCAATTTGGAGTAAGGAAAAAAAAAGACAAAGACACAGAGAAGGAAAAAAAAGAAGATGAGGAGGAAAAAGAAGAGAAGGCAGGAAGGATGAAAAAGAGGAAGTAAATGAAAGGAAGGAAAAAAGAAAGGAAGAAAAGAAAGAAGAAAGAAAAATGGGGGGAGGGAGAAGAATTGAGGGAGGAAGGAAGAAAGATATACAAGGTAGTTCCAATTTTGTAAGTGTACCAACGGAGTAGAAGGAAGTGCTCTGTGGACCAGCTGCACTGGAGGAGAATGGGAAGCCAGAACAAATCCAAAGCAGTTTTCTTGTTCAGGTAGAAGAAGGGAGTTTCTGTAGTATCAGCTGATCAGAAGGTTGAGGCAGGGTAACCTTTGAAGCCCACATAGGTTCAAGAACAGCTAAGGCAACATAACAAAACTCTGTCTCACAAAATAAAAAGTAGATGTCTGGGTTTCCCTCCATAAGAAGAGTTAATCTGACAAAGTTTAGGAGCTATTGACCAGAAAGGCAACGTAAAGCTCCTTTTGTGTAAAACTTTGGCCCTTCAAAAAATGTAAGTAGTTCTAGAAAAGAGGATATATTAATATGTAAAATTAATGAGTGTTTGATCATTTATAACCAACATGATTCAATATCAGAGCTCACAGAAGGCGTGAGTGTAACAGAGAGAATGGTGCAATCAGGAAAGCACTGGTTTGTAATGAAATCAGGCACAAAGGCAAATGGGGGAGAAGGCTATATATTGTGTTTTCCCCATAAGTCTTTTCAGCAGACTGTGTTATGTTAAAACTCTTGTGTATGTGGTGTTGATTCATCAGAAGTTGTACTTGAGTTTAAGCTGGGCCTATCTGACAGGTAGCCACATAACTAAGGATGACTGTGAAGGGGCTTTCCTATTAAGAGCTTGGATAGCTGATCCTTGGCTCAGAGATATTCATCACTGGAAAGAAAGGTGACCATTACAGGGAAAAACAAAAACAAAAACAAAAAAAAACAAACAACCCCCCCCCCAACTATTATGGTTCCTATGTGTGCTGCTACTGAATCAAACAAAAATCATTAGGTTTGTGGGGAGAAAGCTTCTTTTCTTGTTAAATGCAATAAAGCCACGGTTTGTGGGCAGCTCTGGCTGATTATCAGGATTTTTCAATTGACTCTTCTACTTTGTAGAAGGAACTTAATTCTGTATCTAATTGTAATCTGCTTCCTATGGTAAGTCATGTTGTGTTCAAGCATTTGCTAACATTTAAAGAGGAGGAGCTGATTATATTGCTACTTGTGTAAATTGGCCAAGGTGATCAATTTTGGGTTGTAAACTTTTGATGTTTAAATGCATTACCTTAATACTATTTAAGCAATGAAATAGTTAATTAAGTCAATTGTCAGCCTCATTACCCACAGTGTACAGTGAAGATTTGGATACAGTTCAATCTAGCATACTGATCTGGGGAAGGGGTTTGGCAATTTGCAAGCAAAATTTCACCTACCATTCTCTTACAAGCTATTTTAGGTGTGTACTGATGTAACAGGGACTCAGGCTATCTTTGGCGTAGTTATAGACTGCATTGCGGAGTCTCACTTTTCTTTCCTTATTGTATCATGACAGCTATTCTCATAGATTAATATGTTGTTAACAGGCAGGAAAGGTCATACTCAGGTTAAAACAGCGTAATGATTACATTTGCTATTGCCAATCAATGAAAGATACAAGCAAAAGACTGAAGCCACAGACACAAAGAAGCTAAGTGCCACCCTTATTTCCACAACCAGGGAGATGTTTCACCAACACAGGGCTGCTTTGACTTCTTAGCAACAAAATCACTAGCAAATACTAATTTTTCAGAGAAGTTTCCCTGTTCTTTTCTCAGGCCATAGACTTCCTCTGTAAGAGAAAGGCTTGGTTAAATGATGAATCCAGTACAATTAGGTACAGCTGGATGTGGAAGAGAAACCAAATCACCAACAGATTAAACACATATAGTCTCCTCACACAATAAATCTTTAAGATTATAATCCAGGTGTGTCTTAATAGTTCTTTGTAGTTTACAGGGACAACAGCCTCATCATTTCCAATGTATTTCCTTCAATTATGACCCATGGTAATTTCTTCAACATTTGCATTATTTTCCTTTAAGAATATGTTGGAACTTAGCCATATGACTATACTGAGGGAGGGAGGACCCTGAGAAATGTACTAGTATGCATGTAATTCAATAAGACTCAAGATTCTTTTAAAATGCAAAGAATAGGTGCTGTAGGTCAAAAGGCTATCGTTGTCCCCAATAGTGCTTGAGGTGAGAAGATAACTGGATCAAGCTTTTGTAGTTTGCACCTGCAGTCATGTATCAATAATTATTTCCTCAACATCTCAGCTTATCTAAACTTTTTCTGACAGCCTACACCAAATGGAAAATCACCCAGAAAGACCTAAAAGGAAGGAGAGGGGCATCTATAACATCTCCGGCTCTCTCCTGAATGGTTTCAAAGCATTTCATGTCATTTGCTTGATGAACAGGGTTCAATGTGGGCATCAGCTCTGTTTCCTTTATTCTGGTCAACAGAGAATGTGACTGTTCATTGAATGCATACTAGCAAATGTTTTGAAATAAAGACAACTTATGATTTGGGGTACTTCAAAGGTCTCTTCCTTCCTATCTTATCTACAATCCCAGCTATCCCTAATATTCATGAAGAATCTCATAGAAATGTGAAGTTCATTTGCTCAGGGTCAATGCTCAACACCTGCATCACAGGGTTCCCATGGGGTGAAAGATAGTCATTCTCTCAGGAAATCTATATAATGAATGGGGAATTCCCATTTGTTTGGGAAGGTTTGCTGAACCTATCTTCAGAAATGTAGAAATTTCTAAAGGGGATGATTCTCAACCTGAGGATGAGCTGTGCTTATTGATTCATTCCAGACAGACTTTGCCTAGATCTCTAGTTTATTCTTCTTGGCTGTGTCTTTGACTGCCCATCTATGTTTGCTGAGAGAATGCAAAGTTTAACAGGAGCCCAAGGAAAATATATTTGAGAAAGTAACATTTCCCCAAATAATATACAAGGTAAAATGGAAATGTTTTTAAAATTATTGGTGTCACATTCATTGATGTAGATAATCACAAAATGAATCCATAGTAAAGCCTCATTATTTTGAGCTCCACTAATTCAGAATTTGTGATTAAATTTCTGCCCAGTTCCTGTTTAAATTACTATTACACTATCTGTAAATAAATGGCTAGTGAAGCAAAGTAATAGTGTAAACAAGATTGTAAAGGAGCATGCTTAACTAAAGAAGGATAGATCTCATTTTAAAGGCTTTAACACATTAATTATTTGCATGCAGATGGCCATTGCTCATAACAAATAAGTCTTTTCTAGTCACTAAAACGCTTCAGACAGGACTTTAACTGGAAGCTTTCTCCTACCAGTTAGTTTGCAGCTGTGGATTATTGAGAAGAATATAATTATATATGATGTTCTAAAATGTATAACTTAGACCCTTCACAAACAGTGACTAAGCTTGCCCTCACTTGGCCTATGTCACTGAAGTTTCCCTGTATGTACAAAGATCTACTCAGTTCTCCATAAAGTGAAACTAACCCATTTATAGAGAAGAATAGTTCCGCCAATGAACCAACCAGCCCTGGCCATCTAAAAAAAAGGCATTTAAGATTAATTAAGGCTACTTTGAATATTTCCAACCTTTGAATAAGCTTAAAGGAGACACTAGTCAGATAGCCCAGTTTTGAGTCTAGTCCAATTACATTACATTATAGCCAATGGTCTTAAATGTATTAAAATGGCACTAAAAGGTTTTCTCTTTGTTTCTTTATTTTGATTTATCTGTTTATCTCAGTAACCATAGTCACTAGGTATGTTTCAAATAACTAAATAATAATAGTGTTTATAGTAAACTTAGTGTCAATGATCTTTTGGTAAAGTGATTCATATAATCCAGTTAATTGCTTTATTTTAAAAGTCCAAGACTTAATCTTCTTGCTTTCCAAATAGATGTGAGGAAATCAATCTACCATTTTGGTTAAGAACACATGACAGTGTGGTCCAAACACCAGTACGTCCACTTTTAACTAGAGTCTTCCTGAATTCAGTTTCCTCAGTTGCAAAAAGAAACATGTACTTGTGGCCTGAGAGTGGTCAGCAAAGTACCTGGGAAATAGTATCATCATTACAGTGTTCATTAATACTAGTGATAATACTTGATCAATATATGTAGCAAGAAAACAACTTATTAAAAATTTTTATAATTTTTATTTTTTATATTAATCACAGGTTATTTACTTTGTATCCCAGCCGTAGCCCCCCACCCCTCATTCCCTCCCTGTCCCACCATCCCTCCCTCATCTCCTCCCTGCTCCTTTCCAAGTCCACTGATAGGGGAGACAAGAAAACAACTTTAAAATGGAAAGTCACATTGTTTGTAAGCATCTGCAAGTCAGGGCAGCAAGGCTCCTCTGTCACTGGCCTTCAGGCATGCATAGTGTTTAAACCTCAGTTATCCTTTTATATGCATTGACACTATGGGAAAACCTATTGAGTGAATGTAACTGAAAAGGTCACTGTGGGATCAGTAGTACCTTCCAAAGTAAGCACATGTGAAACCTGCCCTGTGATTAGTGAGTGTGGCTACTATCCAAATTGCCTGCCACCTAGACTCTCCATATGCCACGACATATTGTGCACCCATATGAAATTTCCAGGCTCAGGGCAATTCATGGTTTTAAAGACATTCTCATAGATCACATAAAACCCAGGAAAATGCACAGCAACAGTGTAATAGAAATTATTATGAAAACAGGTAACACTAGTCAGGGTTAGGCAGCGAGGTGCATTTGTCTCTCTTATAGAGGCTAAGTCTTTCAAAAAGCACTGTTTTTATTCCTCTTTGACATTTTCATCTAAAGATATTGAATCAGCTTTGTCTCCCTTTTCAGAAGTAATGATTTTCTTATTGCCTATGGGATCGACACAGTTTGTTGGAAGAAGTTAAAAGAATGACATAACTCTTACTCAGACCCTAACCATACAAAGCATCAGGATTTGCCAAATAACAGTGGGAGTACAACTGGAAACTGCCTTATCTAGTCCACTTATCTGTAAGTTGTTAGTCATAAGGGATTTGAGGCAAATAATAAAGAATTAACATTTGGGGGTGGTTTAATTTTTAAAGAGGTAAAATGAAAATTATCTTTTTAAGAGATTGGCAGAAGACCAATGCTAGGAATTCAACCCAGGAACACACAAATCCTAAGTAATCTCTGTATCACTAAGATACTTTGTGAGTTCGTTAGAGTTACAGTTCTATGGGTACCACTTTCCTGCATTGTGTGAGTTATTTTCTTGAGTAATGGAAAACGAAGTAGATGTGTACACGAAACAGGGTCATTGTGCCTAATTTTGGGTATGTTAAAGATAAGAATTATAAATCAATATCCTCTATTTTCACTCTTAGGCATATATCCAAAAGATGCTCAAGTACACAACAAGGACATTTGCTCAACCATGTTCGTGGCTGCTTTATTTGTAATAGCCAGAACCTGGAAACAACCCAGATGTCCCTCAGTTGAGGAATGGATACAGAAATTGTGGTACTTTTACACAATGGAATACTATTCAGCAATTAAAAAGGAGGAAATCATGAA
>CM053742.1:62566172-62615962 GCA_028658305.1 Pachyuromys duprasi
AGAGGTTGTGGAGAAAGAGGAACCCTCCTCCATTGCTGGTGGGAATGCAAACTTGTACAACCACTCTGGAAATCAATTTGGCGCTTTCTTGGACAATTAGGAATAGTGATTCCTCAAGACCCAGCTATACCACTCTTAGGCATATATACAAAAGATGCTCAAGTACACAACAAGGACATTTGCTCAACTATGTTTGTAGCTGCTTTGTTTGTAATAGCCAGAACCTGGAAACAACCCAGATGTCCCTTAGTCGTTGAATGGATACAGAAATTATGGTACTTTTTCACAATGGAATACTATTCAGCAATTAAAAAGGAGGAAATCATGAAATTCGCAGGCAAGTGGTGGGACCTGGAAACGATCATCCTGAGTGAGGTATCCCAAAAGCAGAAAGAAACATATAGTATATACGCATTTACATAGACCTATATGATAGGAAGGTCATGCTGAAATCTATTCACTTAAGGAAGATATACAAGAAGGAGGACCCAGGTTGGTATGATCAATGCTCGTTTAGATGAACAAATTGGATTGACATTGAATGGAGGAGAAAACAAGCAACAGGCAGGAGCATACCAAAGAGGGCCTCTGAAAGAAGTAATATAGCAATGTATCAAAGCAATGCCCAAACCTTCGGCAGAGGGTGGGAAATAATAATAAAATTAGGGGAAGTTAGTAAGATTTGGGGAGAACAAGAGCTCCACAAAGACCAAACTGAGCAGGGCACAGGGGTCTTTTATGAGACAGTTTCTCCCTCCAAGGACCATGTATGGATATGGCCTAGAACCCCCACTCAGATGTGGCCCATGGTAGCTTGGTGCCCAACTGAAGACAGGGAACAGGGACTGTTTCAGTCTTGAACTTGATAGCTGGCTCTTTGACCCTCCCCCATACATGCCAGGGAGTAACAGCCTGGCTAGATCCCAGGGGAGGACATTGCATCCAGCCCTGAGGAGACAAGATGAACTGGGGTTGGATGGAAGAGGAGGAGATCCTTCCCCGTTGATGGACTTGGAGGGGGTATGGAGGAGATGAGGGAGGGATGGGGAGAGTGAGAGGGAATGAGGGAGGGGGCTATGCCTGGGATGCAAAGTACCTAACCTGTGATTGATATGAAAATAAATAAATTACATTAAAAAATAGATTGGCCTTAAATCATGAAAACAAAAGAACGCTTCTCCATTAATGGTGTCTTCATCTAGTTTAAGAAAAGGAAAAATGAAATATTTTCCTTTCATTCATTGTCTATGCTGTATGAATGCAAAATAGTGTGTTATTTTAATAAGTAGCCAGTCTAATGGCCAAGATAAAAGGCAGCATGCAAAAGAGAAAAACAAAATTCCTCTCCTTAAACATGAATTGGAAACACTTATTAGTGGTATTCAATTGACAGTTCACATTCACTTCCAAGAAAATAGAGAGAAATCTCCTTAGGATAGAATGTTTTAAAGACAGCAGGTAGCATGCAGTGCTTCAGAGTAATTGCTAAAGACAAGTGACCTTTGGAATCTATCATCAGTGAGTTGCAGGAAGAGAAATAGAACATAAGTAAAAGACCTGTGCAATACTCATATTTAGATTTATTCAACAGTCTTCAATGTAAGGCAGGAATACACATACTCTTTACAGAAGTGTTAGCTTTCCAAACAAAGTAACAGAAAGCAAGAATAAACAGCAATCACTTGAAAGATGTTTTGGTGTTGACTCTGGGATGTGGATCTTCATGTGTCAGCACCATCGAGTAATAATCCTGTTGTATATGTTCAGATGTTTCTATACATATTAACTAAGACTGACACTGTAGCTTAGGAGATATAACTCTCCTCATGTATGTGGTACAAATGAAATATAAACACCCAGTGTTGGGTCTGCCCAGCTGGAGTCACTAAAGCAAGGTGTCTGCAGTGTCAGGTCTGCTAGGTTGAGTTAGTGTTGATCAGGGCAGAAAATATATTAGAAGTTTTATCTAGAATAGGACTTATTCTAGACCTATTGTCTCACAGGCTGGGCATGGTCCTTGTATATCTTCACCTTTCCTTTAAGACTGGGCCCCTTTGCTTTCAATTTTCTTTTACCAGAATTGAGCCCAAGATCAGCATAGCTCCCAGATTCTCAAGGTTTGTCTTCAGAGGTAAGCCCTGTTCTTCCCTTCCATTACCATTCAAATCTTCATCACCTTGTAGTGAGTCTTTCTTTTCTATATATTGAATTAAATGCCAATTCCTACCCTACATGCTCATTTTCTATATCAGGTCTGTAGATAAGCACGGCAAACAGCTTTCATTCTTTCTTCTTGAAATGTGCAGATGTTATTCCTTAAAATACATGGACTCAGTATCTCAAAGGCGAAAAGCTCACTCACCTCATCTTTCTTATTCTAGCTATTATCATATCCAGGCAATATAAACATTTAGTTTGAGGGCTGGTCAGATGGCTCCATATGTAAAGGTTCTTACCACCAAACTGGCCAATCTGAGCTCAATTCCCAGGACCCACACAAACTGGAATGAGAGAACTCACTCCTACAAGTTGTCTTCTTACCTCTATATGTTTGTTATGGCGTGTGCACACACACACACACACACACTAACACTAACACTCTTCACACAGTAAATAAGTACATACACTTAAAAAATTATTCTAGCTTAGGGAGGTCCTCTAGACAGCAATATGACATTTGTGCCTATAGAAAGAGGGTATTTTTTGTATACTGTAGTTTTAAGTAGAAATAAGAAGAATATCTTCTTGGTTATGGGAGATTTTTCTGCATTTCTCAATTACTCTTTTGATGAGTTGCTTCTAGCCTTCTCACAGGCTTGGGGAATGAATACCAGCCATAGATTACTGTATGTTTATAAATGTGTCCTGTGTTTTACACAAATTCTGAAATGCCTCTGTGCGGTATTGTCTACCGTTCTTACTAGTTCACAAGGCCATATAGATTAGTAATGATTTTAATGCTTCCAAAATTCAGCCTTCATGCTAAGTTCTTTTTGTGCTTTGTTCATTTAAACTTTAACACAAGCCTTAAAATATACCCTTTATGTTCAGGAATGTGGATTTCTTTTCTGATTTGCTTCTGTTACATGGTCAGTGCACAGCTCTGACAAGGCTCTCAAATTTGTTGAATAAAAACACAAAGCTAAGTCCTGTATTTAATCATGTACTTTAATGAAGAAAATGAGACTTAGAGACATGCCTAAAAGGATATAAGTAATAACAGGAGAATCATGGCTGAGGTTTTTAAAAATAATTTTTATCTATTTTTGAAAATTTCATATATGGATAAATAAAACATGATCATACCTACTCCTACCTTTCCCCACCAACTTGTCCCAATTTTTTCTCAATTCATGTCCTTTTGTCCTTTTATTTAAAGCAGCACTAAGTACAATTAGTACTGCCCATATTGCATATGCATGGCCTATCTATACACTAGAGGATGGAAAAAATCTACCAGTGGTCACACATTCAAAAGAAGGTTGATTCTTCTTCCTCCAGCCTCTGCCAAATGCCAATAGCCCTCAGTAAGGAGTAAGACATGTAGAACATGTCTCCCCCACCTCCATCTGCGCTAGACTTTTGGCTGGATTGATCTTTTGTAGGTAAGTACTGATCCTGTGAGTTGATGAGTATAATGGCCATGTCAAGTCCAGAAGACTGTATTTCACAGCACTCTTCCCCACCCAGCTCGTACATTTGTACATTTCTTCTTCTTCTTCTTCTTCTTCTTCTTCTTCTTCTTCTTCTTCTTCTTCTTCTTCTTCTGCTGCTGCTGCTGCTGCTGCTGCTGCTGCTGCTCTTCTTCTTCTTCTTCTTCTTCTTCTTCTTCTTCTTCTTCTTCTTCTTCTTCTTCTTCATCTTATTCCAATGTTCCCTGAGGCTTGGACTAGTGGTAGTGGTAACTGATCAAGATGTCCCATTTAAGGTTGAGTATTCTTAGCACTTTGACCACTTATGCATCTCTGCATTACTGTTGGCCATTACATTAAAACAAGCTTCTCTGACTGAGATGGAGGGCAGCCTAGATCTGTAGGTGTTAATGTAAATATTTAGAATATAATTTGAAAACATGACCATCTAGCAGAATAACAATAGAAGGTTTTACCCTAAGGCCTATGACCTTCCCATCTTTTGGCTAGGATTACAGAACCAGGCATGAAATCCATTCCTTTGGAGTAGTGCTCAACTCCAGTCAGAACTATTGTCATCTATCCCATAACAGATATGGGCTATTGAACTAATGGGTACATCTTGCCTGGTAGGTCCATATTGTAGTATTCTGGACCCAGCACTGAGTAAAATCTTTACTCTTGATAACAGCCTGCCTAGCGCCTTCTGCAACTATGACAACTAATGACTGGCATTTTATTTACTTTCAAACTTGAGTTCTTAGCTACTATGCTATCCTATACTCATTTCAATAAAGTATTCTCATTCACTGTGTGCTCACCAGTTTCTTGACCTTCGCTAGAAAATCCTGATTGAAAGCCTAGTTGGGTGTGGTAGCTCTGGCCTTTAATTTCAGCACTCCAGAGGTTGAGACTACAGATCTTTATGCATTCAAGGCCAGCCTGTTTTACATAGCAATTCCAGTTCCTGTCTCAGGAATCAAAACAAAAAACAAACAAACAAATAAACATGCCTATAAACCCTTACAATATCAAAGGAACACTGTTACGAAGATGACTGTGTCTTAGAGGAGATATCTACTAAATAGCTCCTGGATTAACATACTTGAATATAGTCATTCTACTTTCTAGAGTCTAGCAGATGACAAGGGATAATTAGGAGCAATATGGTCGGCACTCAAGGAATGTTTTTTAGACTTTTAAACTGTGCTGTCACATCATAACTCAAGGGTTTCCTTGCATGTAGGGACATTGTGAGACACACTCACATTTTCTATTTAACATATTAGTAAAGCAATGCAGTAGCATACAGTATGAAGTAATGTAATGTGATGAAACATCACATGTGACAGAACAGCATGTAGGCATTAGTCAAGGGGTGGGACAGAGAGTGGTATAATGTCAAATCTAGCAAAGTTCCTACCTTCTGTGTTTAAGGTTTAATTGAAGAGATAAGGCAACTTAGAGTGAAATCAGTTCCATAATACATGAGCTGTCACAAGGCTGGCTGTGATTAACTCTCCAATGAGTACTTCTGTTGGTGAAATGCATAGAACTTCCATGTGGACTGAAAAGGCTTCCTTGCTTAGTTGATACATCTCAGGAAGCTCTGCCCTTGTCTCTTGGTATCCTTCCCATTCTTGTCAAAACAACACTTCAACAGTGCTATTTGCAAACAACAAGTTTCTGATAGTTCTCTACTGAGAACAGCAGTGTTACTCTGGGGTGAAGCAATGACATAGCCTTGAGCTAGTGACTTGCCTTTTCTGGTTTTTGTTTTTCTGCTTAGAAAAAATGTATAAGAGTACTTCTTCCAAAATGTATATTTTCCTATTACAAATTCTAACCCTTAGTCTCTTTCCTCAGCCAGCTGAAATGAGTTCTAGGAATTTTTGTTTCAAAAATAATTAAAATGTTTTGCATTTTGAAATGTTTGTGCATGACATCAGCTTCAAAATAATCCAAAAGACCTAGCTGAATAGGGTATAAATGGACAAGACTGACACCGGATGGTTAATTATAAAGGTGGATTGATCAATATCTTGGAGGTCTTTGCAGTATTCTCTCATTTGTTTATGTTTGAATTCTTTTGTAATAACAAGTTTAATAAAATTAAAAACCAAAACATCTTCAAAGTCCCCCGGGTAATTAAGATGCAGCTGGTGTGCAGGCTGGCATTAGGTAGTCTTTAGACAAGATTATCTCTCAAAGCTTTTCTAGATAAAGCACACTGTTTCATTATGAGGAGGAAGAAGACTTGAATAGGGCCAATCAGGACTTGCCATCTTGGCTAGGGATGTATGTTAGTTTTTCTCTGGATGAACTTAGATGTAACCATCAGAGGTAGAAGCAGAAACATGAAAAAGAAATACTGGCTGTTATTCTGCAAAGCACTAAACCCTAGGATGCAAAATGCTGGCAGGAGAAGGTGATAAATAAAAGCCTTTCCAATCAAGATAACGAGTAAGCACACAGCCAAGAAGCTACTTTGGAACAGCTAGTAATGGCATCATTCAAATCAAAACAATGAGTGATGATGTTAATACATTGTAGTTTTCTTTTAAGATTATCTGTGCTGTTCTATTTGAAGCTCATAATTTACCCTTGGGGTTAAGAAAGGAGGCTGTCTGAGTTCTAGGACAGGGAAAGGTAGCATGGCAGGTTTTATCGTTCTCATTTTACAAGTGTGGTTGCAAAGGTTCAAAGAAATTCAGTCAAAATTTCTTTTAAGACATTTTGATTCTGTACAATAGATCAAACAACCAGTATTTTAAAAATCTTGGAACAGATTTCACCAGTCCTGACACAATGATACACTAACATTTTCTTCAGGGTTAGAAGGTTTTGCATGTGAAACGTCAGTATCAAGTATCAAATTTCTTTGCTTAACTTAAGCAAAGTTTCCTTTGTCCTAGATAATAACTGCTAGAATAATGGAGTCTTAGGAATTATCTCAGAAAGTAAAAGAAATAATAATGTTTCAGAACAGTCAACAACAATTTATTAAATGTTTGTTTACATTTAATAAATTCTGAATATACAAGGTCTTTTTAAAACCTTTATTCTAAAGTGTTTGAGAACTGTTTCCCAATTGAACTATCAATTTTAAATGTGGTCTCAGGCACAGGTTTCTGCCGCCAGGGATTTAAGTGACCATATGAAGTCTTTCTTCAGCTAATTTCTAATTGTGCCATATTTTCAATCAAATACTTTATCCATATCACCTAGACATTCCCCTGTAATCTCTACAATTATTAGGAGAACTGTGTGCACACAGTGGATTCATAGTGTTGTTACAGGAAATAGCAGTAAACCTGAAGAAATAATATCTCAACTGTGAATGATATTTTTCTTTCTTTTATATTTTACTTTAGATCTATCTATCTATCTATCTATCTATCTATCTATCTATCTATCTATCTATCTATGTATCTATGTATCTGTCTGTCTGTCTATCTATCTATGAAACTATCTACCTATGAAACTTAGAATGAGAAGACTTCAATTTTTTTTTCAAATTAAATATTTATTTTTTTATATTAAATACAATTTATTCACTTTGTATCCCAGTTGTAGCCTCCTCCCTCATTCGCTCCCAATCCCATCCTCCCTCCTTTATCTCCTCCCATTCCCCTCTCCAAGTCCACTGATTAGGGAGGTCCTCCTCCCCTTCCATCTGAACCTAGCTTATCAGGTCTCATCAGGAATGGCTGCATTGTCCTCCTCTGTGGCCTGTCAAGGCTGCTCCATCCTTGGAGGGGGGTTGTCATCAAAGAGCCTGCCTCTCAGTTCATGTCAAAGACAAGACTTCAGTTTTTAGTTCAGCTATTATTTAATTTACATTCAAGACCAGATGAGAGAAGAATTAAAAAGTTGATCTATGTATTACATACAGTGACATTACAAAGACTAGTGGTAAGTTTATATCTTGGTTAATGAGAGTTTACCTTTAATAAGACAGACTATCCAAACTTAATAAAGAACTTGCCCATTGCTCATTGTGTGGCTGTAAGTTATCCTATTCCTCCATCTTCTCCTGCTTTGCTGTAATGTTACTAAATATTGTGTCTCTGATCTATGTGCTAGTAATTTTAAATTTGAAGAAGAAATTCACTGAGAGTGATGATCTAATTGGATAAAATTGTGTGTGTGTGTGTGTTCTGTGTACACATGTGATAAAGAGCATGCATATGTGTGCACGAGACAGAAACACAGACCACTTGTAAGCCAGATGACCTTAACTATAGTTTTTCAGGCATCATCCATGTTTTTTAAATCTGTTTTAAATGACTTTTTTGATTTTTTTTTATAATTTATTTCATTTTTATTTTATGTGCATTTTTAGTTTGAAATTGGCATTACAGATAGTTGTGAATTGCCATGTGGGTACTGGGAATTGAACCCAGGTGCTTTGGAAGAGCAGACCGTACTCTTAACCACTGAGCCATCTCTCTAGCCCACATTTATTTATTTGTTTGTTTATTTATTTATTTATTTATTTATTTATTTATTTATTTATTTACTTGAAATGAGGTCTCTCAGTAGCCTGGAATGCACCAAGTAGAATAGGTTCCTTGGAGAGCAAGTCCCAGGGATCAGCCTATTCTACTTCTATTCCTGCCTTGTCAGTACTGGGGTTATAGGCCTGTAAGGATCAAACTCAGGTCCTCATGCTTGCAAGGTAAACATTTTACTGACTTTAGCTGTCATCCAACTTGACTGGATAGAATTGCTATACTGGAGCACTTCAGAAGTCACTAGTCAGTCTGTGAAATCTGCCTTTGGGTCCAGTGTTTAGCCACAGTTAGCTTTGACAAGGTACTTGGGCTAGGTAATAACACATTACCTGACTTTGCTGATTACCTTATTAGAAGCTCTTTATACATATGTCATGGTTAGCTTCAGCTATCAGTCAATTTGACACAAACCTAGAATCACCTGGGGAGGGGGAAACTCAACTGCACAGTTGTTCAGATCACATTGACTTGTGGCTATGTCTTGAAGCATTTGCTTAATTGCAAATAGATATAGGAGAGCACAACTTACTATGGGAACTGATATCCCTGAGCTAGTAGGCCTAAGAAAGGTACCAAAGTAAACCACCAAATTAAGTCAGAAAGCAGCTAGGTTTTCTGCTTTAGTTCCTATCTATAGGTTCCTGCCTTAGCTTCCCTCTATGATAGACCTGTAATATAAAATAAACCTTTTTTTCCTCAGTTGTTTTTGGTTAGAGTGTTTTCATACAGCAACAGTAACAAATTAGAACAGCATATTTCAATGAAGTTTAAAGAAAAGATACAAACAACAAAGAATTGTATCTAGAATTTTCTAAATGAACTTATAGCAAACAGGAAGATTGTTTTACATAACAAATGAAGCTTAAAATTCTGTATAGCACTAAGCCTGAACATAAACAAGTATGTTTCTTAATGATAGAAACCAATGTGAATATCAGCAAGTGAGCATAGGGTGAGGTTAAGATTATCTGCAAAGTATACCACATTGACAGGATATTTCGATTTTTCACATTTTCATATTACTCCCTGTTTTGTTAGATATTTATTCCATTTACCAGTTATAACTAAAAAGAAAAAATTAAAGGACACACAAAAGCAAGCTCATTCAAAGAACCCTTATATTAAAAGAGTTTTACCAATACTAAAGAATACCACCTAAATCACTCAGATTCACAGGTCCTGCCAACATCATGTCTGATGTTGATGACTATCACTAATTCATCTTTTAAAATACAGATGAAAATGTCACAATTGTGGGTGAAGGGGGATACAAATTGTAGAATATTTGCCCAAATAAATTAATACTGAAAACAATCTCTTTCACGATTTTCCTATGACATCCATTTCCTCAGATGAGTCACATGGCTAAATATGTGATATGAAAATGTTTGGAGAATTATGACCAACTAGAAAATCATTTGGGTTGTATTTCAGCAGTTAAGGTTTGCACTGACAGAGCATTAGCATGTTATGCTCTCATCCACCCAGCATCACAGGATTGATGTGGAGATTGCCCATGTTGAAACATAGGCATAGTATGGTCTCCACTTGAGATCTGAAAGTCACCCCTCAGGCCAAATGTCTGGAATCTTTTAATATCTATTATGTCATGGTGACAAACTTAGAGACAGGGAATTAATCTATTTTACCTTCTGGACATTTGTGTGCTTGAGCTGAACCTTTCCTAGGGGTTGTAGTGGTTCTGCTGTGCAGTGCTAGTTCTGTCCTTATATAGAAAAATGAAGAGCATCTGGTATGAAGAAACAGTACACTGGATCTGGAAAGATGACTCAGCAGTTAATAGCACTTGCTGTTTTTTCAGAGGACCTGGACCTGGATTCATCCAGTACTCATAGGGTAGCTTACAAATATCTGTAACTTCAGCTCCAGAGCAATTGACACACTTTTCTGGACTCCTTGAGCACTGTACACGTTGCACATGTAATTTCATGCAGGCAAAACAATCACACATAAAATATAAATAAATCTTAAAAAAAAAGAAAGCTGCATGTCACACCACACTGGCCACCGATCACCAGCCACTTTGTTGTTGTTATCACATCTTAATTTTACTTCAAGGGCTGTAATTACACATACATAAGAAAGAGTGGGTTGGATAATTTAAAGTAAAATTGCTACATGTTTAGCTTTGGAGACACCTGATGCTAATAAGGTTTGACAATATTGCACTTTAACTCAGTGACTTGAGCAAGAATGTCATTATTACCATCTTGTATCTGGGTACCTTCGAAGAAAATATTAATTACTTTGTATAAAATTTGACAAGTTAGGGTCATCACATTGTGATTGTTTTATTCCTATCATTTAGCTGACAGAACTAGCCTAATGCTTAAGTAATATTAAATATTATATATTGGACACATTGAATAGTATTCTTTGACTAGTGCCTTCCCTCTAGGGTTGTTAATGCTCATGCTACAGACACACTCTCATAGGAGGTTGGGACATTTTCTTTGAAGAAAGTCAGAATAAAATTTGAATCAATGTCCTAAAGAAGAGCACAATGTTGAGTCTAAGCATTCAGTGAACAAGAATTTATTAAGTACTTGCTTAACAAATTCTGGCCAGTATGCTACATACTGATCCCATAGTGGCAAACTAAAGTAGGTATGCTATAGGTTTTTGGGATGCTTACTATCTTGAAGAAAAAAGGGCTTTCCTCAAACAATAATGTAATAGTAATGATTGTCTAATCACAAACTGATAGAAGTATGCCAAAGGAAATAACCATGATCCCCTAGCAAAGGAATCTGACCTAGAGTAGGATGCCAAAAGATATCTCTATGGAAGAGATACTTGAAAACATATCTAAATGATGAGTAAAGAAAGGTTGCCTTAGACTGAGAGTGTAGATATGGAGTCAAGAAGTATTATGGCTTGAATATAAATCCTCCCACTAATGGTTCGCATGTTTAGAGATTAGTCCCAACTGGTGGATGCAATCATAGAGAGGTTAATGGATCATAAGAGTGACAATTACATCAATGAATTAAGTCCCATTTCATGATTTTGTAGCCGAGTAGGCGGTTAGGAGGTGTGGCCTGCTTGGAGGAAGTAAGTTAGAGGAGACATGATTTTAAGCGTCACTTCTTCTTGGCCCCTTCCTGTCTTATCTTTCTTTGCTTCCTGGGAACTATGAGGTAGCACAATATTTGTCTGCCATGTTTTCTTGGTTCCATAACATTCAATCTCACCAAAGCCCTATA
Organism: Pachyuromys duprasi; assembly: GCA_028658305.1. Classification (NCBI taxonomy): domain Eukaryota; kingdom Metazoa; phylum Chordata; class Mammalia; order Rodentia; family Muridae; genus Pachyuromys; species Pachyuromys duprasi. The sequence goes on from CM053742.1 coordinate 62,577,549, forward strand.
TCAATGGAACAAAGTGGCTATTGACTGATACCTCTGAAATAGTGAACCCAAATAAGTCTTTCTTCCCTCTACATTGTTATCTTGGATATTTGTCATACCAATTAAAAAAAAAAAACAGCACAAGAAGGAATGTTGAGAACATTTGCAACTGATAGAAAAGTATACATGCAAACTCAGATTTGGAATCATGTTCAAACCGAAGAACTAAAATAAAGCATTAGAGTGAAATAAGATGAGACTGAAAAGATAGACAAGGCTAGTATCTGATAAGCCTGGTAGACCATCTTAAAGTATAGGTTGTTTTCTTAAAATTTAAGAAAAAAAATTACTGAAAATTTTTGTTCAGTGACTTAACAGATTTTTTAATTTATTTTTATTTTCTGTGTATATGTGTTCTGCCTGTATGTATGTATATCCATCATGTGCATGTCTCATGACCTGAGAGGCCAGAACAAGGAATTGGATCCCTTGAAATTGCAGTAACAGTTGTGTGCTACCATGTGGGTGCTGGGAAATGAACAGTGGTACACTGTAAGAACAGCAAGTGTTCTTAATCTGAGCCACCTCTCCAGGCCAGATTTTTATTTTTAAAAACCACTGATGTGTCTTTGAGGAAAGGAAATAATGGGGCTGCAAGAATCGAGGTGGGGAGATTAGGTAAGAGGGTAGAGAAATAATGCAAGTAAAATGCCAGGAGCCAAAGCCAGCTAGTGGAAAGTTACCGACAGTTGCACCAGGACCTCTAAGGTCATAGGTGAGAGATTTGCAAATATGTTCCAGGAATTTGTGAGAACATCTGCCATTGGGCTTGGAGCATCTTGAAATATCTTACCAACATTCTTGTGGTATCTCTCTTAGCAAACATTCTTGCAGTATCTTGCACCATAAACCACCTGGCTTTCTCCTGCACCATAAACCACCCTGTTATCTCCTGCACCATAAACTACCCTGCTGACACATTTCTCCTCCCTGCCTTCTCCCTATAAAGTTGTGTGAAAAACTTCAAATAAACTGAGAGCTTGATCAGACCCTTGACTTGCTCTCCTTCTTTGTGTCTTTTGTCCCTCATTCATTCACCCCTCCTCAGGTACCCGTTGAACATCCCGTGGGCTGTGGCAGTAAAAGAAAATGGTAGCTGAGGTCCTGAGTGGACTAATCAAAGAACTTTCAGTCAATGAATAAATCAGCAAAAGAATTACTTGGCACCTATCTCAATATGGATGGTGGGCTCTACTCATGGTCTTGAAAGGAGAGTCATCTTCAGTCATCTTCAGCCTCCCACCTTTTATTTATTTATTTATTTATTTATTTATTTATTTATTTATTTTGGTAGCCTGGCTTCTGTCCAATTATCAAGAATCCCAATATAATGGTATAATGAGGCTGAGTTATTAAGGTGTTACTTTATTAAAAGTATTAACATTTGAGGGAATAAGGAAAGAAAATTGACTCAAGGGATGTTAAATAGTGTTTTTTGTTTTTATAGAAGAGTATTTATTTGTCAGTCTAAAATAAAAAAAAAATTCTGAGAGTCATCATAAATTGAATGGGTGGATGAGCTCTTATTTAAAAAAATTGGGCCCTATCCTAAATCAGATCCAGAATCAGAAATCTCGATTGGAATTTCGAGTAGAGCTTGGTCAATGATAGGCTTAATGTTGTCCTTGAGTGCTGCTGCTGAATATCAACATCTGAGGAACATTGCATATGAGGCTAATTTGGAGATTGTTTTTTTTAAGAAAAACAGAAAAATGACTGTGAAAAGAATGTAGAGAGCCTGAGAAAATATCAAAAATTAGCCAGTTTAGGCAAAGGAAAAAGTAAGTGGACTGATTTGTTAGGTGGGATGAGCTTGTCTGGGAGTGATATGAAGTCATTTTGAGTACGAGAAAAGAAAAGAGAAGGGACAGCGTGCTCACAGAGTGGTCCCGCAATGCCTGGTTTATCTGAAATAAAGCTGTTTCTATAATCCCTGAGTTGTGGGGGACAGGGCACTGTGAACTGTATTTGAAATTTCCTTCTCTTATTTAATGAATCATTTAACTCTATCGGTGTGAATACTTGCGACTGTTAGTACTTAAGCATCTGCTTCTGGGTTGCCTAGCAACCTATCATGTCATCATGTATCATCGACCATGTGGCCACACCTGGCAGGCATGGTTACATTGCTCCTTAAAAGGATCAACCCACTAGTTTGTCTCTCTCTTGGCCTCTCTTGCCTTCTTGCCCTCTCCCCTTTTCTGTGTTGGGGCTCTCGCCTCTTTCTTCCCACTATCATGTCCTGTTCTATCTCCTCTCTCTCTCTCTTCATCTCCATGTAATAAACTTCTTTCATATAAAATCAGTTGTGTGCCTCATCATTCATCAACTGGTTCCATCATTGGTGCCGAAACACAGGAAGGGTCTCTCCTGGTTTTGCTAGCACCCCTTTCAGACTCCTTTAATCTTAATCGGACCATGGATGGCTGTAATAGATTTTTTTTTTCTGCTCTATCTTCCCCTAACCACCTATGCCTAAAAATCTTTACTTTTTCTCACCTTTCCTTATCGCACGCAACACATCTGTCCTTCTGTCCAGCGCAGCTGCCTGCAGCTGTCCAGGGTGGCTGCTCGACACTGCTCAGACTTGCTCCCTGCAAGGTCCGCCAAGCCCAGGGAACTCAGAAAGCACCAAAATCAGCTTCAGACAGACACAGCCTGCTTCTAGGTAAGCAATTACTGGGGACCCTGTGCACACACAGATGGTTTTAGACTGCACCACTGCCTCAGGCTCCACAGGGGAGATTTTAAATTTCCAATTGTATGTCTGATGCCGTGTTGGTTTTGGAAAGGGGGGGGGGGTAGAGCCATGGCTTCACTGCCATCTCCACATAGTTTTATAGCCATCTTAACTTAGGGCAATTACGGATAGTCACATGATTGGCCACCATCTTGGTTAAAAAACAAACAAACGCTATGGTTTCTCTCACTGCCTTCACTTTGTTTCTGTCCCACTATTTTCAGAGCTACAGAACTGCAGTCTCTTATAAGCACTAAAAGGCCACTTCGCCACTTCCTACCTTCATTCTAAAGCTGCCTATCTGCCCCTATCCTTTCCTGTGAATGAAATTCCCTCTAGGAGAACTAAGCCTTACTGTTGACAAAGCCCTGGTACCAGGCACTGAGGTTCCCGGGCTTAGTCGGGCTAAGCCCATGACCTGTCTTGCTATTTGGCTGATGAATCACTAGCCGCATGGTCCATTTCCATTTCCCCCTTCTCATTCACAGGAACGGCTTCCTCACATCTCTCCTCTTGTTTCTACACCTATATTTGCCCTACTCAAATTTTAATATCCAGTAACACTAAGAGCATTCCTTGAAGCAGTCTGCTCTTTGTCTCTCTTTGTCTGCTGTCTTACTAAATACACTCTCTGGTTTCTTTTTATACTCTCAAAAAAATCTTAAACTAAACAATTTTAATCTTAATTCTCTGTTTATTTTATCTCCTTTTAGACTAGCACAGCAACAAGCCTCATTTAAACTGGTATGGATTTTTATAAAAATCCAATGGTATGTTTTACAATATATATGATTCCACCTGCTTCAAAACAAATTTTATAAAATAATAAAATTTCAAAGTTATAAATGTCTATTCAAATTAAGTTTATTTAAAATGTACATGTAACTGCTCATGTCTTTATCAAATTAACAAATGTTGTTTCTCCTGCCATGAGCTGCCTGTGATCCGGATTCACCACTAGGCTTTCTGGCTAATAGGTTTGCTATAATAAATTCAAATGTAATTTTAAAATTGCTTTATACTGTTCTACTATATTGTTGGATTTAAAACTCATAACTCGGGGGTTACGTACAGGTTTTTACCAATATTCTAAATTAATATCTATTGATTTTAGAAGGCTCTTGGGATGCCTTGACAGGTCACTAACCCCTACTCTCCCAATGTGACTAGTTCATTCATCTGTCCCTCCAGATTTTCCTCTGGGATGTCTTCTGGAGAATTTCCAGTTTCTACACCTAGTGGTCACTTTAAGGGCCTCTAAGTTTACACACTTCTGTAACCAAACTTGGCCTCAATTTCATTAGATGACAGATTCAATGCAAAGCCTGTTTAATTACTGCCAGTGATTGGGTAAATGAAGGTTCCCTCAGGTAAACGGAGATTCCCATGCTCAAGTCTCTTTGTCCCAAACCTTCCACCTGTTTGCTCTCCCAAAAGTTTTAAATGTACACCGAAAAATTTTTCTCCATAACCTACTTAACGTCATCTTCTGCCTATATGTGTTTCAGTATCCTGCCAGACCCAGGTGCTTCCTATATCCAAAACAGTGCCAAAGCAGCTACCACAAGTGTTCCAGTCTGACCTCACAGACTTCCATCAAGCTGGACCTGCACTTTCCCTCTCAGCCATGGGTGTTCTTATAGACCCTGGACAGCATCAAAACAGCTGTTCTTCCTGGACTTGGCTAGCATTTCAGCCCTTTGATCTCCCTAGAGCATCCCCAGTGTCAACAGGAAGTATCCAGAGGAAAATCTATTATTCACTTATTATTTAAAAGGCTGGAATGGTATGCTTCAGGACCAGGACAAGCAGCATCAGGTTCTCCCAGTGTTCCTTACCTGCTGCCTTGCATGGCTGGCAACTCTACTGGCAACCCTCTACCCTGAACTTTCCAGGGCAGGGGCTTCCCCTCCTCCTCTTTACCATGTAATCTGGCCATTTTTTTTGCTATTATTTCTTCTCTCTGTCTCTTAACCCCTTGCATGGCAACCAAAAGCTGCTTCCAATGAACCTACATTTATATACTTTAACTTGTCTTACATGAGAAGCAGCCCAAGTTCCTCATTTTTTAATTATAGAAAAAAGGAGGAATGTTAGTTTTTAGGCACCTGCTTCTAGATTGCCTAGCAACCTGTGATGTCATCATGTGTCACTGGCCACATGGCCACACCTGGAAGGCATGGTTACATTGCTCCTTAAAAGGATCAACCCACTACTTTATCTCTCTCTTAGTCTCTCTTGCTTTCTGGCCCTCTCCCCTTTTTTTTCTGTCGGGGCGCTCCCCTCTCTCTTCCCCCATCATATCCTGCTCTCTCTCCTCTCTCTCTCTTCATCTCCATCTAATAAAACTCTTTCATATAAAATCAGTTATGTGCCTCATCATTCATTAATTGGTCCCAACAGTGTCTCCCATTTCCTAAATGCCTATGTTGAAATTATCATGTTTAAGGTAATGATTTTAGGAGGCAGGACCTCTGGGAAAGGATTAAGTTCTGTGAGGGAAGCCCTTGAGATTGGGATTAGTCCTTCTAAAATGGAACACAGCTTTCTCACCTGTTTCCACATGAGGAAACAGTAAGAAGGCATTCTCCATGAATAAGGAAAGATCCTTTTACCAAACATGAATCCATCAGCACCTTGATATTGGAATACCTAACCTCTAGAACAGTGAATATCAAAAATTTCTTGTTTACAAGCCACCAGGTGTATGGTATTTTGCAATAGCAACATGAATGGACTAAGAAAGTACATACAGCAACAATAGCCAACTGTAATGAGTCTGTACCATGTGCTAGGCATTTTGCAAAATCTCATTTAACCCTCACATCACTGAGAGGGAAGTATTATATATTAATCCCCCTTGCTAATAAAGAAACTCAGTAATAAAGGAGGTAAATAATGTGCCCCAGAATCACACAGTTTTGAAGTGGATAAACTGGAATTTTAACCTGTTTGTCTCTAGAGATTGCAACTTTAGTTACAGTGCAAAGCCACTCATATCAACTCATGCCCATGAGGGCTGATAGTCCTTTAGGGAAGCACACACACTTTCACTTAGCAGGAGTCATTATGCACGATGGAGGCTAAGCCCTGTGCATGCAAAGACAATTCAAGCCCTCGTAAGTCTTGGCACAGTTCTGGGTAAACCTACAACCTCATGCAGATATTCATATTCCCTTGCAGGTTAAAGATGGCCTAAAATGGTAAATGGGAAGTATTGAAAACAAGCGTTTGTGAGTCTGTCAGCAAGTTTGAGGGTGCTAATACAAAAAGGGGAGTTTTAATTTACTTAGATTTGTTATATAATAATTTTGTAATTCGTTTGTTTTTATTGCTGAGGCACAAACTGGGGGCTTTGTACATGATATGCAAACTCTGGACCACTGAGCAATACCTTTAAATACCTCTTTAAATTTTCAATGTAAGTAAAAATAAGCAGAGAAGGAGGAGAGAAGAACAGACAGATAAATTTCATAATACTAAACCAAACCATTTAGTTTTCCACTGCAAGTAGTTTCTAATGCCTGATGGGTACAATATAGGATAAACAATCAACTTTATGAAGGTAATTTTAAATTTAAGTGTAACCTGTAGGCTGTCCAGTGGTGTGGATCTGAACTTTATTTTGACCTGGCAGTTTCTTCTAAGTTACTAAATCTGCCTCTTGAGGATTATCATGACAGCAGATTAGCGTATCAAACCAGTCTTTTTCAGTATCCTTAGATTCTTAGAGGTCATGCATTCAGTTCTGAGCAATTACTGTCAGTTTAGACATTCAAGATGAAAGAAGAAAGTGTATAATTAATCAAGCAGAGGCATGTAGAACCTGCTCAGGAAAGGTTTGATGGGATAATAGACAGAACCGGGAGAAGAGAGAAGAAGACTCTAGCTGTTTTTGTTTTGTTTTGTTTCATTTTGTTTCTTAACACTATGCATAGCCAAGTGTTAAAGAATTTAGGAACTTTTAAATTGGGGTTCTGCTAAACACAGAGCAAGGCATATGGAAAATGATGCACTACCACTGAAGACATCCTCTTTTGAAGCTATTTAATTATTCAACAAGGGTCACACCAGGCAATTTTCTTGGCACTTGTAGATGGGAAGATTAATCAGGTCACAGCCTTGTTCTAATGGAGGGCATAGAGTAGTGGGATAGACAAGAAACAATAGTAAAAAATAAAACTTGATAAGTAATATAGGGGCCTTTTTTTTTTCTGAAGGGTCTGTGTGTTTGAGAATCAGGGTAGGAGAGAAACCATTCAGAAGAGCCTGTATATATGGCGTCACCTCATATATGAAGAAATGGGCATAGAGCTTTTTTTGTTAAAATATTGATTTTATTTTATGTGTTTGAGTGTCTCATTGTGTATATGTCTGCCATGTCAATTCAGGAGACCGAACAGGTAAAAGGAGGGTGTTATGTCCCCTGGAACTGAAGTTACAGGTGGTTGTGAGCTCCCATATAGTTGCTGGGAACCAATCTTGGGTCCTCTGCAAGAGTAGTAAGAATTTTTAACTGCTGAGCAATCTCTCCAGCATTGATGTCTTATGATAGCAAAACTTTGACAGCCCTTAGGGAAAAGATGATACCTTTTCAAACAGGGAGTCTGTATTGTGAATCTGGTATGTGTGTGAATACCAGTGTCTCTTTAGAAGAAGAGAGAAAAAAATGGAAAAGCATTCGAGACGCTTACAAGAAAGGAACATGAGTTTAGAATGTCCAGAAATATTTTTGAACTTACACAAAAAGAAGACTTTTGAGAACTGCAGAGGTTAAAATTCTACCTGGGTTCAGATGGTAGGAGACAGACACAGAAAACATTCAGTAGACTGCAAACCTTTGTTAAGGTGTCAGACCAGGAAACACAGAGTGACTGAGGCAGCCGAAGGGGGTCCCTTCCCCTCCTCCGTTTCCTCCCTAACAAATTATTCTTTGTGTGACTATATGCAAGGAAGTTAAAGAACAGAGAATGCCATCTGCCCCAAATGCCATCTACAACCACTGTGGTATTGAAAGCCACTATCCTTGAGGAATTTATGATGCAGTGAAAAGAAGCAGGCCATGGGAGCCAGAAGGCCTGGCTTTTAAATGCTATCCTTTCACAAAGGAGGCCTGATAACCTCTGTATACTTCCCCGACTTGTTGTGAGGCTTAAACAAGATGCTAGATAGAAAAGCATTTTGTGAACTCTTAAAAGTATATGCACTGGTGTTGTCGATTCCCTTTGTCCTACGAACCCCCTACAGCAATCAAAAGCCCTCAACGATAAGTTAGATAATCGATGGAAAACACACTGAGCCCCTCTGAAGGAACTTAGTGCATGGAAATATTAATAATAATGATCTACATCTGCTTCTTGATGATAGTGCCTCCCTTTAAAGTCAGACACCAAAAGAGCACTACACACAATGCCCTCTGTTGTTTGTTGAAAGCCCTCTACTATTGAAAGGCGACTGCATCACCATATTTTTGCCAGTAAGTACTTTGTTTTCAATTCAAATATAATGTTGTTTTCCCTCCTCTTTTTAAAATAAGTTTCTATGCTTCTTTTCAAAATCTGGACACAGACATTTACATATATATCACATGCATACAATCATGGTTGCCTTTTTATTGTCTGAGGCCATATAGCAGACATCATGTTAAGGAACTGGTCACATCTGGCTTCAGAACACATTGACATTGAAATTATGCATGAAGCAAAGTGCCAAAGATGAAGTGCACAGTTTTTCTAAAATTAAAATAATGGGATGATAACTGCCAGCCACATGTCTTAGAGAGGGTTGTATTCTTTTAAGTGCAAGTTCATGCTTCTGACTGAAAGGACTGTGCTGTGACTGGAGACCCTATTTGTTGTCCAGTGACTCAAATATGAGTTACCCCCACCCCTTACAGCAAAACCAGGTTTGATTCTTCAAGGATTTTAATGGCAACTAGCATTTATGCTAGTCAGACTGGAGTGTGCAGGGTTCCAGAAGCAAGAATAATTAGTCTACTTCACCACAAATATCATATTTGTTCTATTTTAGGGACTTTCTGGTAAAACATGAACACAAAACGCCAAGAAAATTATATGTTTGTGTGTATGTGTTCCTGTGTGCATGCAAATGTGTGTGGAGGTCAGAGGTCACCTTCATGTGTCACTTGTCTGGCACCATCTGCCTTTGTCTTTTGAGACAATTTCTCTCATTGACCTGGTTTCAAGCAATTAGGTTAGGACGGCTGTCGAGCAAGCCTAGGGAATCTGTCTTTTTCAGCCTCCCCAGTACTAGGATTACAACTTTGTGTGTTCCACTATGTCTAGCTTAGTACTGGGGCTCTTACAGACCTCATGCTTGTACAATAAAACACGTTACCAGCTGAGATATGTTTCCTCACCTCCCAAAGCAGAGGAATCTTTGGAAATGGTATCCAGAACGACTGTACAGAACTATGACCAAGAAGTAGGTGAGGTTGATTTCTTAAATCTCAACTACCCTTCCTCTATTTCCAGTTCTTCCCCTGCTTGTCCAAGTCCTCTCTCCTGATCCTGTGTGCCTTTCCCAATTTTTGTCTTGACGATTTATTAGAGCTAAGGACTTAATAGGTGCTAATGGCTCTGTTTGTAAAATGGGCTTTCTATCTTAAAGCAGTGACAATTATATGCTGAAGGTGGGGCTACCTTCCAGACCTCTCCTCATTCTGTCATATGGATAGTGTGATGACTAGAAGACTGTGATTCAAATGTGTGATATAAGACATAGTGATCTTTTTCTTCTTCGTCATCTTCTTTTTTAATTCAGATATGGAGAAGGCAGAGAGCTAGACACTATAATTCAATATACAAGGATTAAAGCAATTATTGTGAATTAACTTAATCTTCCCCCTGTATATCTTTAGAGAGACAGCTTTTTAAAATTCTATTGTCAGTACCAAATAAATTAAGGTTTGTAAATACAGATAAACTTAATTTTTAAAGGATTATCTATTCTCAGAGGTTCCAAACCTTTAAATTAAGTGTCCCCACTACATTAAAATCAAATGTCTGTGTTATGGTAATGTGAGACACAAAGAGAGCAGGCCTGAAGTGAAGAATGATAAAAGTGTTATTTTCATTTTTCCCATGCATTTTATATTAAAAAGAAAGCAAGCTCTGTTAGCATGGCCTTACCAACTGGAGTGACCTGAGGCCAGAGAACATGGAACAACTTAAAATATTTTCTTTTATTCAAGCCATGGATCTTAGACTTCTGTGTCCAGAAGGTTCTACCAAGGAATCAGTGAAATGTCACAATGCAAAATGCAAAGCAGCACTTCCCAATGTTCAGTGCATGCTCAGAAAACAAGAGAATTTTTTTTTGTTTTCCTTTCTTTTTTAGAATATATATTTGGATTGTTTTATTTACTTAGTTTTTTTTTTAAATATCCGTAGGAGTTTTGACTACTTGTATGTCAGTTCATCAAATGGTTGTAGCGCCCACAGAAGCTAGAAGATGACATTGGCTATTCTGGGAAGGGAGTTACAGACAGATGTGAACAGCACTGTGAATTCTGGGAATCAAACCTCAGGTCATCATTTGAAAGAGCAGCTAGTGCCTTTTTTTTTCTTTTTTATTCTTTTTTCTTTTCTTTTCTTTTCTTTTCTTTTCTTTTCTTTTTTTAACCACCTATGAGTCATCTCTCAAGCCTGGGAGAATCTTCTTCTCCGCTTCCTTCTCCTCCTTCTCCTCTTCCTATTAGTAATCTTTCTTCTTCCTCTTCCTCTTCCTCCCCCTTCTTTTGAGAATTCTTTGCATGAATACTGTATTTACATCATTTTACCCCCCACCCCCCAGCTTCCTAGGTGTTTTCCCTCTCTCTTAAATACCTGAGCATCTTTTAAAATGCAGATTCTGTTGCATTCCTCTTGGATGATGTCAGAAATGCTTCATTTCAAAGGAATTTCCCTTGGTGCTACTGTTGCTGCTGGTTCAGGGAGCATACCTTTAGTAGAAAGGAATGTAATAGAATTCTACAACTTTAGGTATGTTTAATTTAGTTTGTGTGTATGAGTGTTTGCCTGAATGTCTGTGCACCACTTGCATGCCTGGTGCCCATGGAGATCCAAAGAGAGTGTCTATTTCCCTGGAACTTGAATTACAGAGAGTCATGAGCCGTTATGTGGGTGTTTCGAATTGAATTGGGATCCTCTGCAAGAGGAGCAAATGCTTTTAACTGATGAGTCATATTTTCAGGCCAGCCACACAGAGTTTAGATAGAGGGATAGTGTTGGCTAGTAACTAGAAAGGTTGAAGAGACTCAAGAGGAAAGCTGCACAATATTTTCTGGACCAAGTGAAAGGCAAATGAAACAAAAAGGAGGCAAAGATGAAATTACTGGTGCTCGTGATCCAGTTCAAGTGACACACACCAGAGAGACAACATCTTTTGCAGACTTGGGGAGAAAATACGCCTTCTGGTTAAAATTTACATTCTAGAAATTATGTTGCCTGAGTTCAAATTTCACCTCCACAACTTCTTAATAATACCTTGATCTTGCCTTATCCCCCGGAGCCTCAGCTGTCAAAATATGCATAATAGAGTTGGGATGAGGATAAAATGAAGAGTAGAAAGCTTTCGAAAAGCACCTCCCATACAAAGCTCACTAAGTAGGAGCTATTGTAACACTACCCATCTTTGATTTGGTACTGTTTAAGTACTACTGCGATGTATTGAAATGCTAGCCAGCCATGGTAGTGCCACACAGGCTTTTGATGTGAATCCAAAGCAGCATCCACTGTCTGAGACACATGAAAAGTCAGTGTTTGAGGATTTAAAGAAATTATATTCTTGCTAAATGTGTTAAAAGTGGAAGAAAAAACTTGCTCCCAGAAACTATGCTTGTTTTGTGTGCCTATAGCTCCTCTGACTTGAATGAGAAAGGGATGGTTTAAAAAATAAAACTGGATTAGAGAAACCAACAGCCTTCTTTCTCTGCCAAAAAGAAATGTCGAATCATGGCAATTATCATTCAGCCTAGGGCAGGCCGGGCTCGGGGAAAGGAAGAGTCAGGAAGAAGGCTTGGAAGATGATATTTATAAGCTCATGAAGAATGTAGTTAGCATCACTGAGTTGTAGGCACTTTCCTGGGATAAATAAAAGCATGCAATATAACCTCCATTTCAGGGACTTACAGTCTAGAAGAGAAAAAATAGAGTAAAACACACACACACACACACCACACTTATACATGATGCATGCAAGTGCACGCGCTGGTGTGCACACACACACAATCGTTCACAGTGGCTTATAAAAAATCCCCAACAAGAAATTAAAACAATGAATACTTGGGAGTAGTGATTATTCTGGAAAGAAAAACTGGGCTTGACTCTAAAGGTCCTTGAATGTGAAATGTGTGCTGTGAGCAATTAGAAATTAATGATGTTTGTATGTGATTGGGGTTACCATATGCAACAGAGAATTTCAGGAAGATTAATCTGGCAGCAATTTGAGAAATTTAGCTTAACAACCATTTACTGAGTATTATGTATAACACCAGAGTCCAAGGTACAGAGTTCTGCAAGGATACAGAAAAACAGACTGCATAGATACCCTCTCTGAACTGAAATCACCAGCAGGGAGACAGACATAAATACATTAAACTGGAGCATTTGATGAATAAGAACAAGGAAAAAAGTATATGATTTACATGTGTATCTAAGCATTTTATGTAAAATTTATCTACAAAGTTATACAAAAATCCTAGTAACATAAATTGCCTCTAAGGAAGTATATTAGTATGGTTGTGATGGGGGGAAATAGGAGTGTTGTATATGCTGCTTTTGGTACCTTCTTTGAGTTTGAATATGAAAAATATATTATTTACTCCAAGCATTTATAAATACTAGGTGCATGGGGGTATAGCTCAATTGGTAGAGTATTTATTTCACAAGCTTGAGGCCATTGATTCAATCCCTAGTGCCAATATATACACAATGGGTATTTTAGCCATGAAATGAGAATGATGACTTATCATTGAACAAGTATAGAAAAGCCTTTTAGAGCATGTGCACATAAACCTATGTCTTTAAGTGGCAATATCACCATGATCTGAGTGTGAGTTATATCAAGCAGTAGACATAGCTTACCTGAAGTTCTCGAGGAGGGACTTGATATCTGCCATCCATCACTGTCTGTCAGCTACATGTAGTTATTGAGAAAGAAAAATATGGCCACTGTGGGTGGATTGAAAGTTGCATAATTCATTTCTGTGCATATATTTAACCCTTTAGCATGTAATAACAAAACTACCATTGACCAATTTTATACTCTCTTTTTTATTCTATATCTTTAAAAATCCTTATTTTACACTTGAAACAAAAGCTGTGAAATGAACCACATCATTACATGGACTTTATTTCCTTGATATTAACTCTGTACAATTACTCACTTTTAACCTGGTTGGGTTCTACTCAGTCTTTAGGTATTCTTTCCATTAAATATCACTTCTTCTTTTCAACGGTTGAGATTCAACTTGGTGACAGAGTACTTGCTTAATATGCCTAAATCCAGTGTTTCATCCCCAGTGCCACCAAAACAAATAAACAGAGAAGCCTCTCATGAGCATCCAGTCTAGCTAACGCCCCTTCCCACCACACTTATACAAATACTTATTATTTCCCCTCCCAGTGTCTGTATCTTCTCCCTAGGCACTTAATATGATTATAATAACACATTGATTTGTTTAACATTAGCGTGTTGTGCTTGACTGTAAACTCATGAATACCTAGAACACATCTCTATTCTGGCATAGAGTAGACATTTAGTGAATACTTGTAGAGTGATGCTAAGGACATGCCTACATAATCTATTGTTAATGTGTTGTAGTATGAGTCTGAAATGTTCCCTATGACTTGCGTTGTAAGAACCTTCTCTAGCTGATATGTTACTTTAGGGCCTTTGAGGCCTTGCTCTTGGAATTGGATCAAGGAAGGCTCTTGAAAGTTGATAATCTAATCTGTGGTTCCAGGACCATGGTCTGCTGTCTGGTTTGCCACTTAAAATAAGCTTCTCTCACATACTACCACTGCATGGACCCTGCTTTACCTTGTTCATTCTGGACTGCAACATCTGAAATTGTGAGGCCAAATGAACCCTTCCTGTTTTAGGTTGTTTCTGTGTGGTATATACTATCACAGAATCATGAAAAATAACTAGTATAACACAGTTTGTAAGTCATACACCAAAAACAAAAGAAAGTATGTAGTGCAGGTAAGAAACTTTAACATGCCTCCTGCGTGAATCAATGATCTATGCTTTCTTTCAGACGCTCTCTTTCAAGAAAACTTTGAAAGCAGTGGCAGTTCTCAAAATCCTGAAGAACAGATCAATTTCCTAAAGTACTTCTGTGGCCTGGCAGGTACCTTCCTGATTCCACAGAAACCTGCAAGTTGGGTTACTATGGCTCCTCTGAAAGAACAGAAGCTGTTTCCATGCTTCAAGACAGAGCTATGTGCAGTTATGTTTCTGAGTAACTGATGAAAAATACTTGAGCATGGGAAGGAAAAGGATGTTTTAGGGTATGTGGTGGTCCAAAACAGGAAAATCAGGTCATCTTTTCATCATTTTTACACACCAGTTACCTCACTGAAGTTGCCTCTGGACTGTATTATACCAAGGTAGCAATAAAGAATTACAAGGCTTTATGAAAAATGGCCAGCTTCTCCAGAACAGGACCACACACACACAAGTCTACATGCTCAGGTAGAGGGAGAAAAGTGGTAAGAGAATAGTTCTATTTCAAATAATAAAATTTATTGTAGGGAAAAGCCTACAAAATATCACAGCATAAATTAACATATATAGTAAGCCCTAATGGAAAGTGTCAGAGAATGGTACCAATGACCATTGAGGTAATTTCCCTACAAGAAGTGATCATTAATACCCTAATGTTTCCTAATGACCCTAATGACATTAATATTCCTGCCTTTTGTGACTCTGGAAGTCATAGCCAGTCTAGATTTCACCAGCAGTACAGAATAAAGAAAGTTTATAAGGATATAGTACACTTTTAAGAAGTAAAATAAATGTAATAAAAAGCAGGCAACATAATTGTCATGACTTATACCCAATGACATTTGATAATAACAAGGTTGGTACACTGGAAATAAGTTCCACATTTACAGCTCTGCCTTGGTATTTACACTTATTAAATTGTTTAGGGAGGTGTTTCCTGGATGCTGGAGGCCCATATATAAGACATATTAGCATAATTGGAATTTAGCCAAATCCCTCAGTGTACATTGCAGATACTTGTGCGAAGCTTGACCTTGGAGGAAACAGCTTCCTACTGGTCTTCAATCAGTTATCAGCTGCTGAAGTCCCCTTCTAAAGTCAACTTGCAGCCATAGAGTTTGGGGAGGTTGTCCTCAACACTGACCTTACACAGGTCCTCAGTTCCCAAGACAGCTCTTACCTGGCTGAGGATATTAGCTGCAATTTTCCATTACCTGGACCAAACATTGCTTTTCATTTGTTTAATTCCCTGAGAGTTGACACTATATATTCATTCATTGAGCAACTGCTGTTTGTAAAGGCCCAGAGATGAATGAGACGTCATGCCATCAAGAAACTTACACTTCAGTCAAGGACACAGAAAGCCAAGTATAGTAGGAGGCAGAATGAAATAAAGGTCGTAATAGAGGTATGAACAAATTGCTTCAGGAGCATTAGATAACACCATTTATTTTAATGGTGAAAGGAAAATTAAGAAAGGCTTCAAAAGGCAGCATTGGCCCTTGAAGGATTAATGAGAGAAAAAGGGTGAGGTTAGGCAGTGAGGTAATACTAGTTTGAGCAAACTGCAGGTGTGCATCTTGACCCGAGGGCACATCATGCACATCTGAAGATGGTAACATATTCTTGTATATTGCTGGCATCTCCCCACAGTAAATCTGATGTAGCATTGCTGTAGGGATGAAGTACAAGAGGCTTGAAATTTGCATGTGAGTATGCTCTTGGGACCCTTGAAGGTCAAACTACTTTTGTTAACTAATGGGGAAAAAAAGGAAGGGATTTGAAAAGAGCCAAGAATAATGCAATTGAGGTGGTATTCTGTCATTGGGAAGGATGGGTTAGAGAGGTAGAAGAATGAAACATAGAAAACAATCTTCATGCCTGGAAGACACCAGGGTAAGAGATGGAAAATCAGGAGATGTGCTAGTAGTTTTTCATCCTAAAAATTGGAAATAGAATAATGCAAATGATGTCTGGCTGGGAAATTATTTCCTGAGGGAAAATATTTGGAGATGTATGAAGTTTAGTGTGTGGTCTCTACTTTTCAGTAGGGAAGTGTTATTGGGGGTACTGGAAAGAGTTCATGAAATCATCTACTTGAAAGCCAAGAAATGACTAAGGTGATACTGGAAGCAAAGAGAACAGAAATGAAGAAAATTTGGGTTTAATGCCTATTATTCATAGACTATGAGAAGACAATCACCAATAAAGGGATAGAAGACTTTTAAGAGTATTCAGAGGAGACCAGGCTAGGTATACTTGGTGAGAGATTGGAGAAAATAAGCAGAATGAACTTTCAGAAGCATTCATAAGTTTTAGCAAAAAGGTGTTCCTGGTATCCTGAGTAGCCTCAAAGGAGACTGAATCCTTCAAATAGGTTGCTATTTAATAGGACACTGTGAACTTGAGGATGTTTGAAGACTGAGAAGAAATGAGATGATGGAATAATGGATGTGGAAAGTGAAAGTCCTTTCAAAAGTACAAACTGCCACACAATATAAGGTCACAGGAAGTCAGCTTTTTATCACAGATGCTGCAGAGTCAAGAAGTCACTGACATCTGTAAGACACTTTCATTTTCATCACTATACTGAATTCTAATAGCAGCACTTAGTACATGACCTCTTTCATTTCCTCTCTCTTTGCTCCCTAAGGACCACCAGTTGTTCACCCAGGTAATACACTTCATTACTTGATTTTTGTCAAAAACTCCAGGCTACTATGCTACTCCATGCAACGGTTACCCAAAGACTATTGTATGAGAATTAATCATATTTAAGTATTTTCTATTTAAATTTCGTTGTGATATTCAGGATTTAGTAAGAAAATGAAGGGAAATAACATGAAATATTGGAGGAAAAGAAAGGTAGAGAAGATTGAAAAACTAATTCCCATTACCAAATAAAGGAATTTTAGCTAAAATAAAGCTATTCAATGTTATGTGACTGGAGAAACAAGCCCTATGGCTCCTGAGTCAAAAGGTATTTAGCATAAAAACACATTGGAAATCTGAGATTTCTAGGAAAAATAATGAAAGAGGAGTCTTTGTTGTTTCTTTAGTATTATTACTTCATTTTTTATTCTTTTTATTTTTTAAACAGGGTCTCACTTTGTAGCTCAGACTGATTTTGAACTCGGGGTGATCCTCCTGCTTCACTAACCAAAGCGGTGAGATTACAGGCGTGAGCTATTCTGGCTGCCTGCTGCTCCTGAAGAGAGAAGTAATTGCTTAAGAAGTTCTTAAATGTACAGTTTGAAATATTAAGCAGACACTTAAGAAGCTCTAACTCTGAACTAATTAAAGTCTTTCTCATAAATTATACTTCATCTAAATGTCTTTCTTTCCTGTTGGTGTGAGACCAAAAGTGAAACAGGACATCTTAATGTCATTCCAGTCTTTATTGGTTTCTTATTTCTTTGAAGAGCCTTTCCATGATTTGGCTTTCAGTATTATTAAAAAGTAGAAAAAGAAAAGATAGGGCCAGGAAACAGGGAAGAAGATAAGAAAGGAAAGAAACCTGAAGTAAAAGTTGAAGCTCTTTATTATTGTAAACACCAGATTACTGTGCAAATGGAATAGAAACCCCATTCTTTTGTCTTTTCTCTCCATAAACTCATGATACACATTAATCAGGTTTGCATGAGAACTCAACACAGAGATAAAACATTTGCTGGTTAGTTTCTTTTTGTTGTTGTTTTTTTTTCTTTTTTTGTTTGTCAATTTGATACAAGCTATCATCATCTGGGAAGAGGGTAACTCAATTGAGAGAATACCTCCTTCAGACTTGCATAGAGGCAAATATGTAGGAGCATTTTCTTGATTAATGATTGATGTGAGAAGGTAAATAACCCTTTGTGTTATAAGAGAGCAAGTTGAGGGAGCCTTGAACAGCAAATCAATAAGCAGCATTCCTCCATGGTCTCTGCTTCAGTGTCTGTCTCCAGGTTCCTGCCACATTTGAGTTTTTGCCAAGGTTTCTCTCAGTGATGGACTGTAATTGTTCTATTGCTGTGGTGAAGCAACATGACCAAGGCAACTTCTTTCTTCCGTTCTTCCTTTCTTTCTTTCTTTCTTTCTTTCTTTCTTTCTTTCTTTCTTTCTTTCTTTCTTTCTTTCTTTCTTTCTTTCTTTCTTTCTTTCTTTCTTTTTTGAGACAGGGTTTCCCTGTGTACCCTTGGCTGTCCTAGACTTAGTTTGTAGACCATGTTGGTCTTGAACTCACAAAGATCTCCCTGCCTCTGCCTCTCCGAGTGCTGGAATCACAGGTGTGGGCTACTACACGTGACTTGACCAAGGCAACTTTTAAAGAAGCATTTAATTTGGGACTTTCTTATATTTTCATAGGATTAGTCCATAACCACCACTGTGGGGAGCTTGGTGGTGGGCAGACACAAATACATGGTATTGCAGTAATAGCTGAGAGCTTAATCCTGATCCACAGGCAGCAGGCAGAGAGAGTGAGACTAGGGCTGGTGTGGACTCTTGAACAAGGCCACACTTTCCAATCCTTCCCAAACAATTCCACTAACTGAGGACTAAGCATTTAAACATGAGCTTATGGGGCTACTCTCAATAAAATGACCTTGGTCATGGTATTAATCACAGTAATACACAGCAAACTACAACAATAGGATTACACCATGTCTTAGAACTGCAGATGTGTACATTCAAACTACTACTGAAAATATCTTTTCTGTTGAATGTATTGCATCAGTTGTTAATCTCCTCTTCTGCAACATGATTTCAAGAATTATAGCCAATTTGTTTACTGTCACTGGAAACAACATGTGTTTTCACTTCTCATTAGTATTACTACAATAGTTTTCGAAAGGTTTGCTTTCTGTGGTTCCTTTTCTTCTTTCTTTTTCTCTCCACTTTGACTGCACTTGTGATTGACTAAGGCCTCATGTATGCTAAGCAAGCACTCTGCCATTGAGCTACAACCCCAATCCTGCCTCATTCTTTGTTGCTCTCTCTTTCACACACACACAGACACACACACACACAATTCCTTCTTTCATATCTTTTCTTTTAAAAAAATTAAAAATGATTGTGTTTGTGTGTTTGTACTCTCAAATTCTATATTATCTCTCTAGCTTACTGCATAAAATTTCTTTGCATATAAGGTTTTAGCATTTCCTTCCAACTTACAGAATTAAACCATGTAGCCACTGTTGGTTTTCATGAGTGTGGCAGATACTTTTCTACAGCTGTGATAAAACACCATGAACAAGACACTGACAGAAAAGATTATTTGGGACTTTAGATTCCAGAGGGTTGGAGTCTATGATGGCAGAGTATAGGTCACATGTGGCAAGCAGCAGCTGAGAGAGAGGTCACAATTTGTACCACAAATAGGAAGCAGAGCATGTATTATGGACAGTAGGAGGCTTTTGAATCCTCAGTCTCATCTTCAGTGATAAATTCTTCCAACAAAGTCATACCTGCTTATCCTTCCCAAACAGTTTTACCAACTGGAGACCAATTATTTAAATGCCAAGACTATTGGAGGATATTTAATTCAAACCACAACAATGGGTCTTAAATTCTAGTTATATTGAATTGTTTAATATCTGTACATATACAAAAAGGTTCAGATTGGCACTTTTAGTTATACCTTACCCCCTCCTCCTCACAAAGAATTGTTATGCCCCGATCTTAGGGTCCCCAAAGACCACCAGGAGCTGGACCACATATGCAAGAGCCAAGAGCTTTATTTGGGCTTAAGCTTGGTCTCTCCACCATCACCAACACAGTAGATCAGAGAAGAGAGCCCTGGGCAGCTGCATGGCAGGGTTTTTATTTGGGGTTTGACCAAGCACTGGGAATTCCCAGCTTAGCAGTTACATGATTGAATGACATTCACAAGGGCAAACTTATTACAAAGTGATTGGCTAACTACCATAACCAATATTGAGCAAGCTACCTCAGGAATGATAGGTCAGTGGGCTACCCAGCACAGATGTCCCACACTGAGATAAGATACCTTCCCATTCTTGTCGTTATACTCAGGCTATTCTTTAGGTAGGGAATTTTATGGTTTCTTTATTCTTGTAATTGGTGACTTATGGCCTAGCTCCTGGGAATGATGACTTTTGGGGGGAGGGGGTTTCAAGCCTGGTCCTTTCAGAATTAAGTTCTATTAGAACAGAAGCCATATTCACCTTATTTGATTCTTTGCTCTATTCTTAGATTTTAGCTTAATATGTGGCACACAGCAGGTGTGCATATAGTGACTAAATGTATAAAATCATTACATATCAAATTACTTTTTAACTTTTAAATTATTCCTTTTAAAATGCTTGCATTCATGCTTGTTTTCCTCTAATACTTAATACTTAAGTGATTTGATATTTTTAGTATTTCTACAAGCCATGGTTAGGACACTGATCAGTACCCTTCCACTTTGAATTACAATTCTCTCTCTCTTTTTTTTTATTTTGAGACTTACTTATATTTTATGTGTATGCCATGCCTTCAGAGGTCAGAAGAGGGTGTGGGATTCCTTAGAACTGGAGTTTAAGGACAGTTGTGAATCATCTTGTAGGTGCTGAGGAACAAACTCAGGTCCTCTGCAAAAGCAGTAGGCATGAATATAAACTGCTGTGATGTCTCCTGTTGCTCCAGTTGTATTTATGTTACTTTCCCAGCAAACTGAGATATTGAAGGCATTAGCTACATTTAATTCACAATTCTCTCCTCAAAAGATGGCTTGCCTGAATAGGTAAGGACTAGAACATACTGCCTAGAACACTCAATTAGGGGAGAGTTCCTGGAAAACTTGAGTAAAATGCAAACTTTAATTGGTTATTATAATTTATTTAAGTATTATTTTATCTAATAAGTTAATAATTTGTATGCTGTGCACGTAAACATCAAAAGGTGAAATTATTGGCTGGACTTCAATTTGCCAAGGTACTTGATGAAAACATTATCTGTACCTCTATTAGCCAAGATATAAGGTCAATGTGGCCAAAGACTAAATTCTGGCTGATATTCAAGATGTTGGCACAAAGTCATGGTTTCCATAATTCCTTTATTTACACGTTTTTCCCCCTGCAATCGACAAGAACTATAATTATATTTTAGTTGTGGCTTTCATGGTCCTAAACATCTAAATCAATTCTCTGTGTGAATGGGATCTTCGGCTTTAGCATTTTGTTATAAATCAAAACTATATAGCACATTACATGTTCATCATCAATTTCCAGTTTCCCTCCCCTCTCCCCATAAGCTCAAATTTTCCCGTTGCAAATAATCTGGTTTTGGACTCCTTATTTGGGTCTTGGGGAAAACAAAACAAAACAAACAAACAAAAAACATTTGATTGCTAGAGCAAACTATTCCAAAGGATGCCAGGATTGGGTAGGCCAGGATTGGGATAATATCATTTATAGATCTGCTTATTACACTGTCCAGTACTTTATCTTGACAACAGCCAACCCACAAGAAGGGATTCTTTTGAAAGCTTTCCAGAGAATAAAAACCTGCCATTCCTCATTACTTTTTTTGGACATTTACAACTCTGAGCATCTAAAGGCCATTTGCTTTAGCACTATACATAATGCACAAAAATATGCAAAAACAGTTTCTGGGGAGCATGTACCATGCAAATCTCCCTTCTGACTTTTTAGTTGTACAATCATTTCTTTACTATTCTGATGAGCAGTATTATGACTTCTAAGAAAAACCTTAGAGTTTTCTTAAGTATGCAAGTCTTTGAAGACAGCCCAAGATCTCTACTTGACCTGCCCCTTCCAAAAACACTCTTGAAGCTCTTTATAGATGAAGTTTTCCTTAGAATGCCCTCACATCCTCTTGACACTTCACCATCCATGCCTTTTATTTCATATTTAGTCTGAATCATAGACAGAACAGCATTTAATGTAAACCTAAGTTTTATTGAATTAGTAGGCATTATATAGAGATTGGAAATCATTACTGGCCCAGCACAGATATAGGTGTGTATTACAAGGTGAATCTTGGTGAAATGAGAGCATAAATTGACAGTTTTACTGCTACTTGAACTATTTCTTTAAGGTGGCTTGCTATGGACACAATCTCCCTCAATACCCATTCAACACCGTCTTTGTTTTTACCTCTCCCTTCAGCTGAGGAATTCACAATATGTAAAGGAAGCTTGTAAAGAACAATTCTGTATCAGAGGTAGTTTTGTGCCTCCATTATGCATCACAGAAGACGTCTGAACAAACACTTCATAAAAAGGGGCAGAAGAGATACACCAGATCAGAGTTGAGATAAGTGAATTTTTTCAGCTAATTGCTTACAGTGGCAAAAGTATTAACCAAAATTTAGAATAGCCTTTTTGTCTATCTAATAACAAAGCATGCAGTAGCCTGGGCAGACAATAGCTTTTAATAACAACCTTAAATCTGGCTTGAGCACCACGGATGCATTTTAAAAAGTGTAAAGTACATTTATATGAAATGACTAGTGTAGTGATTGAATTATGCCCCTCCCCAAAAGACATGTTCATTTATGTACTAATCCCCAGAATTTGTGATATTACCTTATTTTGTTAAGCAGGTTAAGGGAAGGTATAATTAAGTTTAAGCTCTGAAAATGAGGATGTTATCATAGATAATCTGGAAGGATCACTAAAACTCCTTACAAGAGAGGCAGTGGTAGATTATATACACAGAGGGGAAGATGTCAAAAACACAGAGCAGAGTGAGATAATGCCACAATCCAAGGAATAATTACAATCACATGAAAAGATGCAAAGAGTAGATTTTCTCTTAGAGCTTGCAGAGGAGTGCTGTCCTGCCAATATCTTGGCTTTAGATTTGTGGCCTTAAAGCCAGACAGAACCAGAAATCTACTCTTTTATCCTTTCATGTTTGTGAGAATCTGTTATAGTAACCATAGTAATCTGATATAAATTTTAGTATGAGGTGGGGTATTACTATGACAAATACCTACAGATGGGAAAGTGGCTTTGGGATTGGATACTGGGTGGAGGGTGGTACAATTGTTGGTGATGAACTTAATATAGAAACTGTAGATTTCCTGAGCCAAACCACGGGTGGAAATGTTGCTATTAAAGGCATTTCTGGTGAGGGCACAAAAGCAAAGAATACTGTATTGGGAAAAAAGGCAGTCGTTATATAGCAGCAAAAACAAAACAAAACAAAAACTTATATGAATTGTCTCCTAAAGTTTAATGGAAAGCCAATCTTGATCTTGTAAGTAACAAAGTTGGGTATTTAGCTGAGGAGCTTGGCAAGTCAAGTGTTGTAGGTATAACTAGTTCATTCTTGCTAGGGAAAAGAAGTCTTAGGGAAGTGGGGATAAGAAAAGATGATAATAGAATATATGATACATGACAGTGAAATGGGAGTTACTGGAGGGATGGTAGCAAGGGGTAATGTGGAGGTGAGAGCAGAAGGGAAGAAAATGAAGAGAAGAATCAACAAAAACCAAAATATGCATGAAAATGCCACAATGAGACTCATTCCTTTTGTACTAATTTTAAAAAGAGCTAAATATGAGAAAATTAAAATTTTAAACACGGAAAGAAATAAGAGAAGAGGTAAATTGAAGAATCATTATGCCAAGAAGAAACCAGTATACTTGATTGGGTAAATTTTGTTAACCATAAAAGATGACAAAATGATGAAATTCTGTGTGAAGCTGTGCTTTGGAGTTAAGGTGAAGGATATGGCCTGCCAGCTTTTTAATCCAGGTACACATTCCTGGATTCATTCAACTACCTCAACACAGAGGTCCAGCTATTTAGGAAAGAACCATGAGGCCCCTCTTTTCTAAATGTATGGAGTAACATGATATACCTGGAAGTCCTACATGATTTTTTGAGGATGCAATTATTACCAGAATACTATTGGCTTGGTTTGAAGATGACAGGAGGAAAGGAGAAAAGTCTGCCAGATAACTATGGGCAGAAAACAAGCTAATAAAATATTTTCCTCTGCAAAAAAAATGTGATAACTTTCAGATTAGAGAAGGGAGCACCCTAATGGCAGAACAAAGTAGGATACAAAGGCAAAGACCTAAACCCTAGAGCAGAAAAGCATTGTAAGGCCTTGAAGTCTATGTGGAACTGTGTTATATATATATATATATATATAATTTATTTATTTGACAGGTGACTCTTATTTTGTGTTCTTTTTAGAGTAGGAGTGCCTTTGTTATTTGTCCATGCCTGCCCCAGTGTTATTTTAGAAGACAATAACTCATTTTTATATGTTCTTTTAGTGAACCCAGTTAGAGAAAGGATATTGTTCCATGAGTGGGCACATCCTAAATATCATTCATACTTCATTAGACAATATAGATTATGAGATTTAGAATTAATGACATTTGGGTGAGATGTTGGATTTAGGTGTTACTGTAATGGGTTGAGTCTGGAGAATGTTGAGATGACATGAATGTGTTTTACATTTGGGACAAACATATATTTAAGGATGAGTGGGCAGACAAGTGGGATGAGGGTTTATCTACAGGGAATACCTAGTGCCTGGATGTTAGCTTGCTTGGAAAAAGGATCATAGAGATATCATGAAATTTAGGATGTGTGCTGAGGTGATTATCCTGTCTTAAGATGGTGGTCTCTAAATGACACTATCAGTATCCTTACAGGAAAGACACAGAGAGACCAGGTACACAGAGAAGATGGTGATGTGAAAAGGAAGAGAGAAAAATGTGGCCAAGAGTCACAAGATGCCATTGGCCATCAAAAGATGAAGCAAAGAAGGGGTCTCTACTGTAGCCTCTGGAGGTAGCATGAATGGTTGATGCCTAGATGTCAAGCTTCTGGCCTCCAGGACTGTAGTAGAATAATCTGCTGTGATCGTAAACCATCAGATTTGTAGTCAATCATTACAGTAGCCAAAGAAAAATATTCTAACCAGCTAACTTGTTTGTATCATTCTGAAGTAAAAGTTGTAGAAACAGGTATTTCTCATCTATGGCAGAAATAAACAAAAATAAATAAAATACTTGAGCCTAGTTTGATTTTCTTTTAAAAATACCACTATGTACTTTTTTGTTTTTGGATGATAGCTTTTAACCTAAAACAAAAAGTGCAAGTGGCTCAAACAGGACTACTATAAGTCACATAAGTTAATTATATGTGCCCTGAAATGTTTTCAAATGTTTGTGAAAAGCATGTGGAATGTATTTAAATACAAATATATAATTTATCAATAAGAGTACTTCATTCTTGTTTACAAACTAGAAAATAAGGCAAGTTCACATCTGGAAAAGGTAATACACATCAGTATTTCAACCTCAACCAGCTATAAAATATGGCAGGGCAAATGCCCCAAATTTCAGTCAAAGTTTACATTTCAAGATCAATTTTCTATAGCCTGAAAAGCTATAAAAAGAAAAAACAAAAACCTCAAATAAGCCATACCACACTATTTCAGAAAACACTTTGTAAGCCAAAAATGCATACAGTAGTTATTTACATCAATTAGAACTTAAAGTTTGTGATTATTGTTAAAAAAGTACATGAAAGTGGTATGTCCTAGTGTGTGTACGTGTGTGTGTATGTTTGCTTATGTAAGAAAAAATGAAAAAACTCATTGTTACCTTATGATTTCTCTGCTTATGGCAGCTTCAGAGTATTTTGAAGGTATAATACCCAAGTAAGAATGCACTAGAGTGAAAGGCAACAGTTTAAATTACTATATATCTGTATAAAGATTCTGTGAGCTACTGGTCACATGTTTACATTATCTCCAGAAGGTGGCTTGCCAAGCCAGTCATTTGTTCTTTTCTCTGAATGTCTATAATGTGCTTTGGAGAAATAGAATTAGAATTTTCTAAATAAGAAATATACATACAGCAATCACTATCATCTGCGTGAATTAGTCTTGAAATTATACTCGAGAGAAGTTATACCAATTATTACAAATTCACATTGTAAGAGAATAGACAAGTTAAGTATAATTTCTGCTCTCTCACATATTTAAAACAATGCTGAGCTTCTTTATCTGCTGGCATTTTGGCAGCATCACTGAAATGTGTTAATAATATAAGGTAAGTAAGTATGATGATGACAGAGCTTTACCTTGTACTGGGGTATGGAATTGCTGCAGTAAGATATATAAACAGAGAGAAAGAGAAGAAAGAGAGAGAGAGAGAGAGAGAGAGGGAGAGAGAGAGAGAGAGAGGGAGAGAGAGAGACAAAACAGAGAGACAAAACAGAGAGACAAAACAGAGAGAGAATTGCTTGTTCTTCAACTACCAAAGTAGAATGGAAAAGGGGACAGAAAGGGAGATAAAACAATTGACCTTTCAAAAGTTTTCTACTGCCTATTGCATAAAGAAATAATTTTCCTCCCTCTGGAGAATTCGCAGTTCTATTCCTTACCTCAAAGAGGGTGAAGGGAGAAAGAAGCAATAGAGTGAAGAATTAGGAATCAATATTTTTCTCTAAAATCTAAATAAAGGCAATAGAATTTTCAGGCTCATCCCTACATATACATGGAAATGGAGAAGTTTTCTCAAAAATAGATACATAAAGAATTTCTATGAAGCAGACACCTACGCAGAATTAAAAAAATACTTCTTAAATAAATTTGAAATCTAGCTGATCCTGTTAAACTTTGGTTTATTTTTATCAATTGGAAGTGCCTACAATATCATGCAGAAACAGTAGACTAATGCTAAGATTAATGTCTGACAAATAGATGAATCCATTAGCTTTCATTCGAGATGGATTCCAAATACCTTCAGTGGGGACTCTCTTTTTGCACCTTCGCAATTATTCTTTCAAACTTTATACCATACACATAAGATGAGCTGGAAGTAGAAACTGAAAACTCTTTCTGTCTATTCCTTACCTCCCCCTTTGTCTATATTTTGGGGACTGAGGTGGGTAGAAAATTCAGTTTTAAATTTTTGACAGACTGGAATGTTTGTAGAAACCTTGGGACTCTTCCTTTTTCTCTTTTTAATACTTTCAGCTTCACAGTCAGGTCATTATACACAATGACATGTAATGTATGTCTTTACAGAGGAACGAGTGTTTTCTAATCATGACATCTGGGTTAGGATTAGTATATTTGCAGTATTCCTACAAATACACATTATTTAACCCAGCTCAGCTTGACCTTTGTGAAAATGCATTTATTTCCACTTCAACTCTTGAGTGTATATTTTGTTCTTCTCAAAATGGATTATTTTGTTTTCTTAAATGTCTCCACTGTCTCTGGCCTCAGGAATCACTGGGATGACATGGTTCCATTGTGGCGAGAGCGTGATCTTTCCAGAGGGGCCCGTCTGTTATCTGTAAGACAAAGAGAAGAAAGGGAAAAACTGGTGAGTTTTAGATCCTGACTATTGCACAGTGTCAGGTCGAGAGAGGTTTTCAATGTCTTGAAAATTCACTTCAAATGAATATGGAAATAAGCTGCTAAGAGCCTGGATGTTAGGCATTTATACTGCAGCTGCCAGGCTGAGTTCAAGAGTTCTGCAATCAGCAGTAAATGATTTTTCTTGGTAAGCAGAGGCAGAATGATGAAAGAAATAGAATTATTCTCTCAAGCACAAACCCCTTGGAAATAAGCAGGTGACAACAAAACTCCTTGGTAAAGACGTCAAATTGAAAAGATCTATGTACACTGCTTTTTGTTGAAAAGCTCTCCAATTCCCCATGAGTTTTCAGTTTGTATGCTGGTTGCCTCTAAAGGACACCAGTGTGTGCAGTGTGTGTATGTGTGTGTGTGTGTGTAGGGGGAACAGAGAGTTCTTCTTTTTCTTCTTCTTCTAAAATGATTGCAATATGTGGCAATCAAAGCAGCTACCGAGTTTGCCTGATTGTATGTTGTAAACAAATTCAATACATTATATAGTCATTACAGGAATGAATAATAAATGGGACCTATTCTTGGTCTTATTCCTCCTACCCATCAGAGGAAGAAAACTCACTATAGAGATGGCTGTTGGCACAAAGCTTGGAAACCAAAGTTTAAAAGCATAGAAAGTTGCTGAAAATAGTTTTAGCTTTAATAGAGAAAAGGCTTACAGCTCTGAATTACAATGATCACTACTATATTATTATCACCTCTATTTTATGCTCGGCTTAAATGCAATTGATGTGGGTGAAAATCTTTTCCTGGCAAAAGCATAATATACTTAGATTCTACATTTAGAATGAGACTTCATCCCCAGAAATAATGACAACCACCAGCACTTACATAAATGCTAACACTTTGCACTAATTTGTTAATTCACACAACATCCCCGGGAGGTAATCCCATTTCATTCCATCGTATTATCTCTACTTTAGTGATGAAGATTGCATAGCAAATCAATGGTATGATGGGAGATTATAATGCAAAGTTAGTGCCTAAATGTCAGGCCTGCTTTGTTCAGAAGTAGATGTTGGAGCCTCCCAAGCTGATATTCATTCAGTCCCTAAGATGATGATGACCCCCTAACATATCCTGTCTCTGTCTCTTGGTGGGGAAGATGGACTGAGAAGTGCTGAAGGGTTTTTTGTTGTTGTTGTCATGATGCTTTTCTCTGTCATGCTATCATCTCTTGACTGATTCCAGCATACTGTGATCAATACATGGCAAACTTTCTTGCATCCATGACCTTGGCCTCATTAACTCCACCTTGTGAGTGCACTAAGCAAACTAGTCAGAAACATAAAGCATACTCAATGCTTCAGAATGCAATAATATTACAGAAAGGTGAGAAAGTAAGAGGCTTTTCTGTACTTGGGAGATACATCTGAGTGATGGATTTTTTGGGTATCCTTTTGAAGGTACTATTAAAAATCCATTATTTAATTTGTGATATGGCTCACAACTCAGCTACAAATGTGAAGAGAACATTCCTGGATAAAGGGCTTATTACTTAGATGGCACAGGTTTGCATACAGATTAGTTTGAGTTTTCATAGAAAACATTTAAAACTTTAGCTACAATTAAATGGTTCCCACTGTATTACAAGTGTGCAGTGTTATTTTCAGATATGATAATGATGGCACTTTTCCCACAGGATTGTGCCCAGCTCTAAGAAAGAAATTGGTACATTGAGGATTCTACAAGCTAAATTAGGAGGTATCTGTGCTTTTATCCAGGAATGCCTCTGGTACCCCATAACATCACCAAACATCTAGTGGATCTCCTCCAAAACTGCAGCCTCACTGTGTTAAATGACAGGATGTGAGGAATCATACCACCTCGCAACTACTGGTGGCATTTGGTGTGAAAAATACTTTTGCGTCAAAGAAAACTGACTAAAGAACATTAAAGCTTTTGGAAAGTGGCATAAATATTGGTTCAGTACCCAATCTCAGCTTTATGGGAGACAGAAAAAAGAACTCTTTTAGATTTTCTTTTTCTATCCCTTTGATCCCATTTGGGAGCCTAGCAAGTTCCCAAATCAATAAGATAATTACATGAAGAAGCAATTCTGTAAAGGTCATCACTTATATTTTTGAAATGTCAACTTACAACCTTATTTATTTTAAAAAAGCCATTAGAAACAGTGGCAACAATTGCTGCTCTTAAATTAAAAGAAATAATTTCCAGTTTTGTATATTTATGTTAAATATAATTTTGCCACAAAATGCATTTTTTTACCACGAAGTTCTATGGATGAAACCATAAGTGAAATAAAATGGCTCTCATAAAGCACACATACACACACACACAGAACACAGACACAGACACACACACACACACACATACACATACTTCTGTATTTTCGTATGCATACATAGATTTTCCATTTGTCTTCATAGTCTAATTGCCAATAATCTATCTATAACAATTTTTCATGCTCAAGAGTGGCTTCATCTTTGAATAAGAGATTGAAAAACCACTGAATGGATTATTTGAAACAAAACTTTTATATTTATGGTATTCAGTACTAATGGACCTCAAAAGTCAGCATCACATTTATAGGAAAAGAACAACTGTTATATATTATTGCTGTCAGAGGTAACAGAGTAATTGAGGTGATTGCAAAATTGATGCAGTTGTTTGGAAACAGGTAGAGGAAGTGGGTGGTGTGCTATATGATTTGAGGCTTAATAAAGACCTACTCAGAATCAAGTTAATTTCCAAGTCCACTAGAATTTGGTAAGCAAACTCAAGCTGATTCTTCTTATTCATGAAAGGCTCATCTTTGAAATAAACTCTTTGTGTAGGTGAAAAGATTCTGATGTTACTCTAAAGAATGAAATCAAAGAGGGTGCTGAAGATCATGCTATGGAGGCAAATGGTCTTCAGAAAACCTTCCAAATCTTTCACCAAAGAACAACTTAAGCAAATGTCTTGGTTTTTACTATGGTTCTGTACCTTTTATTAGTCTACGCAGTTCAAATGTCAAGGATGTTCTTATTGTCATAAGAGGAAAAAGATCCATAACTTCTCTAAGAAAAGTGTATGTGGCATTCATTTCTAAATCTTTTTGAGTACTGTAGTAAAATGATTAAACACACTGTGATTCTGCTCTAGAATCCACTCATAATCATTTATTTAGTGACTATGCAAACAACACACAATGTAGAAAATATACAAATTTCATTATGTTTTAAATATATGCTTCAACCTACATCATTAATTTTATTGTTACTTAAAATGTCAAGTAAGGGGAGAAGAGGGAGGGAGGGTAGAACTGAGAGGAGATGGAGGGGGCTACAGCCAGGATACAAAGTGAATAAATTGCAATAGATAAATAAATAAACAAAATAATAAACTATTACAAAATGTTAAGTAAAATGACCAAAGACTAAATACAGATAAGACATAGCCTAAAACAAATAGTACATAAGTCAGACTAAAAGTTTCATTTCTGCAGTATGGAGCCTGGAGGTGTGTAGTCAATATCCTAATAAAGTGTGTGCCTAGGGATGTATCTTCCATACTATATAAGACGGTCAAGCTGAGGCTGAAAACATGATTTAAAAAAGGGCCATATCTATTACTTCTTCCTCTTATGGTGTGGTGTCCCTCTGTTGTCCTTTAAAGAATATTGTCTTAAAAAATATTGAGCTCAAACTAGACATGTGTTATGGTATTTTGTCCTTTTCTTGTAGAAGTTTTCTGTTGTTAAATGCCTGGAATATAATACTAAAAACATAATTTTAATGGCCATAGATTCAGTTTTATTATGCAAATATATCATAAATTACCTTTATTTCTTTCCTGAAGAATATTTAAGATGTTTCCAATATTTTGCTGTTATAACAGCATAGAGATACTAATCCTTATAGTTACATCCATATGTATGTCAGAGCTGTATCCATATGTATGCCCTAGTTATATCCATGCATGCCATGCATAGAAGTAGTACTAAAGTATGCAGAAATAACCCCAAATGATATTAGAGAATAATTGCATTAACTTAAATCCCATTTGCATTACATGAATTTGTTTGTCTTATCTCTTTAGGTAATAATCTTTTAAAAATGCTAATATAAAAAGTGAAAATGACAAATGGTTCATTTCTTTTGCATTTTATTCAAATACGAGTGGGATGGAACTTCCCATATATTACCATCCATTTATTTTCCTTTGCATGTTGGCCTTGTTCTTTGGCTATTTATTGTGTTGTTTGATTTTGCATGTGATGTACTTAAGATAGCAACCGACTGAAATATATATTAGAAATATTTTCCTTAGTTGTTTGCTTATTTTGTGTTGTGGGTTTTTATGACTGTATGGGTTTTTTTCACTTTTATTTTATATTAATCACAGGTTATGTACTTTGTATACCAGCCATAGCCCCCTCCTACATTCCCTCACTATCACCCCTCCCCTCCCTCATCTCCTCCCTGCCCCTTTCCAAGTCCACTGATAGGGGAGGACCTCCTCCCTTCCATTTAACTCTAGCTTATCAGGTCTCTTCAGGAATGGCTGCAATGTCCTCTTCTGTGGCCTAGCAAGGCTGCTCTTCCCTTGAGGGGAGGGGAGGTCGAAGAGCCAGCCATTGAGTTCATGTGACTGTATGGTTTTATTTTTAAAATATATTTATTTATTTTATGTTCATGAGTGTTCTATCTGCATGTGAACCTGCATGACAGACGAGGGCATCAGATAACAATATAGATGATTTTGAGCCTCCATGTGGTTAATGGGAATTGGACTCTGGACCTCTGGAAGAGAAGACAGTGTTCTTAACTACTGAGCCATCTATTCAGCCCCATTTTTAAGCCTATTTTTATGTAACTAAATCTATCAACATTTATATTTTGATATGTTCTTTTATTCTCAGCTTTCTCTAATAGACATTTATTTGTCTAATAGACATATCTCTAATATTAACATATTTGATAAGCGTCCAGTCTTGACTTTTCATGGTGTTTAGAGTTTAATCCATTTGCATTTAATATTAAAATTATCTTCAAATCATTTTGTTTCACAATGCCAGATAAACTTCCACACTACTTTTGTTTTTTGTTTTATTTTTCTTTCAAAGGACAGGGATTGTTCCATCACAGTTTGTTCAATCACCAATTACTACAGTAATTGATAATATCCCTTTTATCGTATATTTAAAAATAACAGTTTCTATTATTTTGACATCAGTATTATTCTGAAATTTTGTATGAATGCCTTCTCATTTTATTACTTAAGCCTCCTGATAATTTTCTCTTTTATTATTGTTTGTTAGTAAATCATTGGTTGTTTTTATGTAGCTCAAGTTGGTTCCTGGCCTCTGTCTCTTCAATGCCAAGATTATGGATGTGAGCTTTATGATATGATTTAGTTTATGATATGGAGCTAAGCTCCAATCATTTATATTTTCACTTAGAACATATACTTTGTTTGGTAGTGTGGCTCAGTGGTAGAACACTTTGCTAGCATGTGCAAAGCTCTGAGTTTAATTCCTCAACACACCAGCACACACCTCCACACCCCCCCCACATACACAATGCTTCTGGGGCACATTTCAGCAGTGGACATCTTATAAAGCACCTCAAAAATAACAGAACTAAATAAGCAAAACCCAATGAATCCCAAGTTTACTCCAGTGACAACTCAGTATCCAGCTGTGAGTGTGATGATGCTCAGGCCCATGAGTGTGTCTATGTATGTGCATCTGTATGTGGTTTGGGGGAAGGAACACAGGGCATCATGCATGCTACGCAAGTGCTTAACCACTGACACATAATATATCCTCAACTCCTTTAATGGTGTTTTTAGGAATTTTCAGGCTTCCCATTTTCTTGAAAATCCAACAGGAACCTTTCCTCTGTCTTCTTATCAGTTTTTATGATGGCTTGGCCACTTTTTGGGAAATGTATCTACCAGATGTAAGTTACCACACTATCTTGACCTGCTTAATTCCAGGGGAATTATATACACAGCATGCTATATAAAAGTGTATGTGTAGAAGACAGTCAGTTTCCTCTCCATTGAACAACTGAAGAGTTCTAGCCGTACTTACTATAATTTCAATGGTAGTGCAGTGTTTTTAAAGCTAGAAACAGGCCACATATTTTGTAATCCATATTCTTCATTACATGCAAAATCCATGCAAAGAAAACACAAACCTAGATTACTGTGGTAGTTCAGGTTGGCAAAAGAGTGGAAAGTTATTTTAACGATGATGGTAATGGAAAGCAATAGTGTTAAAATAGTTCAGAGGCTACTGTGACTACAGACACACAACTCCCATTAACTATAATTGGAGTTACGCACACGTAATGATAACAAAACAGATCCCTAAATGCCTTTCCAACTGGAAAATAAGCAAATGCATTCTGAGAAACAGCATGCTTTTGTGTGGAAAATACAGTATTCTAATTAAGATGCACAAACTATTTTCACATTGGTATTGCTGAGAGTATGATGTTCGTAGGTTTTCTGTTTAGAGATATAGATCTGCTAGAGATAACATCTGTACAAGAATGTCTCTCCTTTTCTTAATGCTCAGCATTCGTTATGTTATTAAGGAAAAAGCCTCAATAGTTGCAATGGATTTATTAATTCAGGAGCTTGTTATCAGCATGAAACTCTGCTGTGCTAGGCGAAAAACAAATTATATTTTATAAAACCACAGTACTGAGATTAAATCACTTTTTTATATTTCACTTTCTTCTTATCCTCCCTGCCAGGTAGTAACTCTACTCTCTATCTCTATTATGAACTTTGTATTTTGTAAATTACCAAGTCTTGTAGCAATATAAGGGTACAGTATCAAACAAACTCATTATAGTAACTTCAGGAAGATAGAAATACATGATAAACATAAAATCACACACTACAATAATATTACTTTAAGGTATTAAAATTTGATCCATATTAAGCTACAAATGTAGAATCTATGTGATACTTTAATCTATCACAAACATGGTGCTTTTATAACATGCACAATCAACTTGTTGGTATTTTAAATGGCTGGCGTTTACGTAATTGATACTTTGGGTATCTCAAAGTATCTTTGAAAAATGAGGTACAGATAAAAAATCAGTTTTCTATTCAGTATTCAGTATTTCAACCTTGTTATTGATTATCTTTATACTCAATGTCATAGCTAGTGAATAGGGTTTTTTTAAAAATCTTTTTTTTACATTAGTCATGCATTATATGCATCTCTGCTACAGAATGCATATAAGAGCCAAGTCAAATTTTCTCTCTGTGAGGATGAAAGTCTAATGAGGACATCTGCATATCTAAAAATATGGAAAATACTAACAAATTAAATGAGAATATTAGAACATATTAGGAAATGTTTTGGAGAAAATTCTTTAAATGAAACTCATGCATACTAAATACTGGACATCATGGAAACTGTAGCAGAGTTGCTCAGGATATCCACATAGTGGCTTATATGCAGCTGTTTCTTAAACACTGTTAATGAAGTCATCATCCAATTACTAGCAATGAATCAGGCACTGCTCTTTGAATTTACTGCCAGCTGTGCGGTTTACATAGAAGGCATACATCTTTGCCATGAATACAATGAAAGACTTCTGTCCTTCTATCTAGCTACAAATTGTTATAACATAAATTGTTGTCCACTGGGTATACACTGTTACGGTGAGAAGTATAAGTGCACCAAGAACAATAGCATTAAATTAATTATGTTTCTTGTAGCATCTACTCCATTTTAAATGCAATGAGTGTTCCAAGTACATAAAAGAAATCGTATCTCTTGAATGCAGGAGTTAAAAGTTCGACAAAATTTTACCCTTATTAGGACTTAAAAGATAGGTAGGGTTTCAATCAGAAGAAACAGAAAGAAAGCTGTCAATTTCTGATTAACTGAAAAAGAGAGTTTTAGTTCGGTATATTACAGACTATTCAGTTATGAAAATTTTCCTATTAGGAGGGTTAAAAAGAGAATGAATATATAAAAATAAAATCAGAATAACTACACATCTTAACTTGTTTTTCCCAAAGGAAAAGAATAAAATGACATAATGAAAAGAACTGTTGGTATTTGTAGCTGTCAGGACTAACAAAAGTGGTAGCTATTTCTATAAGTAAAGTTATTTTCATTTAAATTCTGTTTCTTAAAAACAATTTTCAAGTATTACACAGAAGGCACTAGTTCTACCTTGAGCGGAGTGGTGTCAGCAGAGCTGGGCTTTCTAGAGTCGTCTACAGAGGTTGTTGAATCCTACATAGGACTATCAAGAGCTACAGTACAAGGGAAGATCAAGGAAGAGATTACAATGACTTGAGTCAGAGTGCTTGGCAGGGTGAGAAACTGAGTAACCATTTGGTTTGGTGCTGAATAGACTAGTTGCTAAATGGCACTGGGACTCCTGGGTCAATTCTTTACTATCAACTGTCATCTACGTGACCTTCTATCTCATGGGTGGCGTAGATCGCTGTGACTAAGAATACTTGCCACCAGCCATTTCTTTAACTTTAATCATATGATGGACAATCCTCTGTCATTCATTATGGCATAACAGCAACAAAGCTCAGGCGGTTGTGTAGTAAGGGAGAAATGCCAGTCCTTCCTACACAATGTGTTCATCTCCCAAAAGGTCATATCACAGTAACATAACCCTGCCTATGATTTTGAGAAGATGCTTGACCTACAGTTTACAATGCAAGAGCCTATAAACAGGTGTTCACATCCATAATGATCCCCATGCTAGCCTGGGCTTAATTACTTAACCAGTTGTGTGGACAAAGGCAACCTGTGTGGTTAATATTACAGACACTTTAGCAGCTGCCAGTGCCGTTGTTTTTAAAATATAAAGTGTCTCTTACAGTAAAAGCCAGTCAGCAGTTGTTTTAAATATGAATGATTAAGAGAGCACACAGCTTTTCGATTTAATATTCACAACTGACAAAAAATTCTTTATAATTTTAGTGTCTAATGCAACACATGTACAACCTGAGCACTGGGCCAAGACTGAGTCAATAAAGAGAGCTACTAACAGCTTACTTCTTTCAGAAACAATCTCAATGAATCATTTTAAGTCTATTGGAACAAAACCAATCCTCATCTGATCAAGACCAGGCAAAAACACAAAGGGCTATTTTTTCAAATGCTCTCTAAGACCCTGTCTAATTAATGGAGGGGACCTAGCACTATGTGGGCAGTACTATCCCTATGCAGAAGGGCCCTGGACTGTATAAGAAACAGCATTATTCTCTTTTAAACCACTTGTACCAATAATGATAATGGTATAGGCAAAGCTAAAAGATACATGCAGTAGCACTTAAAAGTATTAGTGCAGATTTAAAACATACTCTTCTAATCAGTTCACCTCATAATTACATAAATGGAGCTTTGTCAATACCAGTTTTTCATCTTCAAAATGGAGATAATATTTATACTATAATGTATTAAGACAGAATGGAATAAATTCATACCTGCTCCACATGGATATTTCAATAGATATGAAGTATATGCATGTATACATGCAGCTGTGAGTATACACACATACGTGCACACACATATCAATCAATAAGGATCAAATAAGAAACTCCACTTCTAATCAATATCCATAGCTAAGTGTTGCAGATAGGTCAAATTCTCAGTGCATGGCCATATGGATTTATATCTTTGGTCTGGCCGTTAATAGCTGTTTCTCCATTTATATTCCTCTTTGCCATGGAAATAATAAATAATATTAACTATCTACTTAACAGTATAGCTACAATGACTAATTAATGGAAAAGGACCATGATGGTACCTGACATAGACTAAAAGATTAGTATTATTAATACATGCAGGGAGAGATCCAAGATGGCTGCCAGGAGAGGACACCATGTCTGAGGAGTAGGACAGCAGAAACAATGCAGCTACCAGGAGACTGAACTCTGGGACCTCAAACACCAGCATTTGTGATTGCCAGGTGAGCGGAAATCAAGTGGGAAAATCCTAGGGACACCCACTTATTCCCCGGAAAAATCTCTGGGTGACCTGCAATGCACGGCTCTGATCTGAACAAGCAGCCAGGCTAGGCGCCCGCAGACACAATATCAGACTGGGTCTCACAGCCTCTGGGCCAGACAGAGGAGGAACCAGGTACCGTTTTAACTGTCCTGTACACTGCTGTTCCGCCAATAACCACCTCAGTCCGTGTGTGAGTCCACGGGCCAGTCAGAGAAAGACCCGGCGGGCATAGAGCAGGCACACAACAATCGCTTCCACCGGAAACCACCTCAGTCCCTGTGTATGTGTGTGTGTGTGTGTGTGTGTGTGTCTGTGTGTGTATACAAGAACCAGACTGAGAGGGCCTAGAAGACCATTTTGACTGGCCTGCACACTGCGGGGCGCACACTGCTCAGCCCCGCCAGCAACCACCTCAGTCTGTGTGTGTGTGTGTGTGTGTGTGTGTCCACAGGCCAATCTGGGAAAGACCTGGGTTCTGCTTCTACTGGCAGGCATTCAGCAGGTGCACACCAATCGCATCCGCCGGAAACACCTCAGACTGAGAGGGTCTAGGAGACAGTTTTAACCAGCCTGCACGCGCGGGTCCTCCAGCAACCACCTCAGTCCATGTGTGTGTGTGTGTGTGTCCACGGGCAGTCTGAGAAGGCCTTGGGCACCATTTCAGACAGACCTGCATGCAGCGGATGCACATTGCTCTGCAACGCCTGCAACCAATCCAGACCCACTGTGTGTGCCCCAAATATCATCTCAGACCATGGTGCACAGCCTCTGGCCCTGAAGGGAGCACCAAGTCTCCAGTCCAGGGGAGAGCCCTTAGCAGCAAGCCCAGGGCAGAGCGCATAGGCCCCAGCTGACATCTCAAAACAGGACACTGAGCATCTAGCACAGAGTGAGGAGCAAAGCCTCCAGACTAGAAGGGTGACCAGCCTGTGGTGCTCACAGCTTCTAGCACAGAGCACAAAGCCAGGCACACAGAGCCCACAACAGAGTTCAACTGAGACAACACACACACTAACAAACCACTGGAACTCCCTGATCTGCTTGAAGAATACTCCTGACACAA
>CM053742.1:62616462-62675010 GCA_028658305.1 Pachyuromys duprasi
TCTTCAACAAATGGTGCTGGTCCAACTGGATATCTGTATGCAGAAAAATGAAAATAGATCCATATTTATCACCTTGCACAAAGCTAAAGTCCAAGTGGATC
This sequence comes from Pachyuromys duprasi, assembly GCA_028658305.1. Taxonomy (NCBI): domain Eukaryota; kingdom Metazoa; phylum Chordata; class Mammalia; order Rodentia; family Muridae; genus Pachyuromys; species Pachyuromys duprasi. The sequence goes on from CM053742.1 coordinate 62,616,564, forward strand.
AAAGACCTCAACATAAAACCAGACACACTAAACCGTTTAGAAGAAAAAGTGGGAAAGACCCTAGAACTCATTGGCACAGGAGACTACTTCCTGAATAGTAGAACACCAACAGCACAGGCTCTAAGATCAACAATCAATAAGTGGGACCTCATGAAGCTGAAAAGCTTCTGTAAAGCAAAGGACACTGTCATTAGGTGTGGTTCTTATTAAATCTTTTCTGCCTTTGGTCTTACCCTCATCTAACCAACCTTCCACACTGTTAGAAAAAAAGTCATTCTCTGAAGGCTTGTCTGATCACATTACTGTAAGTATATTCTCAAATGGCTACTTACAATATTCCCTTGATCTAAGTTTTTGTATCCATATTCCAGCAATGATGAATGTTTGGCTCTTCCTTGAATTTGTTATTGTTCATATTATTGGCCTCTTTTATTGGATCATGCTTCTTTTCTTTCTTTTATTACTTGAAAAATTCTGACTTATTGTTAAGATGTGGCTTGAGATTTATACTACAATTGTTCTGCCTAGTCCCCACCCCTTTCACTACAATTGTACAAAGGAAGAAACTTTCATTTTTGTCTATTTTCTTAGTATTTAGAATGTAAAAGGAAGAGAAAATTATATGTTAATGAATACATAAATGAACACATTCTTTTGTCAGAGAAAGCAAAAATATTAGAGAGCACAACATTCATTTGAATAATTAAGTTTGTGTGTGCGCACCCATGTGTGTGTGCTTGTATTCATTTGTTAAGACAGTTCAGCCTTAACTGCCTTTTGTGTTAAAAAGAGCTAACTCCAAGACATAGTGCACATCTTTTAAAATTTCTTTTGTGTTTTGAAGCCTTCAATATGAGAGTTCTAGTGGAGATCAGTTTGTTTAGTGGCTATTATAGGGCAGACTTAAATTCATCCTTCCAGTCTTTAGATCTTTAATTTTATTTTTTAGGTCTGCCAACTTATCTTGTAGAAGAATCAATGGCAGTCAATGTGCTTTTCCTATTCGATAGTGATACCTGAGAAATGAAAATTCACCTTTCTGTAGACTGCCTAATTGCTACTTTCTTCTTCAGTAACAAAATCCTACTCGATAGCATTCTATTTTATGGAAAGAAGGGATTAGGTAACCCTCATCTTCAGTAGTTCACATAGGGTTACAAACCCTGTATTCCCCCTGCCTTCCAACACTTTAGTTACTTTAGTTATGCTGTTTATTATAGGTAGTAAATGTTTGAGATCATCTTTTAATATCTTCTGATGGTACGAAGAACGTGCCTAGAAAAGCAAATTTTCTTCTTCTTGCTCTCCAGATAGGCCTAGAGCACCAACATGCACACTCACGCACATGGACACACACACAATCTAGTTAACACATCATAATAAAACATGCTGTCAAGAAAAATTCAGTGTTTTCTTATGAAAACAGTACCAAGTCCCCTTGGAACACAGCATTGAAACTCTTCCACTAAGCCTTTAATGTGAATATGCTCAATGGGACTGTGCATACAGGTGTACAACAATTATTAGATTTGATATCTGAATGAGCTCAGGTTCCCATTAGAGTTTGACTGCTTCAATGACCCCATTATTTTGCTTCCACTGCTCCCTGAACTGATCAACTTAATTATTCTGAATAACGAAACATTGAGGACATGAATTTCTGATTTGTTTTAAACCATGTGGGACATCTGAAAGTGTTTCACTTAAAAGAATCACAATATAGAAGAAATACTATGAAAATATGTAAAAACTGGAAAGCAGGGCAGAACCATGATCCATGCTGTGCAAATAAAACTTTCCTGGAATGACTTGTCTGCTTAGATTTTTCTTTGGTGTCAGTCATGCCTTAGTGACATCTCTAGTCCCTGGAATATGCAACGGAAAAAGCAATGTGGCTGTGGTTGGGGACAGGGACAACGCAGGAGTTAAATCCTGTATTCTTTGTTATAAAACATTATAATCCTTAAAGTAGCGAATGTTAAGAAAGGAAACTAAAATGCTTTGCAGAGCTACCCAATCACATACATTAGTTTTTAAGAATAAAAAAGAGAAGTCAGAAAATGAGACCAACTTCAGTTGATATGTTAGGAACACAATCTCTTATAGTCGAATGTGATGGTCAAGTTACAGTCTTTAATAAAAACACTACAGCCCTTAAATATTGGGTTTAAGTATCAAATATTAGGCAACATAGTATATCAACAATTGTATGTCCTCAGCATAAAAAATAATAATCTTGAGAAAGAAATAAGGCATATATGATTCAGCAGCTCCAATATTCCCTATTCAGTTTTCATTGATGACTATCAAAGAGGTGTGTGTTTACCTTGAGGAAAAGGAAGCATTAAAGCGTCACTAATCTGTCAAGTTTTACAGATGCCAGTTTATCTCTCATCAGTGAAAGCATTTGTCCTTTAAACAAATGGAATTGACATCAAAATGGTCCCCCTTATCCCTTGCCTTCTTTTACTAATGCTATGGTAAGGGCAGCTGAGCCTATAATAAATGTGTTTGTGTCCAGTCATATTCCAATCACTTTACAATCAAATCGGACTCCTTAAAAATAATAAATAAATGAATGAATAAAGTCACAAGAGAGTAACACAAGTTCCTGCTTCCAGGCACTTCCTGGCATCAGCCTTCACTTCGCACTTCTGCTCAAAGTACCTGATTTGACAAAGCACACAGAAAAGCCAGAGAGATTCTCTTCATCCTCTCTCCCAAACTATCTGACAGGAGTCAATAATTATCCTTGCACACAGCTACAATCTAAGCACGAGAGATAAAAGTGTGAGGGGAAACTTTGGAGCTATTCCTTACAATCTTTTATTAAAGAAGGGTGTAAAAATGCATTTGACTTTGTGGGGCAATTTTCCTCCTCTGGTTCAACTTAAGCCATTTTTACTGTTGGCAGTTTAAATAACAGGAGTTACAGGCTGCCATGCACAGACGTTGTGCATGCCACATAAAAGCTATGGCTTCAGAGGCAGAAGCAAAACTAGAAGAACCTGAAAGAAAAGAAGCCCTTCATCTACATAAAAGAATTTCTTTAATAACAGCAGCTGAGGAAAATTTTCTCTATGACCTTGTATCCTTCTACTGTTTCACAGAAAGCAGATCCCCTACCCCATCATCTACATGTACTAATTGACTGTCAGAAGGAAACAACTGTTTCTATAATATTATAATCATCATCTACTCTATTTTTAATGTACTCAGAACAGGTCTTCTTATTGTATAATAATAGGGACAGTCCTCTATATGTTTGCAATGTAAAATGGTACATGTTTGATATAATAATCCTAAAAGAAGCCTATCTATAACTACTATATTTTAGGCCAAATAAATATTAACATTTTTATTCATGTTTGGTTAACATTTGCAATTCAGCTTTTTGCAATATTTAAATGGAATTGCATATCTATGAGAAAAACTTAAAAAAAAACACAGCAGACTAAAAATTGGTTCTTTCTTGAGAGCTTTATCATCCTTAATGCCCACCCTTACTTTACAGAATTAGAAAAAAAAAACAACTAAAGCTCTCAGATTTAATACTAGATTTGATTGTCTCCTTACATTCCTTTGCTCAACTACTGTGACTACATTTTGAACTTGTGCAAAATGGTAAGAATTGATGTAGGTATTAAAAAATATATTTAGGAGTTGAGATATGGATGGCTCAGGACTTGCTCTTCTTTCAGAGGGCCAAAGCAGGGTGATCAATACTCATGTAGAGTGCTTTTACAGTCATCTGATAACTGCAGCGTCTGACCTCCATGAGCACATATATTCACATGTAAATTATAAAATAAACTATTTGAAATAAATACAAGGATTTATTTGTTTGTGTGTAAATGTGTATGAGAGTGTGTACAGTTGCTTGTGTGTAGAAAAAGAGGAGGTTGTCATACTTCTATCATTTTCTTCATGATCCTGAAGCAGATTATTACTTTGGTGCTGAGATTCAAACTCCAGTCATTATGATTATGCAGCAACAGCTCTTGATTATGGAGCTTTCTCTACAGCCCCAACATATGTATATTTTATAAAATAAGTATTAATATTCATAACACAATTCACAAGATTCTCATATTTTTTGACTATAAGTTGTAGCATTAAGAAGGGGAAGCAACATATCTATAGGTATATGCTGATAGACAAAAACTAATTCCCTATACACCTGTCCCATGTACTTACTTGGATAGTAACAATGATGTATATCCATATGCTTAGAAAGGAAATAAGTGCATCTCCTATAGACCAAGAATGAATGTTTCGGTTTTTGGAGAAACAAATAAAAAATCAATAATAATTAGCAAATACATGTTAGTACATAAAGCACCTTCCTATAAACTTGTGAGATGTGGTTTTACCCTTGTTTTGTAGCTCCCTCCATGTTTAGACTTCCTGGCTTTCAAGTTTAAAGTATATTTAAAGGGGAGCAAAGGCTGAACATTTCCATTAAATGCTTATCTTCCCTTCTGATACATAATAATATATGCTCTAGGATTTGGTAATATTTAGTCACTTCTAACCAATCCTTTACAAAGAGTATAAAGACTATCTACTACTTTATCATCAATTGAAAACTGATTACCCCATAGTTCTCTTTACATATACTACACATTCACAAATATATCCATCCCACAGGAGAAAGCGGATATGGTATTACAGAAGTTTTCAATGCATACATATCTATAAGGTAAAACATATGCATATTTATAAGAAGTCTTATTGATAAATATATCACAGAATTTTAGAGCTGAAAAATAAATTATGTATTATTTAACAAAAGTCCAACCCTTCATTATATAGACAAGGACACTAATTTCCAGAGGAGAACAAACTTGTAATAAATATTCTATACAAGGAAGTAATAAAACTAAGGAGGAGTGGGAAATAAGGTAATGAACCATACACCATAATTGGTCTATCATTCATTTATTGGATAATTATAGGATTCAGCTTTTGATAAAATCTATATTAATGACAAAAGATAATAATTTGTCAGCCAATGATCTTCTGATGATTCCAAATAATAATCATTTTGGTGAAGTAATTGATAGCAACAGTGAGTTTGAAACTCCTGCAATTTTATATTAATACTGTATTCAATGATATTGTTCAAAGTTTCTAAGTATACACTGATAGAAAGATTTGAGAGGAACAGAATATAATTGTATGGGCTAGCACCTTGGTAAGATACACTTTGGAATGGATGATGGATAGCCATGGACTTAAACACACATAACTACATATCTGATGTTTGATACTACACCTTTAATAAAAGGCATTAGCCATAATTAAGACTGAAAAGTTAAAAGCCAATTGCACTGTCCTCTTGGGTAATTTCATCATGGTCTACACTGCTGGTCAAATGTGTTCAAAGCTGCTGGTATCATATTGATACTTACTGTCACTGATTTTGTCAATCTTTGCCCTTATCCTAATGTTATTTATGTGCAGTGTGTGTTTTAGTATTTGAAGCACTTTTTACAGCATTTTGCTGGGATCCTAGTATTTTTAATTCAAAGCCAATTGTCAGGTGAACAAATTAAATGGGAGATCTGTTTCATAAATTCTCGTTTTCTAATTATTCTTCCAAATTTGTATGAGTTGTACATTAGCCAGAGAAGCATTAAGAAATTGCCTAGAAAGTACCACCACTTGTTATGCATTCTTTACACTACCTACTATTGGGTATCTTTTTTAAAGTGCTATAAAGCATGGTCCTTTACTTATTTCAACTGTAATTTTGTGAACAATTACCTCCTACCCAGCATTCTTACTAGTAGTACTAGAACAAAAGGAGGTGGATATTTATACATACATGGTTTATGTAAATGAGTCTCATCACATTTTGACCCAAATTCCTATTTCTCAAATATACCCCTTTCCTTGTCTTAAATAAAGCAAGTTTTCCAATTAATCTTTGTACAAGAGCTATACATATCAGTTATACTTTCCAATTCTCCCTTAAAATACTGGTTAGTGTGTGGGTACATTTCTAGTCTCCATTATATTCCAGTGGTCATATAGAAGCTAGCAATACCATATCTCAATACAATCTCTTTGTTTCAGTGATGGGTTTAAAACCCTGGGTCTTATAATGCCAGCTAAGCACATTATCAATCGAGCTACATTCTCAGGCTAGTTTCTTTCACTTTGCTCAGTGAAATCTGTTTTTTTTTCCCTTCATTTTTGTGTATATGACATTTGTGAATGTGGGCTTTTGTGTGAGGGTGAGCATGTGCATGTCAGTGAAAACATAGGTCACAAGACTACCTTAGGTTTTTGTTGTTGTTGTTTCTTGTCTTCTGCCTTATTTTAGTCAGGGTCTCTTGCTTGCCATTATGTAGGCTATTGTACTGGAAGCAACTCTGGATTCTACTGTATCTACCTCCCACCTTGCTGTGAGAGTACTGGGATAAGAAATATATTCGCTACTGTGCCCAGCTTTATGTCCACCCTGGGAATATGAACTCAGATCTTTCTGCCTGTGCAACAAATGCTTTATCTACTGAGTCATCTCCTTAGCTCAGCGCTATGTTAATGATGCTGTGTAGCAAGCCTGAAAACTTCCTCTTGGTTAAAAAGCAATTCTATTTCAATCATCCATTGTTGGTATCATTTATATAATCCAAATAGCCCTTGCTATTTATGGCTTCATAGTTTTTTCCTAATTTGTATTATTTGGAAGATCACTTGATGATAAATTAGTTTCCCACTTTTATTGGCCACCATGCCAATATCATGCTCCATTCTAAATAAAACTACAAAATTTTATCAGCTCATAACTTTATTTAATCAAAATCATTAAGGTAGCGGAATTTTACTTCATGTTTAGATTCCATTTAAATTACGTACATAATTTTAAATTGCTTTGTATCAAATTTTCCAAATATACTTGTAAAGAAATTTTATAGCAACAATATACAGTTTAATGAGTAAAGCAGCTTGCTTATTTTTTTAAAGATCTTTCTTAAAACATGCTGCTTTCTAAAAAGAATTTTATATGTTTTAAACTAAACTATAATCAAAAGCAGACAGAACTGCTTCTTTCCAGCAGGATGCAGCCAGTTATAGTGCATAGTAGAAGAAGGAAGCACTCACTGGTCTGTACTCTGAGGACAACCTACTCCTTTACTGTAGTAGGGGGAATATATGAGACTGCAAATGGTTACTACCAAGTGATATACCCACTATGGAGTGATACAGAGGCATGATATTTGGTACAGAGAAGTTATTCTGTACATTGAATATATAAGCTGCATATAAATCTGAATTTTAGCATCTCAAGGTTCAGTGTATCTGCCTCAGGGAGAAAAGGGGAGTTGTCTCTTTCTCATGTTTTTCCTGCATAAACTGCTTGGTCACACCTGCCTGCAGGTCCCCCAAACAAATGATATGGTCAAGAAAGAACAACCTGAGTATTAAGAGAAATGAGGGAAAATAAGGCAACCACAAGCTTATACTGTATTTATCTATTGGGAGCAAAGAATTCATAGTGTACAAAGATTTCAAGCATGATAGTCAGCATTTATGAGGAAAAGATTTGTTCTTTTTTCATTAGTATAATAAACAATGATCAAAAGATGCTTCCTCAGACTTATAGTAAATGAAGAAAGGAGCTACAACTTCAATTAAGTCTTTGATTTATAGATAATGTCGCAACATCACAAACAATGAACATCATATTCTATTGCAATCTATTTGCAAAGATGTGTGATTGTGGATATGTTTTAGGAGCAGGACAGGGAATCATTTTTCATTTCATTCTTCTCAAATTAGTATGCAGTTATATAACTGTTCCATTTTAAAAATGCAAATTAACATTAAACTCTTACATTCTTTCAAACTGTTTTCCAATAGACGTCAGCATGCATGCATTATAATAGATATAATCAGTGTTTATATACTCTCTTGTGATTTTATTCTTTCACTTAATATTGCTTCCTTTTCTATATTTTCATGATTTGTCAACTAATCTTAGCATCATCAAACTGAACTTTGTTTCCTTACAGTTGCTCCAATACCCCATGATAAAAATATATGTGCTGGATATTAAGACTCACAACCAAACATTCGGCAGAGTGCAGGAAATCATATGAAAGAAGGGGGAATGAGTAAGACTTGGAGAGGACAAGAGCTCCACAAGACCAAATAGATCAGGCACAGGGGTCTTTTATGAGACTGTTTCTCCAACCAAGGACCATGTATGGATATAACCTAGAACCCCTGCTCAGGTATATAGCCCATGGTAGCTCAGTATCCAACTGGGTACCCTAGTCAGGGGAACAGGGACTATTTCTGTCATGAACTCAATGGCTGGCTCTTCGACCCTGCTCCCCCCGCCCCCTGAAGGAGGAGCATCCTTGGTAGACCCCAGAAGAGGACATTGCAGCCAGCCCTGAAGAGACCTGATAAGCTAGGGTCAGATGGAAGGGGAGGAGGTCCTCCCCTATCAGTGGACTTGGAAAGGGGCAGGGAGGAGATGAGGGAGGGATGGCAAGAGTGGGAGGGAATGAGAGAGGGGGCTATGGCTGGGATACAAAGTACGTAACCTGTGATTAATATAAATATAAATAAATTAAAAATATGTGTGCTGGTACTTTACTGATACTTTAATTAGAATTATTTTATTTGGTAGCAAAAAGCATTTTCCATATGATTTCTTATGTAAGATGTTTTGTAGACAAATTTTCTCTCTTCACTTTTCCTCTAATGTCTTCAGGTTAGTTAAACATATTGTGTCCAGTATGAACATAATTACATTTGTTGATGAACTTGTTGCAGACTGCAGAGGACTACAGGACTGCAGGGGTTACAACTCATATCTTTTTTTCTGCCAATGCTTTGTATGTGACAGAGATTCAATACAGTTTCTATAAACAAATATTTTCCAAAGTCTAAAAAGTGCCACAATGGCAAAACTTTGTTTCATATGTTCAGATCATATCAGCTCTTAATCCATGGATGCATCCAATAAATAAAGATACCAGATGATTAAAAGTCTTCACTGTCAGAGATAGTCCCTGCTCCCCTTACTAGGGTACCCACTTGGATACTGGGCTGCCACGGGCTACATCTGAGCAAGAATTCTTGGTTATCTCCATGAATGGTCCTTGGTTGGAGTATCAGACTCAGAAAAGATCCCTGTGCCCAAATATTTTGGTTCTGTTGCTCTCCTTGTGGAGTTCCTGTCCTCTCCAGGTCTCTGACATGAACTCAGTGGCTAGCTCTTTGACCGCCTCCTCCTGATGGGGGAGCAGCCTTGCCAGGCCACAGAGGAGGACAATGCAGCCAGTTCAGATGAGAGAGTATAAGCTAGGGTCACATGGAAGGGGCAGAGGGCCTCCCTTATCCCTGGATGTGGAGAGGGGCATAAGAGGAGATAGGGAGGGAGAGTGGGAGTGGAAGGGCAGGAAGGGGGCTACAGCTGAGATACAAAGAAAATAAACTGTAATTAATATAAAAATAAATAAATAAATGAGTCACAAAAAGTCTTCACTGGACAAATATTTTAAGAAAATTTCTATTTCTATCTTTCCATTTAAAAGCATACTTTACCTTCCTAACAGCTCAACAAAAAGGAAGCTGCCTGCATTCAAGTCCTTGTACACTTTTTAGCTGTGAAGGATGTTTTCTAAATCATTTCTTGAACTTAAAAGGGATGCTTGGAGACCACATATTAGTTCTGGAATAACTCCAACTGGTTAGAGTTTCACATGATTATGGAAATAGATTTATGTAATTGGGATAAGTGGAGATATTGTAAGATAGAACTACCAACTGTTCACAAGTTAAGACCTTATCTTGTGAATGCTGGATATCACTGTAAACAAGAAAACACATACATATAGGATAAATGGAAAAAACAACTTGTGTGTCATGCAAATGGACATTTGTAGCTTGGGATAAAAATGACAATGGTGCTATCCTCACAGTTTAAATTGCTGTATCACATTGTGTACTTGGACAGGAATGCTCTGGAGAACTGTTAGATAGTTCAAAAATTGGTGTTAGAGTTGCTAGAAACACTAACATCGTAGATAAGAGTGAATGTTTGAATTAAAGTATTTTTACAAAATGGAAGAGTAGACTGAAAAAGCTAAAAATATGTTCATGAAGATATTTTTCTACATCATATGCCATTTGAGTACATCAGTGGAACTAAACAGCATAGTTAGGCATCTTATTATTTCAAATATATTTTAAAAATTCCATATACATTCATAATGGACAATTAAATTTTAGAAAACTTATTAAGAAGATGAAGATTATCTGAACCATTGTATTAGTCATATCCTTTTGAATCAAATAAGCTGCTTAACTATCATCTGTTCAGTGCCATGTACTATGTGAAATGACTGACATATTAGTAATTCTCCAAGCAATCCTATAGGACAGATGTTATGAAAAGACTTTTCTTTGGAATGAGGAGTGAACCTTGAAGAAATTATAAACCCTCCTCAGGATCATGCAGTTAATAAGTGTGAACATTTTGAACCATCCTTCCATACACTTTCCACAGGTCAGAGTGTGCATCTCTAGGTCTGCGACTCTGACAAGATCCTGTTTGATGTAAAACAAAGGTAGAGTCAGAAGTAGGACAAGGACAAGAACAAGTATCTTTGCTATCCATAAATACATTGCCATCTTCAATTGTCCATTCTTTAATGCATTTTTTAAATTTTTAATACATTTTAAACTGAGCACACAAAGAATAGCATATTTGTGTCCTATTTGGTCTCATGATTCTAGTTCAGATGAGATTCTCGAAGGAATGCTTTAGAGAAAGAAATGAGTTGTTTTCCTTTGCTTTGGTTATACACTGGTGACTGAATCTATAGGACATGGATTGACCTGAATCACTGTACTTAAAAAAGATGTATTTTATTTTTAAATATGTGTATGCATATTTGTGCATGGATATATGCCATGGGAGTCTTCAGAGCTCCTGAACCTGGAGTTACAGGCAGTTGTGAGCCTCCCAGTGTTGGTGCTGAGAAGCAAACATGTGTCCTGAGCAAGAGCAGGGGAAGCAGCCCTTTGCTTTACTTTCTAAAGCATGTTATTTCTGAACAAGTTTCCAGGTTATTTTCTACACTATATACAACACTTCCCTTTTCCAATCAGTCATATCTGGGATATTATTACTATACTGCTTGCTGTGGTTTGAATATCTGTGTCCCACCATAATTTATATTGAGACAATTCCCATCATGGAAATATTAAGAAGTAAGGACTTCAGGAAAGTGATTTTTTTTCAAGTAACCATCATGACTTACAGTCTAAGTACCCGACAGCCTAGAATCCTAATCTGAACTAAAAAATAAATGGCTCTCATTTGGATACCAGTGTCTTTGCTGATGCTGATCAGCAGAATGGCGACTACCATTGCTACATCACCTTCTTGTGCTAAGTTTTTTATGGAATAGTTGTCAGTTACTCTTAGTCACTGTCTTAAGATAAAAGCTGAGAAGTCAGTGCTTGGCAGCCTGAGAAAGCAGAGTATCTTCTCTTATTTTCACTTTTTTTGCTAAATGCATTACCGCATCCCCACTAAAGCTATTCTGCCACTTCTCAGCCCACTCAGGATCCTCACGAGAGCTTCCTGCAGTGGATCCCTGGCAGCTTGGCATTTTACTGTCAGTGAACTCAGAATAGCTGAGTGTTAACTGCAAACTCTTACTTCACTTCTATACTCCTTTCATGTAACAAATTACCTCCTCAAAGTCATCAAAGTGCTAATGTTTAGAATTGAAGGAGAAATATTAAGTGTAATATTATACCTCAATTAAAAAACAAAAGAAAACGTCCTTTTCAGTGATAGATGGTAGGGTTTTTTTTTTTTCATTTTAGAAAACATTTACCCTGTCTCACAGTGATAATGAAAAGTACACCACAGTATCAGCCATGAATTAAACATGTTACTGGCCCTTCCTGGCATAAAAGTGAAGGATTAATCTACCAAATATCCTAAAATACACCTACTTTAATTTTCATCAGTCCTTCCAATCTCACTACAAGGTTGCTTTCTATTTTCATATACCTCTTACATACTGCAAGACCTTAATATTTACCATTAATTTATTTTAAAAATATTTCCTACTCTTGGGAGCCTTATTAATTTTAATAATACTGACTTTTCAGATGGTAAGATTACAGAAACTACATTACTAGCTTCCTTAGAGATTTTTCAGTTGTATGAGTGATAATTATGAAATGAAAAAAATTCAACTGGCAAAATTTCAATTTTCCTGTGGCTGTTTTAACCGAAAATAATGAAGGCAATAGTGGTAAAGTCTGTTGCAGATATTTCACCATACAAATAAGATATTATACTAAGAGTGTTCTTTGTTTTGTACTGCCAAAAATAAATAATTTGCACAATCCAATTATGCTTACTTTAGATAGTGACTATGAATTTGAACCAAGTGTGTTGGAGTATTACTAATTATTTTCCTCTCATTGAATATAATTTTGAAGAACAGCTCAAACTGAATAAATAGAAGTAGAAAATCACTGAATTGGAGCTCAGAAAACTTAGGGATCAAATCTACTATCTCCTTCAGTCTCATTCAAGCACAGAAACACAGTCTCATTTAAGTACAGAATCAGATGGCCTTTGGAATTCTCAAGTCTATTAAGCTGCAAAACAAAGAGAGTATCCTTGTCTTACCATGTTCACCCATTTCTTAAGGGTAGGAAGCAGAATATTGTAAAGTTGTTTATGAACAGCTTACTTTAGCTTCCTAGGTAACTGTAAAGTATCATTGTAGTTCACTCTATTAAGAATGAAGCCTATCTGAAAATAAATACTTTTTTTCAGATGGCTTAATATGTATCTTTTCTATTGTTGACTTATCATATTTAGATGGTTTGAGATAATTCATGGTCCTCTGGCTATAGTCATGGTAGATAATTGCTATGTAGTCTTAACAAGCACAAAGGAAACAGCTCTATTTTTATTTTGCCATTTTCTTTTTATTCTTTAGGACAAGCCATTCTGATGATGTTTAAAACCATGATATCAACTGACACTGTCATGATCTGGAAATGTCTGCAAGTTCCAGTGGGAAGTCTTAGCAAATATCATAGTACCTCTAAGGCAAGGTGCATTCTCAAGATAATGATTTGAGAGTTTAGTACTAAAGATCCAGCAGGGTACTGGGGGAATACCTCCCTGATGCTCAAAGGTCAAACAGCAAACAAGTTTAATGCTTAGGAAAGTAAAAACAAAACAAAACAAAACAAAATAAAAGTCAGTTTTCATTGTGATTAGTGATGCTGCGTGGGTGCAAGGTAATTTAGGAGACATGAAATCAACAAACATATTTCAAGTGGTGTCAAAACTTATAATTTAAAATATCCTGGTTCTTTTCTGACAGTTACTTAGAAACATCCTTGATCAGAGTTACCTGTCCAAGAATTGCTCAACTACTATGGTTGAACAGCACTTCAAAGGTACCACAGTGAAGGATAATTCATTGACCACAAGAAAAGAAAATTTATCTCTAAACATTTACTAAGACATCCCGTTGGCATGTCTATCAAGGACAATTCATATGTTGATTTTTCTCTTAAAGCAAAAGAAATGCTCACATCAAGATAACACCGAACATGGTAAAGGATTTTATCCAAGTCAATGATACTAAATCAAATGACATATATGAATAAATAAAAGATAGTGACAAACTAACAATGATCTTCTCAAGAACAGAAATTTAAAGGGGATACTCAATAAGGTGTTACAAATGAGAAATGAGAATGCTGAGATAGTAACATGTGGAAACCATTCCATTCCATGAAGACATTTCAATGGTTAGCATAAGATTTTTGTCTCTCAACAAGGGAGCCTACATAGGACTAACCTAGACCCTCTGTATATATGTTTTGTGTAGCTTGGTCTTCTTGTGGGACCCCTAACTGTGAGAGAAGGGGCTGTCTTTGACTCTTTGTCATGCTTTGGGGACCATTTTCCTCACACTGTGTTGCCTCATACAACCTTAATAAGAGGAGAGGTTTACTGCAAGTTGATATAGCATGTTTGGTTGATATCCGTGGAAGGTTTGTTCATTTCTGAATAGAAATGGAAGTGAATGTGGGGAGCGGGGAGGGCAAAAGGGAGATGGACAAGATGGGATAGAAGGAGAGGAGGAAAGGGAAACTGTGGTCAGGGGGTCAAAAATAATAAATAAAATAAAAAGATTGTCTCTGTAACAGGAATGGATTATAAATAGAATTAGACTTAATGCTTTCTCATATGGATCATATAGCTTCACAAAGAAAGCAGAATACAAAATGACAGATTTGCAAAATGATCCTGTGTTGGAAATGGGTAAAGCCTTGAGCAGAAGGCTCCCCTCGCTCACTGGGGAACTGCTGACCCTAAGAAAGGCCCCCTCTCCTCGCTGAGAACTGCGGCTCCCCAGAAGATAACAGCCATGCAGTTGGAACCAGACATTCCGAGATAAGGGACCCCCAGGCAAAAGGACATTCCAAGGTAACCACAGAGACCCCCAGGCAGAACCGCTCCACCAACAGGAATTTTACCTTCCCCCTCCCTGCTCCTTCCTTTCTCCCGCTTTTAAACTGATATATTTTGCTCAATTAAATCAGACCTTGACAAAGGCACTGCTTGGTCTCATTCTTCTTTCCTGCCCATTTTTCTTTCAGGCTTGGTTCCCCAAGAACCCCACGAATAACTAGGTCCCACTGGTCAGGGCAATCCTGTACAACAGATCATCTGGAGGTATCTCCATCCTTGACCTCAAGCTGTGCTACAGAACAACAGTAATAAAAAGTGCATAGTATTGGCATAGAAACAGAATAGTGGATCAATGGAACTGAATAGAAGACCCAGAAGTAAACCCACACACCTATGGAAACTTGATTTTTGACAAAGAAGCAAAACCATTCAATGGAAAAAAAGACAGCATCTTCAACAAATGGTGTTGGTCCAACTGGATGTCTATATGCAGAAAAATAAAAATAGATCGATATTTATCACCCTGCACAAAACTGAAGTCCAAGTGGATCAAAGACCTCAACATAAAACCAGATACACTAAACCAGTTAGAAGAAAAAGTAGGGAAGATCCTAGAACTCATTGGCATAGGAGACTACTTCCTGAACAGAACACCAACAGCACAGGCTCTAAGATCAACAATAAATAAATGGGACCTCATGAAACTGAAAAGCTTCTGTAAAGCAAAAGACACACTCATCAAAACAAAATGACAGCCTACAGACTGGGGAAGGATATTCACCAATCCCACATCTGACAGAGGGCTAATATCCAGTATATATAAAGAACTCAAGAAGTTAAAAAGCAACAAATCAAGTAATCCAATTAAAAAATGGGGTATGAGCTAAACAGAGAACTCTCTGAGGAGGACTGTAGAATGGTAGAAAAACATCTTAGCCATCAGGGAGATGAAAATCAAAACGACTCTGAGATTTCACCTTACACCCTCCAGAATAGCTAAGATAAAAAACTCAAGTGACAACACATGCTGGAGAGGTTGTGGAGAAAGAGGAACCCTCCTCCATTGCTGGTGGGAATGCAAACTTGTAAAACTACTCTGGAAATCAATTTGGCACTTTCTTAGACAATTAGGAATAGTGATTCCTCAAGACCCAGCTATACCACTTTTAGGCATATATGCTCAAGTACACAACAAGGCCATTTGCTCAACCATGTTCGTAGCAGCTTTATTTTTAATAGCCAGAACCTGGAAACAACCCAGATGTCCCTCAGTTGAGGAATGGATACAGAAATTGTGGTACTTTTACACAAAGGACTACTACTCAGCAATTAAAAACGAGGAAAGCATGAAATTTGCAGTCAAATGGTGGAACCTGGAAACAATCAACCTGAGTGAGGGATCCCAAAAGCAGAAAGACACACATGGTATATATTCACTTATATATACCTATAAGATAGGACAACATACTGAAATCTATAGACCTAAAGAAGATAAACAGGAAAGAGGACCTGGGGTAAGATGATCAATGGTCACTTAGACAAATGGGATGGACATTGAATGTAGGAGAAAACAAGCAACAGTACAGGAGCCTACCACAGAGGGCCTCTGAAAGACTCTACCTAGCAATTTATCAAAGCAGATATTAAGAATCACAACTAAACCTTCGGCAGAGTGCAGGGAATCATATGAAAGAAGGGGGAGTGAGTAAGACTTGGAGAGGACAAGAGCTCCACAAGACCAAATAGATCAGGCACAGGGGTCTTTTATGAGACTGTTTCTCCAACCAAGGACCATGTATGGATATAACCTAGAACCCCTGCTCAGGTATATAGCCCATGGTAGCTCAGTATCCAACTGGGTACCCTAGTCAGGGGAACAGGGACTATTTCTGACGTGAACTCAATGGCTGGCTCTTCGACCCTGCTCCCCCCGCCCCCCACAGGAGGAGCATCCTTGGTAGACCCCAGAAGAGGACATTGCAGCCAGCCCTGAAGAGACCTGATAAGCTAGGGTCAGATGGAAGGGGAGGAGGTCCTCCCCTATCAGTGGACTTGGAAAGGGGCAGGGAGGAGATGAGGGAGGGATGGCAAGAGTAAGAGGGAATGAGGGAGGGGTCTACGGCTGGGATACAAAATACATAACCTGTGATTAATATAAAAATAAATAAATTAAAAATAAATAAAAAACAAGATGACAGATTTGAGAGTATGTTTCTTTTTAATTCATCTTAATCTGTTTAAATATTAAATCTTCATTCTCACAGGAAGTGGCTAAGTTGAAGTTTATAGTGGTAATTCTCTGAGGTTTCTATAAGCTAGTCCGCAAACTGCTGAAGGTTACATATATCCTTTTTATTTTTTTATTTTTATTTTTATTTTTATATCAATCAGAGGATAGGTACTTTGCATCCCAGGCTTAGCCCCCTCCCTCTTTCCCTCCCACTCTCCCCATCCCTCCCTCATCTCCTCCCTGCCCACTCCAAGTCCACCTACAAGGGAGGATCTCCTCCCCTTCCATCCGACCCCAGTTCATCTTGTCTCCTCAGGGCTGGCTACAATGTCCTCTCCTGGGATCTAGCCAGGCTGTTACTCCCTGGCGTGTATGGGGGAGAGTCAAAGAGCCAGCCATCGAGTTCATGTCTGAAACAGTCCCTGTTCCCCTTACTAGGGTCTTCAGTTGGAAACCGAGCTACTATGGGTCCTTTTTATCTTTTTACATAAATCTAAAATTTAATGTAACATGACCAAAGTCTAAGTGCATGTGTGAGCTACCTTCTTCTAACAGAATAGAACCAAAAGTCTTACATTTAATAAAAATGTATAAAAGCTGTAATAACATATAGACTACCATGTATAAATGAAGTAATGTGAGGTTTCCATATGTGGAGACATGCTGTTCAGAAAGAAGCAAATCTCAAGTAAACCCCCTAACACACATATTGCAAAGGTACACAAAAATGTTTATCATTTACCCTTGTACTACACAGAGAATATACTAAAAAATATAATATCTTAATGAGGGATTAACAGTGACCAACCTAAGTGCATTTTAGTTATGGAGCATAAATAGCAGAGGTCAAAGGAATTAAATAATGTATAAGTGAAAGAACATACAATTTACTATAACAAGGAGTTAGAAAACAGAATATTGTGTAAAGGGTTTATTATTCTGTACAGGTTGGTTTTTTCATTAAATTTTTAATTTTTATATTTATTACAGTTTATTTACTTTGTATCCCAGCTGTAGCCCCCTCCTTCATTCCCTCCCAATCCTACCCTTTCTCTCTCATCTCCTCCCTACCCCTCTCTAAGTCCACTGATAGGCGAGGTCCTCTTCCTCTTTGATCTCACTCTGGTTTCTCTTCAGATCATATGAATTTTTCGCCTTTTACATGTTGGTTTTTAATAAGCTATCGGCTACTTGTTACAGTAAATTATCAACGATCTCATTGCAATAGCATTTCCCCACCAGTCAGAATCTGGAAGCAATTCACCTTTCTCAAATTATCATTTAGTGTTTTTCTTCCCCACCTTCAAAATACAGAATTAGGTTTTTGAATAGCAATTAGCCATTTATGAAAGCTGTAAAATACAGACAGTCATTACACAACAAACTACACCTGAGGCACCTGGACAAACACTGCCAACACTTGTGAAGAAAGATGTTGGTTTTAAAAGAGGAACTATTAAAGGAGTTATAATATACTGTTCATGTCCTTCTGAAACCCACATGAGGGAAAGCCTTGCTGGCATCTTGGCAGATACCATGTAACTAAAACATGACACCAAGGATCAGGAACCCAATTTGTGCAACACAGGTTTAAAGCTCCAGGTAACTGAGCTAATCACTGCAGTAAATTAAAATACCAAACTGCTTTAACTTATCAATATTTTGAGAGCATCATCAGAGCATAGAGATCTAATTATGAATTGCCTTGAGCTGTATCTTGAACTGAGAGTTTTACTTAGTACTAAGAATCCCAAACATTGGAGAAAAGCTCTGCTTCATTCGTGCTTTGTTAGTCTTCACTGGACACTGGACAGGCTTGATGATACTGACATACCTCCCGACATTTCTAGCTCTACAGACTGAGTAATTCAGTAATTAAGCAAAAGGGAGACAAAAAGCAGACTTGCAGCAACACATAATAGATGGATTTTTTTAAAAAATAGCATGATAAATGTAAATCATAAAATCAAATGTACTCATGAAGGTACACCTATTTTCTGTTACATTATTCCAGTCAAGGACCACTCATGGAGATAGCCTGGAACCCCTGCAGAGAGTTAGCCTATGGCAGTTTGGTGTCCAACTGGGTTCCATAGTAATGAGGATAGGGACTGTCTCTGACAAGAATTGATTGGCCTGCTCTTTGATAACCTCCACCTGAAGGGGGAGCAGCCTTTCCAGGCCACAGAAGAAGACAATGCAGCCACTCCTGATGAGACCTGATAGACTAGGATCAGATGGAAGTGGAGGAAGACCTCCCCTATCAGTGGACTGGGGGAGGGGCATAAGTGGGGAAGAGGAAGGGAAGGTGGGAAGGGAAGGGGAGGAAGGAGGGAGCTATAGGGGGGATACAAAGTGAATAAACGGTAATTAATAAAAATTAAAAAAAACTTTCACAGAAAAAGGAATAAAAATAGAAATGAAAATCTCTTTGCATATTTTTGAGAAACTTATAGACTGGGATGAGAAGATGACCCTATGTTTGGGTGGCTCCATTCCACAGGTTGGAGTCCTGGACTGAATGAAAACAGCAAAAGTGAGCTGAGCACTAGCATCTATCTCTCTGCTTCCTGACTGTGGATGTCATGTGACCTGCTGCCTCACTCCTGCTGTCATGCCTTCCTTCCATGATAGACTATATCCCTTCAAACTGTGAGCCAAAATGAACTTTCCTTCCTTAAAAAACAAACACACAAGCAAACAAACAAACAAAAAACTGTAGACTGCAAACTGTACCTGCTTACTATAACATTCTACCTGGGAAAGCCAATGAGGGGAGTTCTTGCAAATATTCACTGCCATGATAAAAAACGATTATGTGCAAACTGCAAGGTCCCTAATAGCAGTTAAGAGTTTATACACAGAAAGATATCACTATCTGATCAAATATGTAAGAGATGGACTTCCCAGAGTTGATAGCACAGAGCACAGGCTCCTCCTCCCTGGCTTTCTTCCCTATGTGACAGCTTGACTCTTTTGTTCTGGTTCTCACTTTCCCACAGTCCAGGTGTCTGAATGATCCTTTTGACAAACTCCTCAAAGGCACACTGAACACCATCACAGGTTTTTGCACTTGCCTCTGTAAACAACATAGAATGCTTGCATGCACATTTTAGGCATTCATTTCTATCAACTTCATGATTTTCCTTATCAATTTTATTTCCAACTAGCATGTATACTATGTCATTTCTTGTACAGTATATTTCCAATTTGTTTAACCAATTATTCAGTTTAACAAAGGTGTCTCTTCTTATGACATCATAAACTAGTATAACTCCCTATGCACCTCTGTAATAGCTGGTAGTTAACGTTCTGAACCTCTCTTGACCAGCTGTATCACATATTGCAAATTTAGCCTTATTTCCATCCACTGAAATAGTTCTCACTTTAAAGTCAACACCTATTGTTGCTGCAAGTTCTGGATCAAAGGAGTCATCTGTGAATCTCAGGAGCAGACTGGACTTACCCACCGGCTCTCCAGTTCTGAGGATCGTCAGAGTGGTCAAGACGTCCTCATCCATCCTGTGCCTGCTCTACTCCTACCCAGGCCCTGTGAGCACTATCTGGTGTCAGTGAAGGCAGCCTGTGCATGCGTACCTCTGTAAGCCTGGCCTCCCTCCCTCTTAATATCTATAAAGGGCTTGTGTTGGTACACTGTTCTTGTGAAATGTATACAGTTTACCCTTGTTTATTTAAATGCTGATGTCTCTATCCCACTAGCTCCTTTCAATCCGGACATTGCATTGTGAAACACTTGTCTCAAGTTTGTCTAAACATGCCACCATTTGTCCTCTGTATTGCCAATAAAAACAACCAGCCAGTGCTAAGCAATGGAGAGAATAGGGTGGGGTATCTTGGTTTGGAGGGGAGGAGAAAGACGAAATGGGAGGGGAGATTGGAGAGGAAAGGACCTGGAAATAGCAGAAGAAATGAACCTGACCTAAGATATGACTGAAAAGCAAGTATAATGTGGGAAATCTGAATGGGAGGAAGCTATGCAGGCTTGGAAGTTTAGGATGGAATAAGTATTGGCCAGCATTGTGTTCTAGGTTAATTAAATAAATCCTGGTCTCTGTGTGATGATTTGGGTACACAGATGGTTTAGGAATAGCCGATGCTTAACTAAAAGCTAAATCAATGATAACTATTAATAATTATCAACAGGATTGCCAAAAACTTGTTTAAAAAAGTAGGCTTAATTAAACTTACAGATACTTTTCTGACAGACTTTATAGTCTCATAAATTGATAAAGAGATGATGAAAAAGCAAATGAGCAAAAATGAATGTCAGCAATTTAGATGAGAGATGGCAGGAATTCTCTTTCAAATGTATCTCTTGCATTTAGTGTTCATGCTGCCATACAAGTGGACTTCAGGAAGAGCTGAGACACAACAAAGAGGTGATGTTAGATCTAGGCATTAAGAAGTGGGTGAGGACTGACTCTATTAGAGTCTAATAGACTTCTAACTCTATTCACAGAAGCTTGCAGAGAACTGGAAAGGGACATCCTTCATTAACGTCATACAAATGTATGTTTCTTCATTCTTAAAAGTATGCTATATTCTCTCATGCAGTGCTATCTATCCAAAATTTCAGGTTGATTGAGAGCATATAAATCAAAGTTAAAAGTTGGACTATAGGGGCTGGATAGATGGCTCAGAGGTTAAGAGCATTGTCTGCTCTTCCAGAGGTTCTGAGTTCAATTCCCAACAACCACATGGTGGCTCACCACCATCTATACTGGAATCTGATGCCCTCTTCTGTCATGCAAGTGATCTACAGATAGAACACACTTATATGTAAAATAATTAAGTAAGTAAAAAAAAGTTGGACTATAACACAGAAAACAACAACAAAAAAATCTACCTTTCTGCTGAGTTTACTTCTGACTTTACATATTAAAAGGTTCATGTTATGTAAGTATGCTTGTTGGTCATATCTTTACTTTCTTCTTGATCAGTTCAAGTCAAGAGATATTACTATGTCTAACATGCTGATAGGACCAAAAAGTAAGCATATAAAAGGGAAATCTAATATCACTGTATGAATGTATTTAAACCACTCTAAAAGGTTTGTTATGACTAGTTTATGGTAAAGAATTTGAGCTGTAGTGCCCAAGAGGGTTCCCCAGTAATGGGAACAGGGACTGTCTCTGACATGAACTCAGGGGTAGCTCTCTGATTACCTCCCCTTGAGAGGGGCGGGGATCAGGCTTACAGAGGAAGACAATGCAGCCAGTCCTGATACTAAGGTCAGATGGAAGGGGAAAAGGACCTCCCCTATCAGTGGACTGGGGGAGGGGCATAGGAGAAGAAGAGGGCAGGTAGGATTGGGAGGGGGCAAAAGTGGGGGCTACAGCCGGGATACAAAGTAAATAAACAGTAATAATAAAAAAGTAAATTAAAAAAGAAAAAGGTTTTAATATAAAAATAAATGTGATGTTTGCATTAAAAAATGATGTGAGCTGTAATGACTCTTGTTAAAGATTTTTATGTTTCATTCAGTCTGTCTTTATACTTCTATATCAATTCAACTGAAGAGTTCCCTGATATAAGTTAGTTAAATTATTTTTAGTTACAGTGACTATCATAATAAATAATAATTATTATAGAATAGGAAATAGGTGATAGCTCCTAGTATGAATAGGAAATAGGTAAAGTGCTTGCCACAAAGGCATGAGTACCCGAATTTCGATCTCCTGAAAAATCTGCAATTCTGGTAGGAATATTGTTAGGGCTTGCTGGACAGCTACTCTCACCTAACTGCTACATTATAGGTTCAATGAGAAACCCTGTCTCAAAAATTCAGGAGGAGAGCAATAGAGAAACATCCAAGGTCAACCTTTTGCCTTCACAGCAACAGCCACATTAACACATACACATGCATAAATAACACACATGCACACACACACACAAACACACACACACAAACACAGGAAGAGAGGGAGAAGTATATTATTTGGGTAATAAATACAGCAATAGGTCTTGGGAAAGAACTGTAACATGCTTGGGACTCTAGGTTAAATTACCAGTACCAGAAGATCAAATTAACAAACAAACAAAAGTGAGATATATTTTGACAGTGAGTCTAATAAAACACAGGAATTATCTAAATTATAACCCCAAAGTTGACACTTTTGAGTTTGAAGTAGCGTGTTTTCATTAACCTCTAAATAAATGTTATATACTTGAACACACATATTCATTCTAATAAAGCTTCTTTTAAATCTTTTCTTATCTATTTTGATTACATTTTACATTTTCACTGAAACAGTTTTCTCTACATTTAAAAGTATTTAGAAAGAATTCTTACTTTAAATTGTTCCCTAAGAGCTCTTTATAAAACCTAAATTTGATCATCACCTTATTGTATTTAAAAATTGTGTTTAAAATTTGTTAAAGAAACAAATGTATTATTTTAAACAGATTTGTCAATAGATCTCATAGCATATAATTCCCAAGTCCTAGGTATGAAAACTCTTCATGTCTGTTGTCCAACTTGTCAGACTTATTTCCTACCTCCCTAACCTAATAAAAAACTGACTTTCGGATTCTTGCATTTCTGGGATATTGGCATAAACCTTCATTTCTATTTTGGGGGCTACATACAAAGCTAGAAAGCTTCTGACATGGTGTAGCTTCCTTCTGTCCCGGCAAACTAAATTTTATTTCTAGAAGTTAAATCTAAATGAAAAGCCTTCCCTGCTCTTTTGCTTGTTTTAGTCTTGCTCTCCCTAAGTATACTGTTGGTTTCTTCAGGACAGTGGTATGTAACCTACCTTTGAATTACTGCTACTAGGATCTGGTTCATAGATATTTACTAGTATATATTATGTAATGAAATGTGACTAATTTGAATTTCTTCATAGTTGCCTGGGGACAGGTATTGATGCTTACCTTGGCTTAGTGAACCTTTTCCCCACAGATAATGCAAAATATTTAAAATGCTTAAGAGAATGAACATTTCAAAATCTCTCAAGTACTTTATAAGCATCAATTTACATAAAATAATTGATATGCCAATTATAATTTAGCCATATTTGTTCATTAATAATGGGTCTCTAAGGACTTTACTAGGCAATGGATTGAATGACAGAATCATCTTAGTTTGTGTGCCTACATATTTAGAGATAAATAAAAAGCATCTCCTTAAAATATGCTCTAATTCAAATAATGTTCACAAAATCAAAATGGCCTTCCTAATTTCATAAAATACTTTATTAACTGCTCTTTTACTTCATTTCAGGAGGTAACATTCTTACTTAAAGGCTCAAAACACATTAACAAAAGAGTATTAGCAGAGACGTTTTAGTTTGCTTAGTTCCTATACATGCCACCTATATCTTGTTCCATGCCCAATAACTTAACTATAGCGGCTAGTTACGTGAATTTATCTTTCTTGAATGCCACGAAGTCCTTCACATTCCTATGGTCTTACATGTGTGACTACTTTCTCTGGAATGACCTCTGCTAATGTTTCACCATGAATTTGCCCAACTCCAAAATCATGCCTGTAAATTCAGATAACATCACAGTCAATTTTTTGTAGCTACCAAACACAATTTTAACTCACATTTTTCTTTGTTGCCATGTCATTCTAAAGCACACATTCATGTACTTGTCATATAATAATTATGTATTTATATCTATACCAATTTGAAGAAAGTCTTTGAATGAAAAGATTGCATCTGACTTTTATTTTTTATCTCTAGCGTATAAAGTTGTATCTGGTACAAAGAAGGCACATGTTGGTTAGAGTTTATTCTCCTAAAAGAGATATTGAAGACCTGACTGCTGCTTTGTATGGATGTAGTCGAAAGAATTTTATTTTCCGATGTAACCAAGTTAAAATGAAACCATACTGGTTGTAGATGCACTCTAAATCCTATGACTGATGTCTTTATCAGAGTAAAGTGATTTAGACACAGAGGGGAAAGGTGGCCATGTGATGAAGGAGACAGAGAATGAAGTCATACAGATGCAAACCAAGAAATGGTAAGGGTTGTTGGGAACCAGCAGAAGGTAGGAGGGAAGCAGAGAATGGATTGTTGTTCAGAGTTCCCAGAAGCAACAACCTGTCCAATATCTTGACTTTTTACCTTAAGTATTAGTCTATGGGAATATATTATATTGATCCTAAAAATCTCAGACAGAATCCATTAGCCTTTATTGATGGAAAAAATGGATGACAAATAATAGAGGAGATACTTTTACTTAGTAAAATACCTTGGTCCATTGAATTTTCTAAAGCATCTTTCCATGTCCACCAAGTTACTTGGTCAGCATAATAGAAAGTCACTTTATAATCATTTTGACACAGTTTATTACACAATGATTCTGGCTACAGGGAAGGTGATATTCTAAAAACACATAGCTGACTGCTTCTTTTTTTACCGTAATTCACACTGGGAACAGGGCAGAGATCTATCTCAAAGCTGCAGCTGAAAGATTAAAGACCGTACATAACCAGTTGAAACACCTTCTCTCTTATGGGAAGTTCTCTTTCAAACCTTGGCTTGAGTACTGTCCTACTCCCACAAAAGCTGATATATCTTAATATTTTCTTCCTAGCCAATGGTACTAGTTTAGAAGGTTATAGAACCCCAGGATGTAGGGCTTAGCTATAAGGAGTGAGTAGCTGGGGAGTGGCCTTTGAGGTTTATAGCCTGATCCCAGACATGATCAGCAGCCTTAGATCTCCACTATCATGGATGGAGCTCAACTATCATGTCTTGTCACCGTGATGGATTGTATCACTTTAAATCATTAGCTAAATAAACATTCCTTCTCTTAGGTTGCTTCTGTCAGGTATTTCATTACAAAACATGAAAACAGTTAGTAACTCAGGTATTGTTCTATACCACAAGCCACATCATGCTAAAGTTTTCATGCAAATGTTTTCAATGAAGTTGTTACTGTTACTGTTGTTGTAAGACTTATCTTGGAGTAACTATACAACAAAAGTACAGTGATGGACACGGAGAACCCAAATTAAAAGTTACATAAGATGTTGCTTCACTCATCATTTTATTAACATAGCCTTTGTTAAACAAACGTTGTCATCCCTTACAATCATATAAAACGCTGTTTACAAAAGGCTTTGACAGTCTTACATAAAATTGATATAAAGCATCTTTTATTCATTTTTATTAAAAATTCCTTTTCTACCTTACTGCCTTTTTTCTATGCTGACAATGATATTTTAGTTTTTTATTTGATGTCTTTCTCCTTGTCTGTTTCTAATTTCCATATACATTTCTCCCACTTGCCCATTTAAAACTGTAGTCCATCATATTAAATGTAATGGTGTCTCTGCAAAAGTAGTTCAGCACTCATCTTTGTAGCTCGTCTTTTCTTTTCGTCTTCCTCATTTAAATATTGTACAATGAAATGAAACACAAAATTACAGGTAAAGAAATATGGCATTTCTTAAAGGTTGCCATATAGATTCTTTCCTGAAGGAAGCAGATCTGGTTTGCAGCCAGTGGGCATGCAACCATTTCTTTGTAGGCACTAAAGTCAGTACAATGGGAAACAACAGAATTCAATAAGAACCATAATTTTCTATTTTCTTTCTTCCTTTCTTCCTTCCTTCTTTCTTTCCTTCCGGTGATGGGAATAACTCAAAACAGAAACAGTTGAACAGTGACATCTTTAAATCCCACCAAATATATGTATTTATGGTATACATACTAGAAACATAATGGCAATGCATCAACAACCTAAATATCTGACCGGAATGTTTCTTAAAATGGACCCAGGAAAGACTTGGCTATAAGAAGTTTATTATAGTCTGTCTGTGAACAGATCCTGACTTTAACTCTGAGACACCAACAGCAGCTGTGTTCAAAGATTTCTACTGTGCTAATAATGGGTCTTTTCTTGACCTAAGTGAAAAAGTTTGTAGGCCATTGTTAGGATACAAGACACCATCTGCTTTTATTTTTGGAATAAACACTTAGAATAAATGCAATAACTGAGTTTGTGTTAGGAATTAGTCTACGTATGTATTTGCTATAAACAAAGAAAATGAGGCAGAGAAGCCATGTAGCTTATCTGAGTCATATATATACTAATTGCAGAGAAGTTAGATCTCTACAATCATTTCTCTGTAATCCATATCCTTACTACTGTTCT
Source organism: Pachyuromys duprasi (assembly GCA_028658305.1). Lineage (NCBI taxonomy): Eukaryota > Metazoa > Chordata > Mammalia > Rodentia > Muridae > Pachyuromys > Pachyuromys duprasi. The sequence continues at coordinate 62,643,425 of CM053742.1, forward strand.
ATACCATCTAACTTAGAGTTTCACTGCTGTGAAGACACACCATGAACAAGGCAACTTTATAAAGGAAAACATTTACTTGGTGCTGCCTTACAGTTTCAGACGTTTAGTCCATTATCATCATGGCAGGAAGCATACAAGCAGACATGGTGTTGGAGAAGCCAAGAGTTCTACATTTGTGCTCAGGAAGCAGAAGTAGACTATGTGTCACACTGGGTGGACCTTGAGTATATATAAGACCTCAAAGCCCACCAGTGCCTTACTTCCTTTCATGAGGCCAGACTTACTTCAACAAGGCCACTCCTCTCCTAATAGTACCATTCCCTATAGGCAAACATTCAAATACTTTAGTGTGTTTAATTTCCTTTCCCTTCTTTTTCTGACCAGGAGTTTGTGAATATATTTCAGTATATAGTCTGTTATGATATTCCTACCTCATTCTCTTCAGGGCTGAGATTACAGGAGTGCACTTCCACACCTTGCTCTTTTGGTAATTTTTTTGAAGTGTCTAGAGCATGTAGGACTGAATGAAAAGTCTTTAGTCTTTCAATTTCTTGTGTTAGGGATTACTTTCATGATTCCATCATTTTACATAAGTCATTTTCTTTTGTTTATTAGTCTTCTTCTTCTTCTTCTTCTTCTTCTTCTTCTTCTTCTTCTTGAGACAGGGTTTTTCTGTATAGCCTTGGCTGTCCTTCATTCACTTTGTAGTCCAGTCTGTTCAAACTCACAGAGGTATGTTTGCTTCTACTTTCCCCAGTTTAAAGGTGTGTGCCATGGTACCCAGCTCTCATATTTTCTTTAAAAACTTTTAAAAATTTTATTTTACTTGTAGGGGTATTTTGGCTGTTTAGTACGTATATGCATGGTGCTAGTGGAACTCAGAAGAGGATATTGGATCCTTGCTATTAGAGTTACATATGGTTGTGAACAACTATACGGGTGCTGGAAATTAGAACTAAGTTCTTTGCACAAGTAAAAAGTTCCCTTGATTGCAGAGCTATCTTTCTATCCCTTCTCATATTTCCTTAAAACTACTTTGTCTTTTACCTACTAAATACATAAAGCATTTAAAAAATTCAGTTAAGTGTCAAAAGCTTCAATATTGTGTTTTAGTGCAAACTGGCCCATAGCAGGTTTGAATTTTTTTTCTTGTCCTGTCTATTTCTGATATAAACAACTGCTGCATACAGAAGCAGAAGTTCCTGTTTAAAAGGCCATTGTGTTTGTACTTAAACCAAGGGCTATAAAATCTGACAGTTTAGCTATAAAATCCTTATCAATAGAAATATAGAAAAATACTTGATTTATTGGATAATTCGTCATATATGAATAGTGTCCAATGCTGATATAGTTAACAAGGAAAAAGTCAAATGCTATGAAAATGTTGTAAGTATTTAATTCTCTTAATGAGGATGAATCTTAATTAGTGTGTGTGTTTTTTTTTTTTTTTGCAGCAGTACATTTCACATCTTTGGCACATGCTGACGAACTGAGGCATGTGTGAAGCACATTATATAATCACAGTTAAAAGTACACCCAATGCATGAAACAGTGGACTAATACACATCCTTATGCCTTACTATAAACATAGTGTTTATGTATAGTAAATTGTAGAGCCTTTCAAATGCATATCTTGAAGCCTTGTCCCCAAATACCTTGGAATGTGGCTTTCATTATAATCTCAGTTCAGGACTACTGTGAATTGTGTTTTATAGGAGGAATGGTAAATAAATGTGCCTACATTTATAGTTAGAGTTAATGTGTACTATAACAACGTATTTATTAGGTTTTAAATTTTAATTAATTTTAATTTTTGTTTGAATAGGTGTTTTGCCTGCATGTATCTGTGCTCTGTGTTAAAGCCTGTACCCATAGAGCCTATAAGAGGGCATCAGATTCTCTGGGACTGGATTTATAAGCACTTGTGACTCACCATGTATGTGTTGGGTATTGAACTTGGATCTTTTGGAAGAACAACCAGTGCTCTTAACAGCTGAACTGTACCTCCAGTGCTACTATTAATATATTTGAAGATCAAGGGTATGCTATTTATAGATATTTGTTCAATAGTCATTATTATTATATTTAGAGTATGCATATTTCATGGCAGAAGTATTTCATATTTAACTACAAGAGGATTAAGAAACATGTATAAAGATAATATATTATCTGGATTTTTTTTCTTCTTTTGTTATAAAGGATATTAGTAGGATGATTCATGAATTTTAACTGCATCTACATATTAGTGTTTTATTAATGTTGATAAATTTACTGTTACTTAAAAGAGTGCTATTCTAAAGAAGTTCAGTATTTATACCCCAAATCAAAGACTTCACTTTCTATATTTTTTCAGGTGGATACAATCGTATTTATTACAGTTTTTATAGTCACAGTTCAAAAATAATAAATCAAAAATTCTAGGAGCAAACCATTCATGATTGTTAAATTGTATGCTATTGTAAGTAACACAGTGAAATCTCATGCCAACCCCTTCTATCTGTGTTATTACTATCATAATTATTATCACTTACTATTGTTGCTCTTTTACTGTGACTAGTTTATAAACATTACAGGTAAGTATGTACAGGAAAAACAGAATTATGTATAGAGTGGTTGTTGTGGTACTACAAGCCATGGTTTTCAGTTATTACTGGAGTTTTCAACAGATTTTTTAAAGTTATCATCTTGCACAGAGAATACATGCAAAATTACACATGACAGATACATAAAACCATTCATAGGAAATGAGCCAAACAATGCGCTTTACCCTAAAAGCACTGTGAACATAGAAGTATGATTGCATTTAATCCCAAATGCCAACATCATTGTACATCATTGTACATTCAGTTAAATTAGTGAGAAAACTGGGCCATGTCACTGAGTGCTTGTGCCCTTTCACGATAAAAGAAAAAAGAAAATCAACATGGCTTACAGAACCCTTCTGGCATATCATCTGTTCTAGCCAAAGGCTATCTCTGCTCTGTAAAGCATATTTTTAAAAAAGAGTCAAAAAATTAGAACTCACAACAAAGGGCCTGCTGAGATTCACTGAGTAAATCATATAGTTTTGGTCAGACTGTGTGACGATACATTCAGGAAAGAAGAGAGCAAATGTTCTAGATTTAAAGTGGTCTTTAATTTATGTAGTCACCAAAAATTATGGGAATGGAAAGAGAGAGAAAGGGGGAATGGTGAAATAAGAGTAAATGATTAGGGAATTTGACTTTGATTTCCACAAAGCATTTGCTATCCTGTTTGAAGCTCTGTTCTTTTTCCCAGAAAGAAGTGATTTCTTTTTTTTTTTTTCCTGAGATAACAATGTTCCCTCCAAGAGTCAAAGACTGTTTAACAAATACTATAATACCATGCATGAAAATCCCTCTGTGGAGTTATTGTCCAGGACAGTTTAAGGAACTCCTAAAATATTAAAGGCTATTAGTTTTGTCCTTGATCCCCTCAGTAGTAGAAGGCAAGTCTCAATTGCTAAAGACACATGCACTTCAGCCAGGGTGCCCAGAGACCCTGAGCAGGAAGTGAACCAAAAGCATCTTCCCAAAGGACTAGCATTTATGGTACCATGGGTACCATGCAAGCTTCCAAGGGAGGGGAGGCACCAAAAGTCTTACTCAGCTATAATCCCTCCCATGAATAACCATGACTGCCATGGCATGATAACCCTAAGTGTATAGTTGTAGCACACGTGCCTTGGCATAACCAACAGCTCTCTAATTGGCTTTAGAATTGTTCAACAAAAGAGAAGTTATGCCTGGTACTGGAAACTTGGCCAACTACCCAGGACTAGTAAAGTCATGGATATTGGAAAAGAAGCTACAACTTCCATTTTTCCAAACCAGCCTAATCCTTTAGTACATTCAAAACAGTTGTCCTTATACCTACAGATATTTATAGTCCTCCCCCCTCATCAAGAAAACTTCTCTTTGCAACAGAAGCTATTACAAAAACTATAACCAATCTAAACTCAGAGTTGTGGAGACCAGTCTCAAATGCTATATCTATAAGACAGCTCCTGTACTCAAGCTAAAGGATCATTGCTGAAGAAGAAACAGAAAGACTGTAAGAGCTAGAAAAACATGAAGTTTGCTGTGAGATTGTGTCTCTCAGAAATATTAGAAGCTACATCCATTCTATAAAGTTTTAGCAATGTAACTACCTAAATATTAGTTGAACAGAAACAAAAACAGACATGCTCAAATGGCCTATAGAAAGAATAGGAGGTCTCAACCATACATAAAGAACTATAAGCAACTAAGAAATGCTGAAAGTAGAAGAAACAGTCTTTCCCAGAGAAGAGTATACAGTTGGTTACCCAATACCAAATAGTCATCCCTGAAAACATGAATAGAAGTTAACATATACAGAAAGTGTTATTTCTGTTTTCAAGAATTAGAATATATACTTAAATTCAGATCTTTTGCGATGGTTACTAAAGCATTTCCATTGGTATTATTCCGGTTTTTCTCTGTCTCTCAGTTCATTATACTTTTAATGGACTGTAAATTTAAGATCAGGGTACAGAGTAGGCACTAAACCCTAAGAACTTTATTTTATTAGTATGATACAAGATAGTATCTCTATAGTAAGATAGAACAGAGTTTATGTTAAAATTAATGGTATTGCCACTCAGACTGGTAGAAAAACTAAAGAACTGGTTTTCTCTCTAGCTCAGATATACTCATGTCTAGGTCAAGCTCCTCCCTGCGTGTGGAAACTTTTATCTGGCTAAGTTAAATAAACCTTTCTTTTGTCTAGGTTTTACTTTCTTTTTTTTTTTCTTTTCCTGAAAATGGATTCTTTCTCACGTAATATATTCTTATTATTCTTTCTCCTCCTTCTACTATTTCCAGCTCTTCCCCATGACTCCTTTTCTGTTCCTCACTAGAAAACAAACAGGCTTCTAAAGGATAATAATAAAATAAGATAACACAATGCAAACACATCAGAATTGGTGAAAACATATAAACAGAAGGAAAAAAAAGCCCAAGAGAAGACACAAGAAATGGAGAGCCACTCACTTGCACACTAATCGTTCTTACTCAAACCATCACACATAGCATATCTGGATATAAGGTAGACATGGAATAAAATCTCAAGGAAATGAATTGTCATAATTATTTTTCACTGGGTCTTATTTTTCCATCTATTTTATGTCTTCTTCTTAAGCTTCTTTTAAAAATAACTTTAAATGAAACATAGCTAGCATACGAATCCATTGACTTTCCAGCTATCTGAAACAGCTGAACTCTTTCAGTCCAACCTAGAAAAATGACACTGTTAAACTCAGAGAGTATACACAGCGAAACTGTTCAGATAATATTGTTACGTATGTTTTATAGGAAAACTGACTTTTAATCAGTAAAAATGACATGGCTTAAGTGATTTCTGTATAGGTTTATTTTTATTTTTTACTATTATTATTTTTTTTCTTTAAGGTAGCCTCCAGAGAGAAACAAAATCAAAACTAAAATTGTTATAGGAAAATGAAAGTGTAGCAGTACGTATCCTGTACATTATTTAGTTTCTAGCTTTTAGCTATATAGGAACTGGTAACAATCTATAAATTGTATATAGTTGAGGGTAATGGCAATTGAATCATGTTTTTGAGAGTCAGCCTACATAATGGTTAACATGGAATATAAAATAATATGCACTTAACTATGTGTAGTATTGATTTCATCTTCTAACTTTGATTTCCTGGGAAGAAGGCATGTTTTATAAGCTCAAGTGGAATTTAAATAAGTCTTACCAATTTTCCCCCATTCATTGAAGGCCCAGTTTCATGTGATAATATCTGTTTCTATGAACACTGGGGGAGGGGTTAATTGTAACAGTTTGATAGGGAAAGGCACCTCTTGTGGTTTTGATAAATTAAATATAATGTGAAGTTTTCTTTTCAATATCAAGGAAGAGCAATTCACTTAAAAAGAACATTCAACAATTATTACAGCAAAGAAACTGTAGGCACTAAACCCTAAGAACTTTATTTAAGGTTAGGTATAGATAAATCATATGGCTTTTGACAACCACAGGCATGCAGTGCTTAGTGAAGGAACAGAGTATAGATATTTCTCCTTATGCATAACTTTTAAGAGATTAATATAAGTAGAGATAGCTAAAACCATGTTAAATGTAGGCTATACTAAGAGTAGCACAGAGCAGGGAACACATAGCAAAACAGTATTTGCTGGACATGACAGGGTCATTATATACACTGGCTGTGACTGTATATGCTTGACCTGTAGGAGATTAAGAGAGCTAAATCTCAGCATGGGTGGGGAGGTAGTCATGAAAGCCCACCCCTCAGTGAGGAATTATTGGTAACTGAAGGAGGATTATCATTTTTTTCAATGATAAGTCTCAAAAGCGGTGCCTAATCATATTTCAGTGGATAGTCCCACACTGATGCACAGACAAGCAGCACTAAGGAGAGTAATTTTTCTTTTTTTAAGAGAGAACATAAAATTGTGAGGGGGAAATGGGGATAGGATAGTAATTGAAGGTGGAAAAGAATAGGAGTGGATTTGTTCAAAACTATTATTTGCATGTATGGAATTCTCCAACAATTAAAAAAAGACTATGCTAAATTCGACCGGACATTATTTCATACTACTTAAATTCCATAACAGAGTAGATCCAGATATATATTATGTGAGTTACTCCCATTTAGAAGTAGGATCTATCCCTGTGGTAGACTTTGGCCAAAAGAATGCAGTACAAGAGGCACTGTGTGATTTTTTAAAAATTATTTTTATTTTTTATATTAATTGCAGTTTATTTACTTTGTATCCCAGCTGTAGTCCCCTTCCTCATTCCCTCCCAATCTTACACTCCCTCCCTGGCCTCTTCCCTGCCCCTCTCTAAGTCTACTGATAGGGGAGGTCCTCCTCCCTTTTCATCTGACCCTGTCTTATCAGGTCTCACCAGGACTGGCTGTAATGTCCTCCTTTGTGGCCTAGCTACATTGTTTCTCCCACTGGGGTTGGGGAGGTCCAGCCTTACTAATATGACTTTTGACCCATGCCTCTGGAGTCTGTCTCTTTTATTTTTGGATTCTTTGGAATACTGCATTTGCATAACCCTCTTCTTAGCATGTGAAATTTGAAACACTGAGCTGATATCCCCAACTAAATACAATCATGTGACTAAAGCTAGTCTAAACTCTTAAGTCCCTTTACAACTTCAAGACTGCAGTTGCATGAATGGCTTCAGGTTATAGCAACCTTAGGAAGTACCTGGCTGAGGTGAGTGTATAAATTGCAGTTATAAACAGTCTTTTAAGCCACTAAATTATTGGTGGTTCATAGTATTGCAATAGGTAATGGATCCCCCATCTCATAGCAGTTATGCTTCTTGGTTCCTCATTCTTCCTAGTTTTTCTTGTTATTTCCTTCCATTGTTTTTATCTGTGTCCCTAGCTATTCACTTGGTATTTCTTGGCTTCTAAAAATATTTCCTCTTGACCACATGTTATACTTTTGTTACTGAGTATACTATATATGATTGAAATAAATACAGGAAGTTTTTACTTCTGGATCTAGAAGGAGATAATCATCACTCTGAACTGTCATGGAGATGGATTATAACACCTGTGGCCATGTGTCATAGATATGTGAGACTATATGAAAGTTTACTGTTCTAAAAGTCCATTAGGAAAGACACACTGAGGAAGTTTCTCCAGACTATGACTATACACAATGAATCACCTTTTCTCAGTTGTTACTTAGGAAGAAGTATACTTTTTTTTAAACGGATAATCAACACAGCTATGTGTATTTATTTATACATGATATGAAGAAGATGAACATAATATATTTGGGTTCTTTTGTCCTGGAAGAAAAATGAGTAGCCTTCCATTTTAGTTCATGTTCATTCAATTATAATTAATACACTGAGTGGATACAGATCACTATGATTCCACAAGGAAAAACTCCTTTGCTACAACACTGTCAAAGGCAATCAAATAAAATTTTCAAAGAATTACAAGAATGAATTATTGTTTTATCTTCTCTTCTAAAATAAATTAATATAAGATTACTCAAAATCATTGTAAAGATTAGTTCAGAAATGACTCATCCATAATTGTTAAATGTAGAGGCAGAGTTGATACCAAGCAATACATTTACATGGTCTTAAAGTGCCTCCCCATGGACTGTTTATTAGTTGGAACAGAGAAAATAGTCCCTATAAATTGGAAGTACCTAGTAACAGAGTGACCAAATAATCAGACTTAAGTTCACCAATGAGGGACAGAGAGACACTGTGTGCTTACAGATGTGAAGCCCTAAGGACAGAGTTTGCTTATGCAGTGTTCTGGGTAAGAGTGCATGACTTGAATTAACCATGAGATAAATGCAAATTGATGAGCTGTATATAAAACAACCAAGCAGGTTTTCTATATTCAACAATGTGATACAGTCCCACAACCCCAATGCTTCTTGAAAAAATAAAATTGTTTTAAGTGGATTAATGGTAGAGTGAAATGGTCTGCATATAAATACAATATATAATCCAGGGCTGGATGTTGTATTGGAACAGTGGCTAAATTGGAGTGTAGGCAGCTGAGTTGGTGAATATGTTAATTATTTACAGATTTCGTGAGTTGGCCAACTTACTCTTACTATGCTAGAGGATAATGCCACACTTAGAAACTAGCCATTGAAGTATTTTTTAAAACAACAACAACAACAACAACAAAACCCACAAAGGGATATACCAAAGCAAATGTGGTCAAACATTTAGGACCAGTTGTATCTATTAATTTTCTTTTGTCAACAATACAATTCCACTGACTAGGTGTATTGTAAAGAAAGGAAGCTTACTTTTGCTCATGGTTTTCAAGGTTCATAGTCTAAGGCATTATCTGTTGACGGTAGTCCAGCCAAGGGGGCAAGGAGCACTCCTGTATGTGTATGCCTCTTCAGTTGACTTTTAAAGACACCAAGCTTCAGTCCTGGGACTTAACCTTAATGACCTTATCTAATCCTAATCACTTTCTAAAGGCCTCACTTCTAACCATCTTATATTGACTTTCATTCTAGATATGTCACAATGAGGATTAATTCTCAATACACAGTGCATTTGGGGGAGGCACTGAAACTGGTGCAATGGTAATCCTAAAGAGAAAGTATACAAGAATATTTGTTATTCATTTATTTGCTCTGGAAATTTGTAAAGTTTTTTTCACAATAAAAACATTAAGAAATAGAGATGAGTTTTGATGACCCCACCTAGAGGGTTTACTCATTAAAATAAAAGTTGACTATCCATTGAACATAGCAAGCAATCATTTATTACAATTTATTCATTTTGCATCCTGGCTGTGACCCCCTTATGCCCCTCCCCTAGTCTACTGATAGAGGAGGTCCTCCTGCCCTTCTATCTGACCCTAGCTTATCAGGTCTCATCAGGATTGGTTGCATAGTTTTCCTCTGTGGCCTGGCAGGACTGCACCCCTCCCAGTGGGAGGTGATCAGAGAGCCTGTCACTGAGATCATGCCAAAGAAAGCCTCTTCACCCCTTACTAGGGACCCCACTTGGAGACTGAGTCTATGGGCTACATCTGAGCAGGGGTTTTAGGTCCTCTTCATGCATTGTCCTTGGTTGGGGTATCATTCTCCTCAGGGCGCCCAGGGTTCAGGGCTTTTTGGCTCTGTTGGTCTCCTTTCAGAGACCCCACCCCCTCCAGGTCTTTCTCTTTCCCACTTCTTTCATAAAATTCTATGCATTCTGCCCAAAGTTGGCTGAGTCTCAGCATCTGCTTTGATACACTGCGGGGTAGAGTCTTTCAGAGGCCCTTGGTGGTAGGCTCCTGTCCTGTTCCTTGTCTTCTCCTGCTTTTGATGTCTATTGCATTTGTCATTCTGAATGAGGATTGAACATCTTCCCTAAGGTCTTCCTTGTTTTTCAGCTTCTTTAGGAGTATAGATTTTAGTATGTTTATTCTAAATTTTATGTCTAATAACCGCTTATGAGTGAGTATATACCGTGTGCCCTTCTGCTTCTGGGATACCTCACTCAAGATGATCTTTTCTAGTTTCCACCATTTGCCTGCAAATTTCATGATTTCCTTGTTTTTAATTGTTGAGTAGTATTCCATTGTGTAAATGAACCACAATTTCTGTATCCATTCCTCCATTGAGGGACATCTAGCTTGTTTTCCGGTTCTGGCTATTATGAACATTTTTTTTAAGTAGCAACCTCAAGTGTCTGGCTATAACTCAGTCTAGTCTAAGGTAACTGTTTGTCCTCTGAACATGTACAAAGTCTGGGACGTTCTGCCTCTAGACAAAAAAGAACTTTTTTTTTTAACATGGGCTTTATTTCACATGAAGTGAGTAGAAGGCATCTTTATGTGTTTAAGATTTTTTTCTGAAGTACACTTGTGATTTCTACCTTGGTTATAGTTACTTGATACAATTCTTTAAACAGGATCACAGGAGAGAAATAGTACAGAGTTAAAAGTGCCCATACTCTTGGATTTATGTTTTTGTTGATGTTTTGTTTTCTTAACTTATTTGTCTTTCCCATTTTTACTAACTGCTCACTGGCAGAGTCCCTTGCTTTGTTTCAAATCGGCTTTCTGCCTAGAATGGGGGTAGAAGCCTCTTTTTGAGGATGACAGTGAGCCACAATTCAAGTTGGAATCATATTTAGTGACACTGCTTGTCCTAGACAGCAATGCAAAATGATGTGGAGACGTTTTAAAGCTCACCACACTACCCTTGCGTTCACTTGGAAAAAAGGGGGGGACGGGTCCAAAACATTGAAGCTAGCTTTTCAGAAATATTACAGTTGTAAAAACTGTGACACCAGTAATAGTTGTTCCAAGCATGGGTTTTATTTTAGTAAGTTGTTTACCTATGCCAACATTTAAGTGTACTTCTGTGCAAAAAGATGTGGATAATAGTTCTCTTTATAGAAAAATCAATGTACCCCAATAGTCATAAAATATAACTATGTGTACATGTACTTTGCAAGTTAAATAGATCTGCATTGTGCCAGATGTGATCTAATCATACTGGAAGCTCTATTTAGGTATATGGTACTAAAAAAAATGCTGAACAGATCTTTTTCTTTAGAGCAAAGCCATACATTTCATCTTACCACTAGCAAATTTTATTTGACATGTACTTTTAAAATGAAGTTACTCTAATCTAAAGTAATAGTGTGACAACATGAATAAGCCATGAAGCCTTTCATAAGACAAAATGGATTTTAGAATTTTAGAGCATTTTAGTTGCAAGTAATTATAAATGTAATTTAGAACACTTAAATATATTTCTTTCAATGGTTAATTACATTAGAACAGCTATTGTTCCAAATGGTGATGGACTAATAAATTGTAATAATCACCTCTGTAAAAATTGAACTGTGATGCTTTACTAAACAGTTTACATGATCAGAGAAATCTCTCCTTTCCAAACTCTGGAAATTTCTTTAAATATAGCAATGAGTTGGTATATACACAGAAACACAAAGATATCTGTATGTAACAAACAGACTAACTATGTCTTGCTAAACAGAGTGGGCCTCTGAAAGGCATTTTAATTGTGTGTTTGCTTTGTCTTTAAATTTTTAGGTCATCTCCCCCATACAAGCTGGGGAGTGACAGACTGGCTAGATCCCAGGGGAGGACATTGCAGCCAGCCCTGAGGAGACAGGATGAGCTGGGGTTGGATGGAAGGGGAGGAGGTCCTCCCCTGTTGGTGGACTTGGAGGGGGCGGGGAGGTGGGAGATGAGGGAGGGAGTGGGAGGGTAGGAGGGAATGAGGGAGGGGGCTACGCCTGGGATTCAAAGTACCTAACCTGTGACTGAGATAAAAATAAATAAATTTAAAAAAAATTTTTAGGTCATAGAGTGAGTTTTACCAGAGCATATATTAATTCTAAAAAATAATCTCAGATTTATGAAGCCATGGAAGATCTGTCTTCAGACTACATCTTTCTAATCTACAATTATGGTCCTTATTTCTATTAGAAATAAAGAGGAAAAGAAATGGAAAGAGAGGGAAATGGTGGACCTACAGAGAAGAAAGACAAGATAGAAATGAGAAACAAAGAAAAACAGAACTGTAAGGAGGAAGGGAAGAAATGAGGATTGAGGAATTGGGAATGAGGAAGGGGAAATGGAGAATAGAGCAAAGGGGAGGGAATGGGGATAAAAGTGAAAAGGAAAAAAAGGAAGGGAATCCCCACATTTTTGAAGGTTGTCAAAACTCACTTGGGTGGTTCCTAGGGTCACCCTGTGGTGCAGCATTCTGAACATTTGTTTCTCCAGTGCAATAAGACTGGGGAAGTCTTGACTTTGCTGTTCAGCCATTTTCTGCTTGACAAATTGGACATTCTTATGCCATGGCACATTAAGTAAGAATGCGACAAGTACCTAAAGATAAAAAGTAACACGTGCCAAATTCATTGCTCCACTCTTCTGCTCTTTTAAGGACTGCTCCCCTTAAGCACTGACTACACTGACAATATCATTTGTTTTTCCTCCCGCACCCTGTGAGATGACTAAAATCTCTTCTGACTTCTCTGTACCATGGACCCCATATCAGCAAATGCAACAATGGGAAATTTCATGCCTCATTTTCCGACAGTTCTCTTAACTTGAGAGTGTAACTTTTCAGGCTTTTGCTAGCTTGGCAACTTTTTGATGCCTTGAAATAGAATTTGTCTTTTATTTAGATTGTGTGGATGTTCTTGGGAGAGCATTCAGCCATGAGTTTCCCCATTGTTACTAAAAGTAGAAATATACTCAGGCTATGATACCCCCTATCCCTTAGTATTCTCTCTAGGCTTCTTGTCATGTGAGTTAGTCTTAATTACTATTTCCCTACTAGGAACATTTACTTATCACTTCACTTGTCCTGTTTCACCCTTTTTTTCATTTATTATCATTTACTACAATTTATTCAATTTGTATCCCAGCCATGTACCCCTTCCTCATCTCCTCCCAATCCCACACTCCTTCCTTCTTCTCCTCTGCCCTTCCCCTAGTCTACTGATAGCGGAGGTCCTCCTCCCTTTCTATCTGAGCCTAATGTAGCAGGTCTCATCAGTAATAGTTGCATAGTTTTCCACTGTGGCCTGGCAAGGCTGTACCCTCCAGGGAAAGGTGTTCAGAGAGCCTGCCACTGAGATCATGCCAGAGAAAGTCTCATGTCCCCTTACTAAGGACCCCACTTGGCATCTGAGCAGGGGTTTTAGGTCCTCTCCATGCATTATCCTTAGTTGGGGTATCATTCTCTTCAGGGCCCTCTGGGATCAGTTTGGTTTTTTTGTTTTCTGTTTTTTGGGGTTTTTTTTTGGTTTTGGCACTGTTGGTCTACTTGTAGAGTTCCTGTCTTCTCCAGGTCTTTCTCTCTCCCAATTCTTTCATAAAATTCCATGCATTCTACCCAAAGTTTGACTATAAGTCTCCATCTCTGCTTCAATACCTCTATTGTAAAGTCTTTCAAAGGCTCTCTGTGGTAGGTACTTGTCTTGTTTCTTGTCTTCTCCTGCTTCTGATGTCCACTGTGTTTGTCCTCCTGAATGAGGACTGAGCATCTTCCCTAGGGTCTTCCTTGTTGTTTAGCTTCTTTAGAAGTATGGATTTTAGTATGTTTATCCTAAATTATATGTCTAATAACTGCTTATGAGTGAGCATATACCATGTGTGTCTTTCTGTTCCTGGGTTACCTCATTCAAGCTGATCTTTTCCAGTTCCCACCATCAGCCTGCAAATTTCATGAGTTCCTTGTTTTTAATAGCTGAATAGTATTCCATTGTGTAAATGTACCACAAACACAAATACAAGAGTACCTGCATTTGTAAATTAAACATTATTAAAGCTCAAATCATACATCAATGCCAAAACCTTAATAGTGGGAGACTTCACCACTCACCAAAAGACAGATCATCTATACGGAAGCTAAATATGGAAATAATCACACTTACAGAGGTCTTAAATCAAATGGATCTAATAGATGTCTACAGAAACTTTCACCCAAACAGAAAAGAGTATACCTTTTCTCAGCACCCCACGGAACCTTCTGCAAAATTGACCATATAGTCGGACACAAATGCATTCTAGTTTCCAAGCAAGTGACATAAAAAAAAAGTTTCCTCACATGAATAATTAGGATTCAAACATTAATATGCCCTATATCTCCAACAATATGCTTTACATGTCATTTTCAAGATGAGAACTGCCTGTGCTTGAAAATAATCATTCTAGAAATTGAAGCAGTCATCAACAGTCTTCCTTCCAATAAAAGCCCTGGGCCAGATGGTTTCAGCACAGAATTCTACCCGACTTTCAAAGCAGTGCTAATTCCAATTCTTTTCAAAATATTCCACAAAATGGAAACAGAAGGAACTTTACCAAACTCATTCTATGAAGCCACAGTCACCTTGATACCTAAACAACATAAAGACCCAACAAAAAGAGAACTTCAGACCTATCTCACTTATGAACATTGACGCAACAATACTCCATAAAATACTTGCAAACCTAATCCAAGAATCTATAAAAGATATCATTCACCATGACCAAGTAGGCTTCATCCCAAGCATGCAAGGATGATTCAATGTAAGGAAATCCATCAATGTAATCCACCATATAAACAAACTGAAGGAGAAAAATCATATAATCATCTCCTTAGATGCCAAAAAAGCATTTGACAAAGTCCAACATCCATTCATGTTTAAAGTCTTGGAGAGATCAGGGATACAAGGCACATACCTAAACATAGTAAAGGCAATATACAGCAAACCTATAGCCAACATCAAACTCAATGGAGAGAAACTTAACTCAATCCAACTGAAATCAGGGACAAGGCAAGGCTGCCCACTCTCTCTGTATCTACTCAACATAATACTTGAAGTTGTGGCTAGAGCAACAAGACAGGTAAAGGAGATCAAGGTGATACAAATCAGAAAGAAAGAGGTCAAAGTTTCACTATTCACAGATGATATGTTAGTATACATGAGTGACCCCAAAAATTCAACCAGAGAACTCCTTCAGCTGATAAACACCTTCAGCAAAGTGGCTGGATATAAAATCAACTCAAAAAAACAGAAGCCCTCCTGTATACCCAAGACAAAAGGGCCGAGAAAGAAATCAGGGAAACAACACCCTTCACAAAAACCACTAATAATATAAAGTACCTTGGGGTGACTCTAACCAAGCAAGTGAAAGACTTGTTCAAAAAAAAAAAAAAACTTCAAGTCCCTGAAGAAAGAAATTGAAGAAGATACCAGAAGATGGAAAGATCTCGCGTGCTCATGGATTGGTAGGGTTAACATAGTAAAAATAGCTATCCTGCCAAAAGCAATCTACAGATTCAATTCAATTCCCATCAAAATACTAATACAATTCTTTAGAGACCTCAAAAGAAAATTTCTCAACTTCATATGGAGAAACAAAAAAACCAGAATTTCCAAAATGATCCGTACATCAACAGATCATCTGGAGGTATCTCCATCCCTGATCTCAAGCTGTACTACAGAGCAATAGTAATAAAAATGGCATGATATTGGCATAGAAGCAGAAAAGGTGGATCAATGAAACCAATTAGAAGACCCAGAAATAAATCCACACACCTATGAATACTTGATTTTTGACAATGAAGCCAAAATCATTCAATGGCAAAAAGACAGCATCTTCAACAAATGGTGCTGGTGCAATTAGATGTCTACATGCAGAAAAATGAAAATAGACCCATATTTATCACCCTGCACAAAATTGAAGTCCAAGTGGATCAAAGACCTGAACAAAAAACCAGATACACTAAATTAGTTAGAAGAGAAAAGTGGGAAACTTATTGGCACAGGAGAAAACTTCCTGAACAGAATATCCACAGCACAGGCTCTAAGAGCAACAATCAGTAAGTGGGACCTCATAAAACTGAAAAGCTTCTGTAAAGCAAAAGACATTGTCATCAGAACAAAACAACAGCTTACTGACTGGGAAATGATCTTCATCAACCCTATATCTGACAGAAGGCTGATATCCAGAATATATAAAGAACTAAATAAATTAAAAAGCAATAAATCAAGCAATCAAATTAAAAAATGGGGTATAGAGCTAGAAAATTCTTTGTAGAGGAATATAGAATGACAGAGAAACACCTAAAGAGATGCTCAACGTCCTAAGCCATCAGAGAGATGCAAATCAAAACGATCCTGAGATTTCATCTTATACCCATCAGAATGGCAAAGGTTAAAAACTTAAGTGACAACACAGGCTGGAGAAATCATGGAGAACTGGGAACCCTTCTCCATTGCTGGTGGGAATGTAAACTTTTACAATCACTTTGGAAATCAATCCAGCACTGTCTCAGACAATTAGGAATAGTGCTTCCTCAAGATCCAGCTATACTACTCCTAGGCATATATCCAAAAGAAGCTCAAGTACACAACAAGGACATTTATTCAACCATGTTTTTAGCAGCTTTATTCGTAATAGCCAGTAACTGGAAATAACCTAGATGTGCATCAACAGAGGAATGGATACAGAAATTATTGTACTTTTACACAATGGAATACTACTCAGCAATTAAAAACAAGGAAATCATGAAATTTGCAGGCAAATGGTGGGATCTAGAAAAGATCATTCTGCGTGAGGTATGCCAGGAGCAGAGAGACACACACAGTATATATTCACTCATATAGACCGATAACATAGGAGAAACATACTAAAATATGTGCTCCTAAGGAAGATAAACAAGAAAGAGGACCTGGAGTAAGATGATCAATCCTCTGTTAGAAAGCCAAATGGGATGGACATGGGACATAGGAGAAAACAAGTAACAGGACAGAAGCCTACTGCAGAGGGCCTCTGAAAGACTCTACCTAGCAGTGTATCAAAGTAGATGCTGAGACTCATAACCAAACCTTCGGCAGAGTGCAGGGAATCATATGATAAAAGGGAAGGTTAATATGACCGGGAGAAGACAGGCGCTCCACAAGGACAAAGTATATCAGGGCACAGGGGTCCTCTATGAGACTGTTTCTCCAAGAACCATGTATGGATATAACCTAGAACCCCTGCTCGGATGTAGCCCGTGGTAGTTTAGTAATCAAGTGGGTTTTCCTAATAAGGGGAACAGGAATTATTTCTTACATGAACTCAACGACTGGCTCCTTTACCTCTTCCCACCCCCACCCCCCGAGGGTGGAACAGTCTTGCTAGGCCACAGAGGAGGACATGGCAGCCAGTCCTGATGAGACTTGATAAGCTAGGGTCAGATGAAAAGGGTGGAGGACCTCCCCTATCAGTGGATTTGGAAAGGGGCAGGGAGGAGATATAGGAGGGAGAATGGATTGATAGGGAATGAGAGAGGGGGCTATAGCTGGGATACAAAGTAAATGACCTGTGATTAATATATAAAAGAAAAAAGAAAAACGAAATATTCATGCTAGAATATTACTAATCACTAGAAAAAAATGGTCAGACAATGAGTTTCCATGCCTGAGTTTTTCGTATTTATTTTTAATTTCACTCTTCCAGTCTATCAAATTAGATTTATGAAAATGCTAACAAAAATTCCGTCTGTACAACAGATGTCCTATTTTTAATCTTTTAAAAATAATTTTCAAACATGAGACACCAACTAAGTATTCAGAGTTAAGAATTCAAGTTATAGAAACATCTCAATGATTATAGTAATCACACTCCTGGAATCAAGTAGATTATTGGGACAGATGTTTCCTTTTCGGAATTCTATGTAATGAATTTTAAGATTTTTCTTCTACTAGCAGTGGACTCAATCAACTTATCACTGTCATGCATCATTGCCTACTAGCATTAATTAGCCTAGGATTAGCAGAAGAGAAAATAAACAGGATTGAGACTGCAAAAACAGGAACAATGGGAAAATGAGGAATAAGTAAATGAAAAGTTCTTTAGAATTGAAATGACTGATAGCAAAGTAACAGTTCTATGGGAAAGAAATGGCATTGAGAAACAAAAGTTGATTGCGATATAGGCTTAATGCATCTATATGTGAAAGTACAATGAATATGTTGTTGTGCTCAAATAACAGAAGAGAGTACACAGATAATATAGGGAACCTTCAAGGGGAAAATTAGAATAGAAAAAGACAATGAGACAAGGATATATACCTGTTATCTATCCCAAAGGTCTGAATGTTGAGGCAACAGGTCACAAGTTTAAGACCTACTTAGGTGAGATAGTGAGATCCTGACAGCATCCTCCAGAAAGGACACACACACACACACCAAACACACACACACACACACACACACACACACAGACAATGACTGAGGAAAGAGTGAGGTATTTGTGATCAGTGAATCTAGGCAATCAAGGAGTCAAGGAACAGTCTGAAGTACAGCTGACTCTTAAGGGTTTGAACTGAGGAGAATGAGCTCTTTCGTTCCAGAGGTGGAGAATGTAGTAGGAATAACTTGCTTGGAATGGATACTAAAAATAGTATATACTCTATTCCCATTCTAGGTTTTATTAAAGGAATTCCAGATGTAGGGGCACTGTTTTTTTGTCTGGTAAAGCCTTCTTAAAAATCTAAATCTTTTAAATTATCTCTAAGAAAATTTACTAAAATATAAAATTATTAATAACATCATGTATAAATAAAATAAATAAACTGTTCATTGGCCCCTTCTATTCCCATATATTCACAAGAGGAAATTAAATCCTAAGACCCTCAGAGTAACGGTATTTTGTTCAATTGGATGGTTACATTCAAATCAACCCTATACTCAGAGTCACCATCATCTGTTTAACGTAAGCTCTGCACAACTATTTCAAAGATGTTTCTAAGAGGCTGTGATCGGCTCAGGAGAAAAAGAGGTTTCTCTGAGAAAACTATGCATTTCTTGTTTGAGGTCATTTTTGTTAGGAAAGGAAGTCTGAACCAGGCTCCACTGATACTAACTCAATCTGCCACTGGAGAGTATAACCATCTACGGAAGAACACAAACTTCTCAGGAGTCCAAAATGTGAAATGACTGCCAGAAGCCTGGTTTGTTGACATTGATCAAGGTCATATTTATGCACTGGAAGAAGTTCATAAACATCTTTCCTTTATTGCAGCCATGTGAATTAGGTCCACACAGAGTAGTTTATATAATAAACCCAGGTAAGAAGAGTTTCTTGTCAAAATATTTAAAATAAGAACAGAGAAAGAGGAGTATGTCTATTCTCACATATTCTCTGTTAGCAATATTTTAACAGTGATACAATAGAAAACAAAGTGTAGCATATGATTACATGTAGAGTGGTGGATTAGAAAACCACTGCATTTTCTTTTTCTTAATTTACACATTTGATATGTAAAGTAGGAAATATATTTGTTGTTTTAATATTGCATATCAGATGCATCTTTTCTTTGATGCTTGCTCTTTTGTTTATTTATCTATCCATTTATTTAAATATGTCTGAAATGCCTATAAGTTCCAAATGAAATGTTGAATGCTGTCTCTATAAAACAATTGAGATATGTTGCTCCTTGAGGGCTCACAGTTTAACAAAAAAGGTATGTTGGGAAAAAAACCAAACAAACAAAAAAGCCCAAACCAACCAACCAAATAAACAAAAAGAAACGTAAAAACAAACATTTAGTAGTGATTGAGTCAAGTAGTTTTAAATCTTAAGGGGGAGTTCATCACAGGATAATAAGGAAGGGTAATTTAGGCAGAGGGACATGGTAAGTAAATATTGAGAAATGAATTCATTAGAGAAAAGACTGGAAACTAGGATGCTGTTCTGAAGATTGCCAGAGAAGTCTTGGTAAAAGAAGAGAGAGATGGAAGTAGGAGGACTATTGCTTTCAGCTGTTGTTTTTGAAAAGTGAGTGGGTATGTCACACAAAGTGATTCTCAGGTTGAGAAGGAAAAGCAGAGGCTGAAGGTGGAACTAGAAACTATAAGGCACAAAAGAAAATGAAATAGCAATAGTGAGAAGAAAAAAAGTATGAAAAAAATTAGGAAACGTGGTATCCTTAAATATCACTGAGACTTAACTTTGTGAAGAAACACATAAATGATTATGGAGATTCATTTGTAAGTATTCATAGTACCAAGAATGGTCAAGCTGTGCAGCTCAAGCAGACTAATCACTAACATGGTAATACTATAAGTTAATATTTTAATATTATATTTATAATTAAATTTAAAATACTATAATACATTATGTTTACAAGACACTGTGATAGGCACTGGGAAGTCTTTGGGTACATAGAAGAGTTAGTGTCTTTTTCTCATTAAGTTGCCATTTCAGGGGTAGTCTAGAGGAGCGCTAGTAAAGAAACAATCACATGAGAAGTTGAAAAGACCGTAAGTATCAAACCAAAATCAAGTAATGACATAGGGAGGAGCACTATCTACAGTTTTAAATTAAGGTCTAATAAATTCTTTCCTCCAAAAAAGATTTCTTTATTTGTGTGTGTGTGTGTTTGTGTGTGTGTGTGTGTGTGTGTGTGTGTGTGTGTGTGTGTGAGAGAGAGAGAGAGAGAGAGAGAGAGAGAGAGAGAGAGAGAGAGAGAGAGAGAGAGAGAGAGAGAGAGAGAGAGAGAGAGAGAGAGAGTAAGAGCACACTATAGAGGACTTCATTTCTTAGCAAGCTAGTAGAGGCCAGAAGAGGGTGTCAGGCCTATTCCTTTGAGACAGGTCTTTACCTTAAGCTAGTCCTCAGTTTTTTTTCTCCTAGCCTAGAAGTCAGCAAACTCCAGAGATCCTGCTATCTCTGCTTTCCTCCAAACTGGGGTTACAGAAAAATGCAAGCTGTCTGGTTTGCTTTGTGAATGCTGTGATCTGAATCCCACCCAGGACTTATGATTGCTCAACAAGAGCTTGTCACTGGTGAGCTATCAGTCCAGCACAAAAGTCTAATCAATTCTTATTTTTCATATAAACATGATTTGAAATTTTATAGAAACAGAACATAAATAAATGTAGGAGTCAACTAGAGAGAACTGTAATTGTATCAATGGCTTAAAATGTTTTAAAAATAAGTTAGAAAATAAAAACAGCCCTAACATAGTATAAATTGGAAGTGATAACTGCTATTGTAAGTATTATTTTTAAATGGACAAATCTGGTTTTGAAAGTGCCCTACATTAATTTGAATGAATAAAATTCCTCATCCCTCCTCGAATTTTTCCTAAAGTTGAGGGTGGATTTGACTAGAGAAATTATGTTATGACATAGCTTCCAAAAAATGAATCCTGGTAGCTGTAGAAGCAGAGACAGTAATTCCACTTGGCAGGAAGTATTATTAAAAGTGCTGGCATCTTTTGGCTAATTGGAATTCCAAAGGACAAAGACAAGTACTTAAATAAAATAGGATTATGAATTGGAACTGATATGAATGATAAGTTCAGTTCATTTAATCATGGTCATTATCTCAGGCTTGTATCTAAGGTTAGTTAGAATTCATATATATATATATGGAAGAGTAGGTATTGTAGCTAGAGTTTGGGACAAAGGATTTCCCTGTGAATCTATTTGCTTCTAGCTGGTTTCAATAATCAGGTGTTGGGGTGAGCATGGAAGGGTAAAAGGACACGAGAGGAAAGCATTCCAATTTTACACCAATTTGATTTCAAAGTTTACAGGCAGTAAGAACAAAAGTTGTAGAAGAGTTGAAATGAATTACTGTTCTAGGCAGAAGCCTCATGAGACAGAGGCATGATTAGCCAGCTCTCCTTTTTCTGGGATCTCCAAAGACATGAAAGAAAAAGGTAACCTCAGATAATAAAAGTAGGCAGAATTTGCTGTAATGTGGTTTGAGAAGCTTAAAAGCTTTGTGTTTTTTGCTTATGAACACAGGCTCCATTTCCTTGTGCTCTTAGTTCACAACTGCTGCTGGTAACAGAGTCCACTAGGGAAGCTGATAACTTGTGAACAAACTCTTCATTCGTCTAAATGGGAAAAGATGTATTACTGGGCAGGAGATAATATGCCAACTATTCACAACAATGCAGCCATAGCTCTCTTCTCCTAACCAAAGCAAGAGCAAACACTACTAATAAAAAATACAAAGGGAAAAGCAATGACATGTTTTAATTCAGTTATCAATAAAACTGGCTGCAACCATGTTGTAAAGGTGGTATGCTGGTCTTCTGTAGAATAAACTCCTTTAGATGTTTGAAAAAAATCAATAAATCCTAGTAACATAATTTTGCTCTTCTGAAATACAGAATTTGGCTAGTTAAATTGCTAATGAAAGCAGTCATAATTCTTAACCAAATGCACTTTAGAGTTCAGTGTGTGGAGTGAGTGCAAAGATGTTTTAATCTGCCACATAGACATGTTACATACACATTTTTTAAAAAGAGTCTACATACTATCAAGGATATAATTTCAAAAAATTCATTCACATGAAGCTCACATATATCACATATGTGGACACAAGCACACTTCGAGGACATTTTCAATCCTTTAAAAGGTCTATGCTTCTACGCTCTATGATATTACATAACCAAAAAAAATTAGAGTCGTCATCAGATGAAAGTGATTCTAGTAGTAATTTTTAAACTAAATACACATGGAAATCTGCAGAAATCTTTAATCATCATGTAGAACAAATGATAATGAATGCACTCAAGCTCATTTCTATCAATTTCTGTGATTCTAGGGTCTATATGCTTCTAGGGACTATATGTAAACAACTTATATGGGCAGATAGAGTTATTAGTTACAAAGTCTTACGCAGGTTGTTTTAGTATCTAGTTCTAGGGTTAGCCCTTTCAGTTTATTTATAATGAAAGGCAGAGATGAACAAAGTTGGTATTCATTAGATACAAGTAAAATTAAAATTTTACAACTTGCCAGAAATATGACATTTTCCTCTTCTCTGAACCAGGATTACAGTCTACTCAACTTTTGGATGGAAAAAGAGCAACTAATGTCTATGTGGGACAAAGAAGGGTAAAGAGTAAGAAGAAGACTAGTTCTAGAATATATATTTATACATATTTTACATAGTTTAGCTCATTCCAGATTCCATAACAAGGTACTATATATAGACTGGGTGGCTTATAAACAACAGAAATTTACTTCCTTTTATTTCTGTGGGCTAAGAAGGACAAGTAAAGTGCCAGATGTGTTAAGTAGGATCCTGCTTCCTCACAGACTATAGCTTTTTGCTATAACCTCATATAGCAGAAAGGGGCAAACCCAACACTATATTTCTTTCTCTCTGTCTTTCTTTCTTTTTTTGAGACAGGGTTTCTCTGTGTAGCCTTCACTGTCCTGGACTGTTTTGTATACCAGGCTGGCCTTGAAGCCATAATGATCCACTTGCCTCTTCCTCTCATGTGCTGAGATTAAAGGCATGTGCCACCACACCGGAATAACACACCATAGAAAGTAATACTTAATTACATCAAAATTGAACCCAGCAAAGACAAGATGAAAGAATTTTTCCCCCTTGAAACAAGTGATCATGAAGAACAGTTTATTGCTGGAAATAACCTTGTTCTTTGTCCTTTATCTTTAATTTTTTTCAGATAATAAAGATTATAGAACATACCATATTTCCCTTTTTGCTTTTGCTTTCACAAAGTTCAGAGCTAAGTTTAATGTTCAATAGTAGTAACTATACTTAATTTGAGTGTTTGAATAACTGCCTAAAAGTATTTTATAATGTTAATCTTATTTTTTCACATTTTTTGTTAACTGGATGAAATCTTTTGGGGAGGTGGATAGGGAATAAATATACACAGAAAAGGAAGGAAACAGCTAGGCCACCTCTCCATCCATAGAAGGGCATCTTGACCCTCTAGAATTGAAAGAAGAATAGTTTTAAAAAAATGGCAAATCAATATTCTAATTGGGTCCAATTAATATACACCCATTTTCTATCTAAACAGATCAAGAAAACAAATGTGTGTGTATCTTATTTTAAAAATTAGCATTTATATAACAGGGATTGGTCTTCTTTTTATTTGTTGATTTGGTGAGTGAGTTTCCTAGCTCACTTTTAGACTGAAAAGCTGGAGAAAAGAGGGAGAAGGAATGTGTGCAAAGAACAAAAGGTGTCAAAGGAGCTGTAGAAAAATAAATAGCAAATAAACTATCTGACAAATACTGCTAGATGAGAATCTAGGCCTGTATTTGAATATAAGCCCAGTTGAAAATTATAGGCATCCTTTATAGTCACGACCACAAATCGATTTCATGTTCCTTTAAACAATTAAAGTCACTTAATTTTTTTAAAAAGAAGATAGAACACCTAGCCAGTAAACATGATATGTACCAGAACTGTCTTTTACCATATTCTTGCAGCTATAGGTAACTTATAACACATTTAATATTTGTTTCATGGAAGTTATCCATGAATGCCATTTTATTCATTCATTTATTTAATTTTTTAAATATTTATTACAGTTTATTTACTTTGTATCCCAGATGTACCCCCGTCCCTCATTCTGTCCCAATCTCACCCTCCCTCCCTCATTTCCTCCCTGCCTGTCTCTAAGTCCACTGATAGGAGAGGTCCTCTTCCCCTTCCATCTGACCCTAGAATGCCATTTTTTAAAGATATTTTTTAAGTGTAACCAGGGAAATGACTAAGAAAACACTGCAAGGAATTTATTTTGAACAAAAAAAGAACTCTGTTTGGGGGCATCACTTTTTCAGTTTGGTCTGTGAAAGAATACTTACATTTATTGGCTTTTTTTTTTTTTACGTAAGTCACACATGTACACCACTGAAAACAAAAATGAAGTAGCCTGGCCTGCCTTTGGCACCCCAAATTGCAGCACTCAAAAAACACAATTCATAATGTTCAGTGCTTTTTATAAGTATCAGGTATTGTATAGCCAGCTCTCAATTATCCAGGCTAATGGAGAGGAACAGACAATCACATGGCTAATATAAAATAGCAAATAATCCAGAAATTTATTTGTGTAGATTTGGAAAGTTAATCAAAAATTAACTTGGAGGTTGGAGTCACTATCCAGAAACATTAGACAGTGAGTCAGCATCAGGAATCCTGAGGTACAAAGCAAAATCTAAGAATTCTTAAAACATTATTAGTCCTACTTCTGGAACTGTAGGGCATACAGATAATTTCCTCAGCTAGAGTGTAAAAGCTTAAGAATCAGAAGGGCAGGAAGGACCCTGGAGGACAGTAGCAAAACAAGTTTCTTGTCTGATCTTTTTTTTTTAATTTTAATATATTCCTTTATTTGT
Source organism: Pachyuromys duprasi (assembly GCA_028658305.1). Classification (NCBI taxonomy): domain Eukaryota; kingdom Metazoa; phylum Chordata; class Mammalia; order Rodentia; family Muridae; genus Pachyuromys; species Pachyuromys duprasi. The sequence continues at coordinate 62,668,607 of CM053742.1, forward strand.
ATATCTTTTTTATTTTTTTTTTAATTTATTTATTTTTATCTCAGTCACAGGTTAGGTACTTTGAATCCCAGGCTTAGCCCCCTCCCTCAGTCCTTCCTACCCTCTCACTCCCTCCCTCATCTCCCTCCTCCCCACCCCCTCCAAGTCCACCAACAGGGGAGGACCTCCTTCCCTTCCATCCAACCCCAGCTTATCCTGACTCCTCAGGGCTGGCTGCAATGTCCTCCCCTGGGATCTAGCCAGTCTGTCACTCCCCGGCTTGTTTGGGGGAGGGTCAGATCTTTTTCTCATTGGGGAGTTTCCCTGATTATTTAGACTGAAGTTGCATTCAGTTGTGTTACACAGACTGTAAACCAAAGAGAAGTCCATGGCTTTGGAAATTACCCAGACTAACAGAAACCACTGAGAGGAAAAAATTGGATATAGACTTGGAAACAACTGGAAGGACTTAGAGAACTTTGAAATATATTTTCCAGTAGGAATTAATCAAATGTTAAGCTTTTCTTGGGATTCTGTCTTATCTTCATTTTTCTGTGTGCAGTTCCTATATCAATTCTAGTTTTAGCACTACATATAAATGAAGCTACTGAGTTTAGATCTATGTGAGAAAAAAAAATGTTTGCTAATATGATGGCAGGCCTGTGATCTCAACACTCGGGATGCTAGGGCCTGAAGATGAAGAGTCAGGGTTGCTTCTGAGCTGCAGAGAGTTAACCTGCCTCAAAACTGTATATAAAATGCATAAGCAAAAACACTTAGAGTTTGTATGATTATACAGAAGATGGCAGATCTTCTTATTAAAACTAAGAGACTACAATAGAAAGAAATAAGGTAAAATGACTTACTGGGTACTAAAATCTATGCCAGGTTCCATCACAGTGAGTTGGACTTCTTATCCATTTACAGTTTTAGACAAATTTGGTGGCACTCCAGTCACAAAGTTCTCACTTATTTGATTTACCTTATGATATTTCATTCTAGGGCCAGCAGGATTGGCCCCATGAATATGCCATTTATTTTAAGCACCATGTGAATTTGCAGGTGACTAGTTATTTCTACTAAAGCTAACATCTTGCATACTGTGTAAGAGACACCTAGTCTGGGGTCTGATGTACATGAGCCTTGGAAGGTTTAACTCAGCATTTTTCTCTATGTAAGATGATTTGTGGTTCTGACATCAGCCATATGTCCAAGCTCAGAAAAATTAATTTTTTTCATGCAAGACTTCCTTTAATAAAAACAGGGCTGGAGGAATGTAGGGATGATGTTTGTAAATAGATTTAAAAAATCATAAAACATATTGGTTTCTGAGAAATACTAGGAATATGTCTGAGTGAAGACTTATCTGCTCAGTGTTTAAGCCTCTCAGATGAAATCAATAAGCTTGAATTTTTATTAGCAATACATTTTAATAAAAACATTAAAAATGTTGTTGCTCATTGTCATTTCCTTGCATACAATTCTTTAAAGCTGGAAGAAACAATCATCAGTTTGTCAGAAACAAACAAGCAAAAAACTCCAATGTCTGTCCTGCTTTGGGCCCTATCACTTTAAGGCTTACAGGCACAATATGAGCAATTCGTGCATCATCATCCAACACAAGAGACATTCTCTGAATTACCCATTTTTATTATTTCTTGATAGAATTAAAAAAAAAACCAAAACAGCTTCTGAGGTTTGTAAATAATTTGTTCCTTTAAGCCCTAAAACAAATGTATACAACAAAAATGACAACAGAATGTAGCTTTCTTTAGTCTGACCACAATGAATAGGCAAACTTAACACATTCACCCCCCACTCCTGATTCTGTGCTACAGAATCAGAAGTAGCAAGGCAAAATGGGTTTGAATAAGGATTGTGGAAGGAACCATGTTGGAAAAAAATGTTCAAAAGATACTGTGCTCCTAGCTACTTTACAGACTGATGTAGATAGATTGCATCATCAAGGCCTGCCATGGCTACAAGGCAAGTTCAAAGTCAACCTAGACAGCTTAGTAAGAAAAGAACAACTTTATCTTTGAAGACACTGGGTCTATGAGAAAAATCTGCATGAATAAGCCCTGCTCAGTACTCTTAATTATTATTATTAGAGTGCTAATTTTGTCCACCATATCTTTCTACAATGAACTGCTTATCCAACACAGGTTTCTTGTTATTTGGATGTATGAAGTCTTCTATGTCATGTAAAACTTATAAATATAAAATAAATTGGCATGTTCTTCATTTATTGATTTGTCTTTTGATAAAGGGCCCTAGTTATGAGGACACTATGCAGAAAAGAAATTTCTTTCCCCCTCAGCCATAGGAGGAAAACATTCAAACTGGGATGATAAAGGACTGTTTTGTTCAAGTACAAGTCCTGTACTAAAGTTAGATTTAAAATATATATATTGCTATCTAGCACTGTTACCTCCTCAAAGGAAAGCTCTGTATATTGTAAACTTTGATAAGTATGGGCTATCTACCTGAGTTCGCAAAACTAAGCCATGGTTTTAGATGCTTATGGCTTTATAATCTTTATAATCTTATGACTTATGTATTAACCCCAGAAATGAAAGGATGGTGGTAGGGGCAGGAATTAAAGAGTCAGCTTGCTTGTATGCCTTTTACACAGGATTCCTAACGGTGAAATAGCAGGCAGGTCTATTAAATTTCTATCCATTCTCTACACTATGTAAGTAATCTCATTAGTTTTGGCAAAGGTCAAGAAACTGAAAAGGAAATCCGTGCATACAGTAGTATGTTTCACTGTCTTTCATTTATAATTAAGAGACTCTGTTGCTGCACTTTAAAACTTCATTTTGTTAACTCTAAATCTATGCATGGAATGAGAAATGAGCAAAGTAGTTTAGCAGCAGTACACTAAGATAGGATGTGTATTGGACAGTCATAGGGAGCAGAATAAGTCAGCTTAAAAGGGCAAGTCAAATACACATTTAAATAGAAAGTCATACTATAAATCTTTTTGAACCACACAACTAATCTGCCTCCATTTAAAAATACTGAAGAACTAGGACAGAGTAGGAAACCTCTTCTGGTGGTGAGTAGTACTTGTACTTGTGGTGAGTGTTACTGCACAACACTGATTTGGGTGAGAGCACTGCAATGGAGATCATAGCCCTCTTTTTTTTTTTTTTTTTTAATTCACGGCTCTTTAAATCCAACACCTTCTACTTCTGGGTTCTTTACATTCTGCCCCTCCTTTCTCTCTATACTTCCACCAATCCTTAATGTAATACCAATATTTTAAAGGTTTATGTGTTCCATGAATCATGTGTATGTGCTGTTTAGCTTTATGGGAAATTGCCATAATGTTACCCAACTCTGAGTTTAATGTTGCAAGTGCAGTAAGAGGATTACATCTGAAATCAAGCTCCCAATGCCATAAACTTGGAAGAGAAGGTAGACACACTTATTCCTTCCTTAAACTGCTACATACATAAAATGATCTCCGATGGAATGAGTATTGCTTTGAAAAATGTTCAGAATCAAAAGGAATTGCGATTGTTGTTCATAAGAAAGCTAGACAATCAGGAAATCATCACAAAAGTTACATTAAGATGTTCTTATTAAACTTCAGGGGAAGAGTAAGTAGTGTTCAAAATTTTCCTCTAGAAAGGTATTTAAGTCCAGAGTTCAGGTATAAATATTCTTTAGTATAAGCATGTAGCAGCAATTAATGTAAAATGAGGTCATGAATTTGAGAAAGAGCAAGGAAGGATATATAAGAGGGTTTGCAGAGAAAAGGGAGAAACGATGCAATTATGTTATAAATCCAAAAGATAAGGGAAAAAACTTACAACATTTTATTAAATTTTATGCAAAACCATATCAGTATCATATGATATTGCAGCATGATTCTATTAATGCCTCATTAATTATTCTAAAACTTTTGTTGAGAATGTAGTATATGAGGATCCTGTGGCAATAACTAAGATGGATATTCTGAAAATAAACTGCACAAATAGAATGTTTACTAACATTATAACAAGGGCCAAGAACCCTTTCCTTAAAAATCACAAGATAGCAAATATCTTAGGTGTGAGAGCTACCAATAGTATGTGATGAATATTCTTGGTTAACTACTTATTCTTCATATCCCCTAGTGTTACAAACAACATTTTTAGCTCTAGTCCGACTATAGCTTACTAACTCAGGATACAGTTCACGGTCTACCACTATTATGAACACACTGAATATGTATACAACAAACTAATGTACATCTCTGTAGTGCAAAGGAATATGAAAATAAAAAAGTGTGGCTGATATGTTCTAAGAACTAAAGCAAAAGGATGGGAGACAAGTGGAGGACAATATATAAAGAACAAATAATAGGGTTTAGCATTAATGGTTAAGAGACCAAAAGTTGGGGTGCAGAAAGAACAAGACATTTGTGCATGACTTTTGATGAAAAGCCTACCACAGAGGGCCTCTGGAAGGCTCTACCCTGCAGGGTATTAATGCAGATGCTGAGACTGATAGCCAAACTTTGGGCAGAGTGCAGGGAGTCTTATGAAAGAAGGGGGAGATAGAAAGACCTGGAGAGAACAGGAGCTCCACAAGGAGAGCAACAGAACCAAAAAAATCTGGGCACAGGAGTCTTTTTTGAGACTGATACTCCACCCAAGGACCACTCATGGAGATAGCCTGGAACCGATGCAGAGAGGTAGCCCATGGCAGTTCAGTGTCCAAGTGGGTTCCAAAGTAATGGGAACAGGGACTGTCTCTGACAGGAACTGATTGGCTTTCTCTTTGATCACCTCCTCCTGAGTGGGGAGCAGCCTACCAGGTCACAGAGGAAGACAATGAAGCCACTCGTGATAAGACCTGATAGACTAGGATCAGAGGGAAGGGGAGGAAGACCTCCCTTATCAGTGTACTGGGGGAGGGACACAGATGGGAAAGAAGGAGGGAAGGTGGGATTAGGAAGGGAGGATCAAGGGAGGTACAAGGGGCATACAAAGTGAATGAACTGTAATAAAATAAAAATAATTAAAAAGAATTGCACAGAACAAAACAATAACAACAAAAAAAAGGAGATCAAATGAGTTCTAGGTGGACATCAGGTAATTTTGGAACTCACAAATGAAATACGTAGTATTTTGTACTCCTGAGAAACCATAAACATGAAAGAATTATAGCAATGCTGAAGGAACAATTTTAAATACTTTTAACTCAACACCTAAAAACAAAACAAAACAAGCAAAAACACTGTAAAGTCTGAAAAGTGCTGAAAATAAAGGTGATGATGAATTAATTTTGGTAACATACAAATGTCACTTTCGATGGAATGAGGTGAGTAAAGCATTGTAGCCATGGCAAATCTTTGAGGCTGGTTAACTGTAGTCTAATTAATCCTGTCAACAGCAACAACAACAACAAAGTTGGCAGAGACAAAGGACCAAATGCATTCAGCAATTCATTTAATATCTGATGAGCAGAAGGAGAGAAACAAATCATAGACCCTTTTAGTGAAACTTTGGTATCTTTATGCCTTTTTAAAAATATGTCAGTTCAGGTGTGGAACTGACTTTATACTGTTGCTCATTTTGATTACAACAAATTCAGATTTAAAAAAATTGATTTACTGGAAAGTATACTTGAATGTGCTAGGACTGATGAGTAAAATGAAGTACTTGATGTTTGCTGCATGATACTTCAGTTATTGCTATGGAAGGACTGATGTTTCTTTACTAAATATTGCATATGTTCATTCTTTCCAAGACATTGAAGTTGATTCAAAATCTCAGAAAGGATACTGCCCCTATGACTAAAAACTCCCATGATGTCCATTTCCATGAAAGGAGTTGTTCACTTTTTGTTTTCCTTCAGTCTGAGGTTAATCCGAACAATCCTACTCAAACAGCCAGCTGTCTTTGCTACTCTGAGTCTGGGATTTGCCCTCCGCATCTTTTATGATGATAGATGCCCTTTTCTTGCTTATTTCTCCCAGTGGACAGTCACTACTGTCAGTAGCATAGCCTAACATGACTGGTGTCATACCCCATAATGATGACTGTTCCAAAGTGTACATGACACAGAAAAAAAGGGGAGGGGGGAAGAGGGCAGCAGCAGTCACTGTTAGATATGCCAATCATCTTTTGACTGTAGCTACAGAAATGTGTTGGATAATAGATAATTCTTCCATTTAATGTGAAGCTACCTAACAGACGAGTCTTATATATTTTGAATCATATTTAGTCCATATTACACTCTACTTTCTGTTCCCCCTAAAATTGTATTTTGTTAATTTTTAAAGATTTTTATTATTTTTATTTTATGTGTATAAGTGTCTTGTGTACATGTATATAATTATAATGTGCATACAGAAGTCATAAAAAAGTAATGGATCCCCTGGAAATGGAGTTACAAATGATTGTTACCCATGATGTGGATGCTAGGAA
>CM053742.1:62675510-62696867 GCA_028658305.1 Pachyuromys duprasi
TCTACAATCAAGGACCATGTGTGGATGTGGCCTGGAACCCCCGTGCAGATGGGGCCCATGATAGCTCGGTGTCAGAGTGAAGACCCTAGGGAGGGAAACAGGGACTGTTTCAGTCATGAACTTGATGGCTGACTCTTTGACCCTCTCCCATACAAGCCGGGGAGTGACAGACTGGCTAGATCCCAGGGGAGGGCATTGCAGCCAGCCCTGAGGAGACAGGATGAGCTGGGGTTGGATGGAAGGAGAGGAGGTCTTCCCCTGTTGGTGGACTTAGAGGGGGCGGGGAGGAGAGAGATGAGGGAGGGAGTGGGAGGGGGATGAGGGAGGGGACTAAGCCTGGGATGCAAAGTACCTAACCTGTGATTGATATAAAAATAAATAAATTTTAAAAAAAGAAAAAAAATCTTCCCTTTGCTGACCCTATCATATACTTTGTATTTAAGTATTTGCTTGGCACATGTTAATATTGGTAGTTTTCAATCTCACTTCTTAACTATAAATCTCCCTCTGAGTGAAGTCTGCCTTACCATGTTAAACCATGTTTAATATGAGTCCAGACATAAAAACAAGACTATAATAAAGAGTAGCATTTGATGAGTATTACAGTCTAAATCAGAAATACCCCCCCCCCTCCAAAGCTCATGTTTTGAATCTGTTTTTTTTTTTTTTTTTACCTCATCTGTCAACACTATTTTGGGAAGTTGTAAAATGTTTAGGGAAGGGGGACTCAGTAACAGAAGCAGGACATCAGGGTGGGTCATTGAAGGTTTTATCTCTCTGCTAATTCCTTGTCTTTTGCTTTGGTTCTTAGATGTGGTAACAAGAACAGCTTCTTCCACTCATTCCTGTCTCCATGAACTGAGCAGCTATGGTAGAATGAAACACTCTGAACCCATCAATCAAAATAAATCTTTCTTCAAGTTGGTTTTGTCAAGTATTATAGCTACATCAGTGAAATGAAAATACACTGCCAAGAGTATTCCACAGAAAGCATACATTACGATACTTTAGACTGATCCTTTCATGGGGAAAATGAGATGTGAGTTAAGGATGGCAGAAATACAAATTGGGTTTTCATAGGAAGAAAGTGAAAGATGCTCTTACTAAAGGTTAAGTAATTAGGTTGAACTAATTCACTCATTGTAGATCTTCTTAAATACATAGTCTTGATCTAAAACATCTTTGAGATTATTTGTGTAAATAGTTAATTGAAAAGGAACAAAGAAAAACTTGCATAAATTAGAAAGTGCCAATATATCAGAGATAACTAAGGAAGTCTTTATACAGCTTATTCTTTATACAGCTTACTTTTTGGCTTATGGATATGAGATTCTGGATCAAAGATCGTGTTGAGTGGCACAACAAAATTATAACAAATATGAGTCTAGTTCTGGTTGAACAGTGTTCTTTTCTTGTTGTTTTAAGACAAGTCTTCCTATGAAGGCCCAAGATGGTCTCAAACTTAAAGGGTCCCCTGCCTCTGTTTTTCAGGTGTTGAGATTATAGACTTGCACCATCAAGCTCAATTTGAGTAGAGTTCTTGTAAGATAGTTCCTAATTTCTTAAACAATTGTGAGCTATTCCAAAAGTCTTTTTATACCTAGATTTATAGTTTCAATTTATTTTTAAAACTTATTTTTATTTTATAACCATTGCATTTTGCTAACATATATGTCTGTGTGAGCATGTCAGAATCCCTAGAACTGGAGTTACAGACAGGTATGAGCTGCCACATAGGTGCTGGGAATTGAACCTGGGTCCTCACAAAGAGCAGCCAGTGCTCTTAACCACTGAGAAATCTTTCTAGCCTCTCACCTAAATTTATAAAGCACATCTTGCACTGAGGGTAAAAACTGTATAGCAACTGCAATCTATGCCTGTGCTAATCCAGAGCAGCATCCCTTGGAGATTCCTTTCTTGGCCAGCACATACACCTTCTATTCTACTTTTCCAGGTCTGTGGCAACAATATATCGCTGAGTGACTTACAGCAGAAGACTATTTATTCACAGCTCTAGAGGAAAGAATTCTAAAATAACAGTTGGCAGGATTGGTTCTTTCCCAGGGCTTTAAAGAGAGCCCATTCTATCCTAGTTTCTTCTGGCTGCCAGTAACTCTTGGGATTACTTGGTTTGTGCCTGTATTACTCTAGTCCCTGCTCATACAGTCTTATCACATCACTCCTATGTGCCTTTGTGCCCTTGTGTTTCACATACGCTTCTTATAAGGATTTAAGGTTAACCTTGATCCAGTATGAACACACTATAACTTGAGTACATCTGCAAAGACCCTATTCATATGATCGTATTTTGCAAATACACTCTTATTCACATAAACAAGGGATAGGGAATTCAACATATTCTGGTGAGTAACACAGTTCAGCCCATGCCTCTTCCATAGCCAATTGTTAAATGATTATTTCCATATGTAGAATTACATAATATATTTCCAGTGATTCATTTCCCACAATAGTATTGCTTTTTAAACAAGAAACTTTCTATGACACATATACTAAGCCAACTGACTCCAAACGAAAATGTCTAATATCTAGTTTAGTTTTAGGCTTATTAGAACTGTGTTAGAAATGTGTTTTCTTCTTCACATAGTAGGAGGAAAGTAGTACACTCAAAGTTACGTTAGGCCCTGAAGGGAGATATAAAAAAAAAAAAGGATTAAAAAAAAACAACTGGCTCCTACTCTTAGGGTACAGCCTTGAGGTTTTACAGAATAGAATGTTCCACAATGACAGGGATCATAAATATCATCTATTCTAAACAACTCATTTTATAGATGAGTCCTTTGAGGGCCAAAGAGGTTAAATAACTTGTTCATGGCTCAGAAAGTTAATTGCAAAGAAAATGCAAGGGAAACAAACAAAGGGCACAATTCTAAAGAAATCCAGTTAATATTTTGCTATCAAAGTGAATATACACTGGATGTTGATGATTTCCTGTAAAGAGATTAGATCAAAGTCTAGCAGTCTTGAGCAATTCTGAAGCAGGTGCCAAGTCTCTTCATCTTCTCATTTGCTCTGATCTCTGAAGCCTTACAGAAGTGAAATGACTACCTAACCTTTTTTGCCACCTGGGCCTTGGGTTTAGTTTCAGTTATCTGAGAAATCAATACCTTAATAGTAGAAAGGTAAACAGATGCTCTTCTGCCTGCCGTAATTCTCTGATGCCCACAAAAGGAAGGTAGAGAGTCCCTAGAGCAGTAGGCAGGAAAAAAGGACTTAGGCATTTGTTAGAAAAAGATGACTATGATCCAAGGTTCACTCCTATTTTTTAAAATGCATTATTAGTGATTTTTTAAGGAGACAGCAACTCGTATATTACTGACTTTAAGTACAACCAATTCTGGGAAAAACCTAAAAGAAAGTAAGATTGCAGATCAAAGTTCCTCTTTTTCCCATGGTTTTACAAAAAAAAAAAAGTATATTAAATTAGACTGCCAGTAGTAGAATTAGAGGTAATCTGTATTTGTTAATGAACAGTACAGTATCGTGACATTTTAACAAAACTAAAGATGTAATAAAACAAAACCAAACATATCTTGAGAGATAGCTCAATAGATAAAATCACTGTCTGCTTTTGCAGAGGACCTATGTTGAATCCCCATCATACACATGGCCCAGCTATTCAAAATCATCTGTAGCCCCAGTTTCATGTGATCCAATGCCCTCACCATCTCCATGGACACCAGGCATGCATGTGATACACATACCTACATTCAGGTAAGCACTCATATGTATAACAATAAATAAGCCTTTAAAACAACTATTAAATAAAACCTGAAAAAACATAAGACATCACAGGAGGAACTAAGAATTTATTTATCATTTTTGTTTGCCACAACACTAAATTACGTATGAATTAGTGGAATTGGCTTTTCACCTGTCTTGCTTAATATATGGAAATGGCAAAGATTTAAAATTAATGTAGAAAAGCACCACTTTTCCAGTTTACTATTTTGGGATACACTGAAAAATTAACTGTTTCTACTAATTTACTCAGCATTTCCTTCAAAATATTCTTAACATAATTACATTTCTCAGAGCTAACTCTAAGAACTGCAATTCCAAATTAGGTGATTTCAAGTACATCTATATGCAAAGATGTTAATTTAGCAAATATTAACTTCATCAGCTTGGAAATAGAGCTTCGAAGCAATGAAGTAATGTGTTAGAGATTAACATAAATAAATTTACATAATAAGAGATTCAAAGACAAAGTAGAATGTCACATTCTTTGGGGTTTTGAAAAATAATATAATTTGACAAATAATGCATTATAATAACTATGTCCCTGATGAGTAGACTCTAATTAAGGGCTTTCTTACTCCTAGAGAATTAAGAGTTCAATGTGTGGACTGTATGTACATTGTTTCTTGAGGGATCTTTATGTACTTTAGACAGTGCTACAAAACTCACTCAGAAAATGATCACACTCATAAGAAAGTTCTAATCTAAGCTAACTTTGAAAAACTCCATGAGTGGAAAACTTCCGAAGAAGAGAGTCTCCCTTGCATGTCTTATTCACTGAGTTATGCCTAGAAAGCTGAGATTTTTGTCCTCTATGATACAGTTGAGAAGGGGCCCTTTTTATTATAAATTTTTCGTTATGAACTTCACAGAGATCTTTACTTAAAAAAGTAGATATTACACAGTTATTTAATCTAAATTCTTGAATAACTCCACACTTTACTTCAGTAGTCTTATATACAAAAATGAATATAAGGATCCAAGAAGAAACTATTAGGGAAATAAGTCATTTTTTGCATATCTTTCAATTTAGTAATTATCTAATTCACCTCCTGAAAACCACAGAGCTGACTTACTTGCATAACTTTCCCCTTAATGCAATGGATCATGTAACCTGAAAAGGATATTTTTAAAAAGTAATATTACTCATTCAATAGAAAGAGATTAATTCTATAACTCAGACTTTCTTGAAGCCATATCTCATAGACGTTCTGTAGTTTTTTTTTTTTTTTTACAGAACCATTAAGCCTTTAAATATTGGCTGAAATTCAGAATTTCAACCCTCAGACCCAGGAGACATACAATTCAATTTAGATTCGGCAAGGTGTACACAATGGTGGCAGAAGGGATTTTTAGTTGTGTACCTACTATAACTTTGCTATTTGCCAACACAAGCCCAAGCTGAACTTTGCTAGTTTGTTAAGAGAATGCTAGCTGGAGAAGTGGTTTCTGTGAGATTTTAGTCTTTTCCATCACGAACACTAAAGGATTACTTCTCTTGACTTCTATAAAAAACGTAGCTACAGCTGATCAGTAACAAAACACCATGATCAAATATGCAGAAGAACTTTTTTTAAACCAAAATCTGAACTTGACTTTATTAATCTTTATATTAGTATGATGTAATTTATGTCTAGACATATCAGATTAATAAGGAAATATGGACATTCCATCTTGAAGGGAAGACTCGGATGATAAGGGATTTTTGTCTTAAATACTAGTATTAGTATGTTGGTTTACCCAAAACACAGTAAAGCTCCAAAAGAGCTAAATTTTACATATAGTGTATATATGATGCTTTTGAGATATTTTCCTGACAATATGTGTTGTTTGGTAATTTTTCTTTTCTTTTATTCTTTTTCTTCTTTTTTTAATAGGCATGTTATTCCTATTAGGTTTACAGTAGTAGTGTTATTGTGTGATTAATTAATTTGGGAATCATTACAGTGTTTTCCAAACTGACCTAAAGATGCAACTTGACAACTGTATCTACTTAACTAGCATGGTAATTAAGATCTGCGCTTGCACTTCAAGACAGCATAGCACTTATACAGCACTGACAACAAGCCGTTTTCTTGGCTAATGCCTGATTCTTAATATTATTGGAGAAAGACATTAACAAGATAGCCCATGCTTCTTTAAAAAAAAATAAACCTTGCAATATATACAGAGATAACTCTAAGTAGCTTAACACAAATTAAAAAAAAAACACCTTTCTGGCTCATTAAGGCAATTGCTCAACCTGTCATTAGCATTAGTCTCTGAAACTGCAGTACACGATGCAGCTGGCCTTGTCTGCTGCACAAACTAATGGCACAGAGCAACCTTTTGACAGCAGGACTAAATTTACATACTTTACATATTCAGTGAATAAAGGAAAATTTACATTAATCAATATGCTACATTTAGGGGATTTTCCCCCATTTGAAATGTACCTGTATAATTGTAGGCCTATTTGCTGAAAACTACATATAAAATGAATTAATCGTATCAAGGCAAAAGAGAAGCTTTACCTCTTATTTAGTCTTACCCACTTTTGATAGAGTAATTGTAAATTATGCTTCAGAAGATGAATAGCAAGTCATGCCTGAAAAGATGAGAAACTCCGGTTTTCATCCTCAGACCTGCTAGGCTGACTGCCTGTCAGATCAGGCTGAAGCTAGGATTATGTCTTGAAAAGCTGTCAAAACACAGATTTTTATCACTAAATCATACCTGCTGGTTTAAACTCTGTGAACTTTATCTCACATTTAATTAAAAACAAAACAAAACAAAACAAACAAACAAGAAACTAGACTAGGCTAAAAATGGAGGACAGGGGGAAATCCAGGCAAAGAGATTCAAGGAGCTGTAAAGGCTGAGGTGATTTCATTTCCATAAATCAAACTTCTGAGTTCTCATAAAACAAGTTTACATGTAGAGGAGATTTAGGGAATCATTGGGCCATATAATACTAGAGGTTATTTAGTCCATTCTTGAATGATAATCATCTACTTTGCTCTTAAAGTCTCTGCAGAAAGAGGTTTCTGCATTTGTTGAAATGGTTTCATACTGCTAAGGGCTGTTCAGCAGAGAATGAGGAAATGAAAATTTTTATACTTCACCAACTTAGAGATGAGAGTTCTGTGTTTTAAAGGTTGCATTATTATTACTTTTCTTTATTTAGGTAAGACAATATAATTATCAGTATTTTCAGAGTATCTTGCTTCTTAGTAATATAATCATAAAATGGTTTATTGAAGCATTAAGTACTCATTGATCATCTCTTCCAGCAGTTGAAATACTTTTCTAAAATGGCCTTTGCAGTAAATGCTTTGGGTTTAAAAAGATATAGGGTCTCTGACATAACTGTTCAACTCTGCCATAAATAATATGTAAATGTATGAATGTGGCTATGTCCCCAAAATTTTATTTATGGAAAGCTGAATTTAAGATAATATTCATGTAAAAAACATTACTCTTCTTATGGTTGTTTTCTAATCATTTAAAATCGTAAAAAAACTTTCTTAGATTTTTGGCCGAATTTAGTTCATCTATAAGCTGGTGTGTCATCTTATAGTGTATTCTACATATAAGTCATTATGAAGGGGAAAAATAGTGCAAAAGGGAGACACTTTTCAAAATTGCTGGGAAACAAGGCCAAAAACATTAAAGAATTGCCAAACTACAAAACAGCATGTACAAAATGACTATAATGTGTGGATTAGCCGTATGATTAAAGAGGATGTGGTTATAGTGGCTACTATAGAAGAGTTGGAGTAGGATTCATGTGTAATTAATTATGCCAGCAGGAACCTACTGCATTTGGGTAAATAGAGAAGAGACAGAAAGGAGACTTCAAGTGGGGAAAATAATATGTCCCATTTATGGGGAAGTAGAAGACTCTGTCTAAAGAGAATCAATTAGAGAAATTAATTCATTCACTCAGTAGATAAGTATTGATCACTTCTCAGTGCATTAAGGGTTATGCTAACATAACAGACTGTGATGAGTTATATGCAATTCCTGTAATCACTTAGTCTTCTTAGAAGGACAAATAATCACACAACTACAGTTCAGGACAAAATATGACCAGGTGTTTGCACTGAAAGCTCAAAGCATTATGAAAATACCAGGGATAATTTTTAAAATTATGTCAGTTCTCAATATCCCATTCATTTATATTAAAGTAGAAATCTGCAATTTAACAAAGGGCCTCTGAAAGACTCTACCAGGCAGGGTATCTTAGCAGATGCTGAGACTCATAGCCAAACTTTGGGGCAGAGTACTGGAATACGAAAGAAAGGAGAGATGAAAGACCTGGAGGGGACAAGAGCCCCACAAGGACAACAACGAAACCCAAAAAATCTGGGCACAGGGGTCTTTTCTGAGACTAATGCTCCTACCAAGAACCATGCATGGAGATAACTAAGAACCCCTGAACAAAAGTAGCCCATGGCATCTCAGTGTCCAAGTGGGTACCCTAGTAAGAGGAACAGGGTCTGTCTCTGACATGAACTCAGTGGCTGGCTCTTTGATCATCTCCCCCTGAGAGGGGAGCAGCCTTACTAGCCCACAGAGGAAGACAATGCAGCCAGATAGGCTAGGATCAGATGGAAAGGGAGCAGGACCACCCTTAACAGTGGACTGGGGGAGGAGCAAGGGAGGAGAGGGAGAAAGGGTGGTATTGGGAGGGGATGAGAGAGGGGGCTACAGCTAGGACACAACGTGAATTAATTGTAATTAATTTTTTTAAAAATTTAAAAAATTTAAAATCTTAAAAGGAATCAAACTGCAATCGAACAATCTTTTTGTGGCCTCTCTGAGGCCTAACACAATGGGCCTTTGCTACCAAAGTGCCAGAATTATATAAATTTTCTATAAGTAATTTTCAGAGACACTTTTAAGATTGTAATTATAGTCCTAAATCTGAAAGGGCTTATTGTTTTACTGGTTTGAGTCACTGAAATTGAGCATTGTGCCACTGGTACGAAAAATGGCCATGCACCTGTCTGAAAGCTTTTTCAGCAATGAGGCAAATGACTGAGAAAAAGCCTAGAATGTGTTTTTCATTAAAGATCTTTAAATAAGGATTTATATCTACCTGCCTAGGATGGCTCAAGATCAATAATGCTTGGAGCATAGGATGAATTTTCAACACTGTGATGTGAAAAGTCTTAAAAGAATTTCAATAAATGTTTCTATCAATTAATCACTCACTTAAAAAATACAGTGATATAACTAGCCTTTTTGTGGCAAGAACTAAAAACACCTACCTAGAAGTATTCCTGATAATATGACCAAAGAAACTATGAGCAAAACCGTAAATCTTTCACACAATTTCCCAAATTATAGGCAACAATATAAAGAAATAGTATGTTTTTTTTTTTAATTTGAGAAACTGATGATCAGATTTCAACTTAGTCATTAGGTGTGACCTTAGACAAGCTACTTAACTTCTCCAATTCTCCTTTCCTTCACCTCGAAACTAGCAAAGATAAAAACTGTTGATCTGTCATGTGCAGATGCATACAGACATCTGTCTGCCTACCACACTGAAGACTTCATAGAGCCTAACTTCCTTCTGTCTTTAGCGGAATCTCTCTCTCAGTTGTTTTTAGGGCACTGAGCCTGAGCATAATCAGAAACAAAGATGTCATTTGGTCTGTAAAAAGCACATACTCAGGGGCCATTAAAGAGGGAATAGGCCTATGTATAGATAACTTTTCTGTTAGTGGGTAGCATATGGACAGTGTTACCTAACAAACTCTATTAGAGGAGGCACCCTTTGAATCTTAAATATATAATTGCATTTCAATCTCATTTTAAAGTTATATCTTTCATAAATTCCTCATTTTTCTTTTTCTTTGGTGGGGGACAGGATGTTCAAGACAGGATTTATCTATATAGCCCTGTTTGTCCTGAAACTCACTCTGTAGACCAGGCTGGTCTTGAACTCAGTGATCCACCTGCCTCTGCCTCCAAGTTCTGGGATTAAAGGTGAGCATCACCACAGCCCAGACCTAGATGTGTCTTTATTTTTTAATTACATTTTTATTTTTTATATTATTTAGCTAATTCACTTTGTATCCCAGCTGCAGCCCCTCCCTCATCCTCTCCCAATCCCACCCTCCCTCCCTCATCTCCTCTCATGCCTCTCTCCAAGTCCACTGATTGGGGAGGTCCTCCTCCCCTTCCATCTGACCCTAGCTTATCAGGTCTCATGAGAACTGGTTTCACAGTCCTCCTCTGTGGCCTGGCAAGGCTGCTCCCCCATCAGGCGTGGCGGTCAAAGAGCTAACCACTGAGTTCATGTCAGAGACAGTCCCTGTTACCCTTACTAGGAAACCCACTTGGATAGTGAGCTGCCATGGGCTACACCTGAGCAGGGGTTCTAGGTTATCTCCATGCATGGTCCTTGGTTGGAGTACCAGTCTCAGAAAAGACCCCTGTGCCCAGATATTTTCATTCTATTGCTCTCCTTGTGGAGCTCCCATCCTCTCCAGGCCCCACTATCTCCCCCTGCTAGAAGGAGGACCCTGGGTAAGACGATCAATCCTCACTCAGAAAGGCAAACTGGACTGACATTGGAAGTAAAAGAGAAAACAGGAAACAAGACCGGAGCCTACCACAGAGAGCCTCTGAAAGACTACCCAGCAGTGTATCAAAGCAGATACTGTTGTGCCGGAATCGTGATTCCCCAAAAGACCACCACCAGGAGCTGAGTCCATTGCAAATCACATGAAGATCTTTTTATTATAAATCATTACAAACTGTAGCTTGGGCTCACAGCTCCCACCACTGAAGCAGTGAAGAGCCGAGAGCCCCGTGCTCAGGTTAGTTGGGTAATTTAAGGATTCTGGTCCCTCCCAGCATGCCCAAGGCACGGGCATTTCCTACCTGGCAAGCATCTATTTGTGGAAACATTACATTTTGAATTCATTGGCTATAGGAAGGTCCCCAAACCATTAATCCCTCCCTAGGGGGAATGGGCCAGTTGCCTAGCAACTGTATCTCTAGTATGTGGGTAAAGAATGTGGTAAGGCGAGTTCTTCCACTGGACCTCCCCACCCAACTATTTTAGGCCTCAAGCACTAAAAATAGCCACCTTTAATCTCTTGGTCTCTCAATAGTCAGATTCAACAAACTTTGGGCAGAGTGCAGGGAATTTAGGAAACAAGAGGGAGATAGTAAGACCTAGATGTCTCCTTAGAAGGCAGAGTCCTTAGTAATGTGCAACGGTGAGCAAAATCAGAGGCATACAGTTTTTTTTTTTCCTAGAAATGCCTCTATTTTCTATAATAGTTAAGAAATATTCTATGCGTTTTGCAGCCTTGGAATGCTGGAATACAAATACTGCTTCTGTTTAAGAATACGTTAATCATACTTCTGTACTCAATATTAGGATGAGACTTCTTTAGTAAAGAATATATTTGGAAGGTTCGCTGATCTAGAACAAGCATGCCCTTTCTGTTAATAGCAGCAATCATGGCCCAGAAATACATTCTGCTATTTTCTTCTCAACCTAAATATGTCATGAACTTTGGGGCTCAGTATGTTGCATGAGTTGTTTTTATACATAATCTTAAAATCTTTCTTATGTTGCATAATCTTCAAATAGCCTATCCTTGTTTGCATTAAATGAACATTTACTAGTGCTACTGTCCAATAAATGATTTCTGAATGGATTAATTATGAAATCAAGGGTGTAGTTTTCTACATAAAATCAATATGATTCCCAACAAATCACAATAGTAGAGCAAGAATAAGGAAAAACAATAATATTGCTATGGCTTGCACCTGAAGAGGTGAGAGTCTACAGAAGAAAGCTTAAATCACCAGAGCTGTAATACACATGCGGAACTCGAATGCATAATCCTCATATATGAAAAGAGAGGAAATATTTAAGAACTGTGCCCGTTATTTGCAATCATTGTAATAAAACATCTAGTGTATTTCTGGTTCTTTCATATTAGCAAAGTTCTTCAAAATGTGCATTCATTTGAATATCATGAAATTATACAATATTCTCATAATGCATACATGTGTAATATATCTGACAAAACATGCCTATCCTTGTGGATTTTATCCTTATATAGTCACTTCGATAATAAAGAATATATTTTTATAAACATACCGAACAACTAGAGATCATGTCCAATACATCTTTTATAAAATACTTAATGTGTAGTACAATGTTCCGTACCACAGAATAGACATGGAGTGCCAAATGAATGGATGCTAGAAATATAAATTTATAGAATATATTTCTTTTCAAATTCTATATATTCTTCCAAAATATATATTATAAAATTATTTCATAGTTGATCTAATTAATAATGCAAATACATTGTAAGTAAAGCAAAGCACAGATAATACATATTTTCATCTCACTTGTTACCATGCAGTCAGACTGAATACATTTCATAATAAAGAAATGAACTGGTTAATGCCAGTGCTCCAACTCTAGCTGCATTCCTGCATATTTCTTTCAAAAGTAGTAAGTTAATGAATAGATGCTGCTTTCTATGATACGGATGTCCTTCACTATTAGTATCTATTGAATTCAGCAATGAATACATATTCATGAATGTGCATTCTTCTCAAAACAGGGGTTTAGGCATTCTACTCCATTAAACGTAAGTTTATTTTTCTCCCAGGTGTTAGCCAGAGAATCGCAATTCTGGTCAGTGACCTTTTCATGATGTTTGTCCTAATAGATGCCACCTGGAGATAAAATCAACTGATGATTAATGGAATATAAAATCTCCAATCAGAAAGGGTATTGTTTCATGAAGAACTAATTAATTAAAAATGTTAGAAATGAATATAGACTCTTCAATAAAACTGTTAGCTGGAAGCAATAACATCAAAAGTTAAACAAAGCTATGTAATTTATTTTTTATTATATACTGACATTCTATTGATTATGATAATAATTGGCACCTGTATATAATCAACTTGATGTTTTTATGGTTGAACTATTTATTTTCATTTTCCTCCCAGGGTTTCTTGCATATTTGATGAGGACAACTGAACTGTCAATTTGTTTCCATTGCAACAGTTACGAAAAACAAATATATGTGATGTGGTTCAGTGATCTGTCACGATATACTCTTAGCATAGGAGCAATCACAGATGTAGCTAATGAGTACCAACTAATATGTTTGTGTTAAATAGAACCTAAAACATGTATGTTTCTCTAAATTTTGGTTCCCTTTATAAGCAAATAATATTTATCATTTAAAAAATTAAAAAAACAAACCTCATTTGTGCTGGTGGGGAAAAGACTCAATGATTAGGAGCACTGGCTGATCTTCCAGAGACCCTGGGTTAGGTTCCCAGCATCCATATAGTCATTCACCACAATCTGTAACTCCAGTTCCAGGGTACACTATGCTCATTTCTGGCCTCCAACAGTCCTACATACATGTGGTATCCCTCCATACAAGCAGTCAAAACACCCATATGCATAAAAAAGTAAATCTTTAAGAAATATAATTTGAAGCACTCAATGTTAAATCAAAAGTCAATGGCATAAGTTAAACTGAAATAAATCTCTTGCTAAATATAAAATATACTTGATAATGTGAAACAAATATAAGGAATAATTGTGTCAAGTTTTGTACATTCAGATGGAGGAGAATGGGGGTAGTAAAATCCATATATATTATTTCTTTTGGTGGTTAGCTAAAAGCAACCAATATTTGAACAACTTCAGTTTCTTTCACTATGAGATGATAGTAGAGTTAATGCATATGACACAAGTCCCTACTTCCTTATAGACTTGGGTACTTGTGTACACTGACAATTATTCTATCCTGTTCATCCTAGGTGACTATGATGATTAAAGTGGTCACGTTCATAAGTGACAATAGCCGAAGGCCTATATTCAGAATATTGTGATAGGCTATTGTTCTTCTCTATGGTAAAACTATCTCTGATATGTACTGTAAGATAGCAGTCAGGACAAAAAGTACAAGAATCCTAAGTGTAAAAAGTTCCCTTCATTTTTCTAAAATGTATTTTCCTGACAGCTTGGTATGACTAACAAGTTCTTACACAGTGACCTAATGAACCTTCAGTTTGGAGGCCTTCAGACATAGCCTGATAAACAGTAAACTAAGTTTTACTATAAGCATCATTCCTAAGCCCCAGTGATCTTAGTAAAGTGACTTAGTTTCCAAACTCCACTGTGAACATTTATTTCATGCCAGTTGAATTAGGAATGTTATCAAACTTATTTTTACAGTTTTTATAGTCTTTTTACAGAGCAGCACAAATCACCCTGTTTTCAGTTTAAACATTTAATTGCATATTCTCCATGGAAAATGAATGGCATATGCTAGAATTTTGTCTCTGCTACTATTTTGCAAAGGGAAAAAACATGCTATGTGAAAATGCCATACATAGTGTATATGTGAACTATTTGCTTATTGTCTTGTAGAATATAATATACATTCTAAAAAAATTCAAAAACACATATATTGTGGGACTGGAAGATGGCTCAGTAATTAAAGCACTCAACACCAAGTATGAAAGCATGAATTCAATCCCCGGGACTCACATGGTGGAATCAAAAATCAGATTCCAGCATGTTGTCTTCTGATATCCATATTGTTCCTATTTATGGCTGCATGCACATGTGTACGCACACAAAATGAATGAATAAATATAATAATTTTCATTAAAATGAAAAATATGTTCATTTAATGATTTTAGGCTTTGTTCCATTCTTAAATATTAGAGCCATCTTGTATGAAGTATATAGAAGATAAGATATAAAACTAGTATAGAAATAATTCAAAATTGTACTTAGCACCAAAAATGTGCCCCTTATAAAGCAGACTGTCAGAAACAGGGCAAACTTAATTTATTTGATATATTTGTGTAGCATCAACAAAAAGGAATTAGTATATAACTGACAAGTGACTTCCCTTGGAGTTCAATGAATAATACGGACTTTAGTGCATAGTAGGTACTGTGGTTAACATTTTCAACTTCTCACAATCCTTTTATGATGGAATTTGACAATTTATATTCTCAAAGTAATTAAAACATTCATTTGTTGGTGTAAGTCAGAGATGAAGGAAAGGGTGTGTTCATGAGATTACACTGTGCCCATAGAATTATAATTACAGCTTTAAATTCTTTCACTCCTCCAAGAGCTATTGAAGACTAACTTTCATAGACTAAGATATCTAATTCAATTGATTGGTATATGAGTAGGACTGGCTTCCATGTGTCCCCCTGGAAGTATAATTTAAGATAGTGTATAAGTATCCTATAAATGGGACTCAGGTACTCACTTGTAAGTGGCATATTTGGGTGTTAATTATAATTCTGCGTCATTCCTAAGCTGGTTTTATGTGGTAACATCCGTCCATTTGTTTGTCATTCTCATACTTACATTATTTACTTTTCTTCCTTTTTTTTTTTTTAAATCACATCTCTGCTTTCACACAGTCCCTGTAAGAGGTAGCATTCTTATGTACCCTGTGATATTATTTCTTCTGTAGTCAATTGGACTTAAGAGGAACAAGTCTGCAGGCCACAGTAGTGATGTCTGATGTTGTCATGAGAAGCTAAACTAGGTCAGATAAATATCATACAAAGCAAGAGTCATTCTGCATTGCAGCTGTGATAGTCATGTTTACATAGGAAACCAACTGACAAAAATAGAAAATAAAAAGGGTGTGTGTGTGGGGAACCACAGAAGAATGAGATCATACAAGGTTAAAAAAAGCAACTTCTATTTCTAACTTTTCAGTATGGAGACCAGTTCAAGGCACTGTTTCTGCTGGTTCCTAACCGTGGATATCTGAGACGTTGCCTATATTGTGCTGAAATATTTCATTTAACTTCAGGCAAGACTCTACTTATTTCTTGCAAACATAACACACCCTATGTCAATGCTACTGGCCTACAATTCCTCCCTTTTATTTATTAATTAAAAACTTAAAAAATAATTCTTAAACTGTTTTTGGAATAATTAGATGTCTATAGAGATTAAGCAACTCATTCCACAACAGCCACATAGCTGTCATGTCTCAAAACTGGATCTAATTCAACATAGATAGCACTTGTCAACATAATATCAATGAATACAGAGACCTTGCAGTTACTTGACTGTCTTGCATAGTTCACTGAATCTCTGCTTGCCTCTTTTCCTATGTAAAGCAAAATGTAGTGAAGCTATGTAATGTATCTAATAGGAATATTGTGAGAACTAAATTAGTCACTGCATGATGTAAACATTAATAGCTGATTAAACTGGGGGAGGAATTTGACCTAAGGAGATGGGGTTGGGAGAAAAACAAAAGGAGAAACAACAACAAAAATCAAAGCCAAATTGAATTTCTGTCACAAAAATGTGGGATTATGACCCACGAGTCTATTAGAAGATAGAAGTGGCAATGGAACCAAGGCGAGTAACATCTCTACCAAAACACTCACTGTGGAGAAACACAGTGCCTTACTGAATGGAGAGCAAGGATCCCATTTCCAGAAATCTAGACCCAGATGCGATCAATTTCCCACCTTAAATTCCATTAAGCCTCTCTGTAGCTCTTCAATATACACTCAGTTTAACTAGCTCTTTGTCCCTTGCAATCAGAAGAGGCTTAATTAAGTAAAATGTTTATTAATATTACTTTACTCATATAAAATGAAAAGTAATTACATATGCAGGGCCTAGAAGATAAGGGATGCCCTAAATGCTTCCTTTCTCAAACATATGTTCTCCACACTCTTCCAGCGCTGTCAACAAATTACCATCCTCTTTCTCTTTCTGGGTCAAAGTACTTCATCACCATCTTATCACTGGAAACTAAATGGCATAGGTCTTAAGAATGAGAAATTAATCATTCTCTATCTATTTAGCCTTTTTGGATTTATTTTCCTTAACATGGTAAATAGTTTAAGCCTATATTCTTCCAATTAAAATGTGAAAATGTTCTTTACTGAAGTCCTTTACCCTTCCAAGGCTGATGGAACTTGAGAGCACATTGTATAATTACCACCTTGAAAATACTTTTGAAGGCAGCAAAACACAAAACAAAAGAAAAATAAGACTGCTGCAAATTGTAAACAACTTCAGATGATTTATAGGAAAAGAATTCTACAAAGCTTCCTGAATGGTAGGATATAAACAGTTTTTACTGTGATTTAGTTAAATGATAATTACAAAACTCATTGAACTGAATGAGAGTTAGGATTGTCAAGCAAATGCTTGTAAGGGGTTAATTAATTAACACAAACCACATGGTTCTGCTGAAAATGGGCTCATTATTCTAAGCCACTAACATAGTCTGTTTCTTAGTACTGCCCTCTTTTCACCATTTCATTCTTCCTACCACACCCCCATCCCCAGAACAAATGTCAGGAGACAGAATACTTAAAAGGAAATGCTAGCTAAAAGCATTTTGCAAGGGTACAACAGGAGTACAAAGATGTCTGCTGAACATTGGAATGGAAAGATAATTTATTAGTACACCATGATTCAGAACATCCCAAAGCGTTCAATATTTTCATTACACACACAAATATACCCTCTCCTCCTTTTCAAATGCCTCATTACAGCTAAGCCTGGAGATTTTTTCTTAAAAAAAGCTTTCCTCTGAAATTATTAATAATTTAAAGTTCCCTACAGGGTGAGGGCATTATTACAATCAAATTACATCAATATGTATATATACGTATATACTTAAGTACTCTTTCATACTATTTTAAATAACGTAGTATTTAGTAGGAACAGTAAAGAATTTAAAAGCTAAACACAGAGAAGCCTAGAGGAAGATGGCAATATCCCAGACTCTCATTAAACAGCACTTGAAGCTTATTAGTTTGGTGTAGGAGACTGTAATAGGATTATGAGTTTTGGTTTAGCCTGTCCATCATTTCAAAATCCCCATAACTTAAGGGAATGTCTTCATAGGGGTCTGAATTTAATATTGAAGCTGCTTTATTTAATTCTTCCTATTTTATAATGCTGAGTGCTAATTAGTTCCATCTACTTTCTTCAGGCTTGTCAACAAGGCAACCTGGAAACCAAGAACCTGCTGAATTATGGATTAACCAGTTTTGTAACAGCATATTCGAGCAACCTACTTTGTTGCTCCAAAGTTGAATGGTATTCTAGGCACAGGAAAGCATAAAATATTCTTTTGTTATCTTCTGCTTAAAAACAGGACAATTACTCCCTACAAGTAAACTGTTTCCTTTTGATGTGTTAAGAAACATTTTAGATACATAAAAGCTAAAATAATATTACTTTTGTTCACATGTCTAAAGATCCAATTAAATTCAGAATATCTATAGTATCTGCTGCTAAAATGACAAACTAGTTTTGTTTCTTGCTTTCTTCTTCTTTTTTTAAAATGTAATTTATTTATTTTTATATCAATCACAGGTTAGGTACTTTGCATCCCAGGCATAGCCCCCTCCCTCATTCCCTCCCACTCTCCCCATCCCTCCCTCATCTCCTCCCCACCCCCTCCAAGTCCACCGACAGGTAAGGACCTCCTCCCCTTCCATCCGACCCCAGATCATCTTGTCTCCTCAGGGCTGGCTGCAATGCTTTCTTCTTTTTTAAACATAAAGGCAGGAAACATCTCAAAACTGAGTGGCATGATTTTAAAGTCTAGTTTCACTTTCAATGAAGCTTCATCCCAGTCTTTCTGAGCCCTTCTACTTCATTCCAACTTTAGCATTTCAGTGGACTCATCCAGATGTACTCAAGGACCACTCCTTCTGGCTCTTTCCTTCTATAATCTGGAGTGTTAAAGAGAAATTGAAGTGGTGCTCTCATTGTAGAAATGAATTTACTGGCACCCATAGTTAAACAACTAGTGTACAGATAGTCAAGAGAAACATAGTCCCAGAAGATGAACCCAAGCTTTTGACTTCTTTTTGATTCTGTCATGTCTCCTTTGCCATAATCAGTCTTTTGACCAGACTTGTAGTCCCAACTAGGTTACTGAGGCACCCCTTCAAAGATCTGTCATACCCTCACAAAGATATTAGTCTCTCAGCCATGAAAAATTAAGCTGTTATCAAGACCTCACAAAACTCAATCTGTGTGACTATAGTGTATATCTCACTGCCTACACAAGGCCAGATTCCCATCTCCACAACTACTTTTCTTTTTTATTCCTTTTTACTCTTTCTTATTTATTTTTCTTAGTTCATTGATAATTCATATAATATATTGTGATCATATTTTCTCCCACTCTTGCCATATCAATATTCTTCTCTACCCACTCATTTTTGTGCATTATTCTTTAGGCCCATCAAATACGGTTTGTGTTGTCCATACCCTTTTGCATGTGTGGCTTCCCACTAGCACTTGGTTAACCTACCAGAGGACACATCCTTACAGAAAATTGACTCTGTCTGTAATCTGCTATCAATAACAGGACAATCTGGATTAAAATTGTGTGTGTGCATACATATGAGCATGCACGTATACACACATACTTATGATGTGAGTGTAGGCATGTGTATGTGTCATAGCATGTGCATGTAGGTCAAAGAAAAACAATGGTATCAGTTCTTCCCTTCCATATTTACATGGCTTCCAGGGATCCAACTCAGATTGTAAGTCTTGTACAGCAAATACTCTTGAGCCATCCTATCAGTCCTAGTATTGCCTGCTTTGAAATCAAAATCATAAAATAATTGATAATAGTAATGGGAGTAATTATGTAATAGTAACTGGCTAGTACTGAGTGCTCTAAAATACCCTTTTAGGTACTTTATAGGCATGCATTCTTTTCATAGTAATTCATGGAGCCATTGTATAGTTTTTATGAGTGTTCCCCAAAGATCTTTGAGTTGACTCTACTAGACAAATGACCTGACTGTCTTATCAACTATATAAAACAGAGACAAAGACAGAGAGACAGAGAGACAGACAGACAGGTGAGCACAAGCGCGCATGCGTGGACACACACATACACACACACACACACACACACACACACACACACTGGGTCTGTCATAGGCTTTTGAAACCTCCAAGCCCACCCCCCAGTGCCATACCTCCTCCAACAAGGTCACACCTTCTCATCTTTCCCAAGCAGTTGCATCAACTGAAGACTAAGCATTCAAATATATGGAGCCATTCTCATTCAGTCTACCACATACATATTTTCATGTACTTAAGAAATCAAACACTTTTTTTTATTAAAGGCATTAATACTATCCCCCAAATCCTATACTTTAAAAGTAACACAATATGGGTTAACAGTCAATATATGGATTTGTGAGGATCACAAACACTCAGCTCTTATTATTGTTGGTTACAGATACTAGGGTAGCTGTGGCCAACTCTCTTGTCAATACAGTTTTAAGCTTAGTGTATATTTTGAATGTTTAATTGCTTATAATGTTAGGTGCTTCCAAATGTACATGATTGATTTCCAGATTGCCATTGGGGGTGATAAATTTGGTGTCTGATTAAAAAAATTAAAAAAGCATTTCACTCTAAATCATGTAAGTACAATAGGGAAATATAAAGGAAAACAGGATTGTCCAAAATATTATAAAATAATATTCACTACATATTCAAGGCAAAGTTGAAAGAAAGCTTTATGTGCATGCTGTGGTAATAAGTACAAAATTTTGTTCACTTTGAAGCTTCAATACTCATTTTATGACCTAAGTTTTTATGTTTGATTTAATCTGACAGTAAAAAAATTGTCTGAGATGGTGTTATGACAATATAAGTCTCTATCTCTGTCACTTCAGTGACTACTGGAACAGGGGTGAATTGATCCTGTAATTTACTCCTAAAAATCACATCTAAAGTATTTGATGTTTAATTGAGAATTCATATTGTGAGTAAATAAATGTATTGAGACTTTGAAGGAAAAAAATGAAAAAAAATTATGTGCCACTAATCCCAGGTAGGAAATCTTTTTTTTAATACATTTATTTATTTTTATATCAATCACAGGTTAGGTTTTTTGCATCCCATACATAGCCCCCTCCCTCATCTCCTCCCCGCCCCCTCCAAGTCCACCAATGGGGGAGGATCTCCTCCCCTTCCATCTGACCCCAGATCATTTTGTCTCCTCAGGGCTGGCTGCAATGTCCTCCCCCCCCCCCCCCCCCCCGGGATCTAGCCAGGCTGTTACTCCCTGGCATGTATGGGGGAGGGTCGAAGAGTCAGCCATCAAGCTCAAGACTGAAACAGCTCCTGTTTCCCTTACTAGGGTCTTCAGTTCACCAATGAGTTATCATGGGCAACATCTGAGCAGGGGTTCTAGGCCATATCCATACATAGTCCCTGGTTGGAGAAACTGTCCCAAATAAGACCCCTGTGCCCTGCTCAGTTTGATCTTCAGGTAGGAAATCTTTTTTATTTATTTATTTATTTATTTTTTTAAATTTATTTATTTTTATCTCAATCACAGGTTAGGTACTTTGAATCTCAGGCGTGGCCCCCTCCCTCAGTCCCTCCTACCCTCCCACTCCCTCCCTCATCTCCCTCCTCCCCGCCCCCTCCAAGTCCACCAACAGGGGAGGACCTCCTTCCCTTCCATTAAACCCCAGCTTATCCTGACTCCTCAGGGCTGGCTGCAATGTCCTCCCCTGGGATCTAGCCAGGCTGTTACT
>CM053742.1:62697367-62752202 GCA_028658305.1 Pachyuromys duprasi
GTCTAATCACTGATTAAGATGCAACTAATACAATAGACAAGTGACAGAAAATAAAGCCAGTCCTCGAGATTCCTGTATAAATCCAATGTGTTCATTTTTCCCATTTTTCTGCTTTTGTAGTTGTTATTGTTATGTTTAAGAGAGGAGGAATAAATAGCAATTATGTCTTCTCTTCTCTGCAGCATTACTAATGGTGAGATGTGACTATCAACACTAGATTCTTGGTATCATGTATTTTTCTCACAAAACGTGCTAAATACCTTGAATAATTTATGATTCACTTTTTAATACTTTGCAATAGTTTCTGAACAGGTAAATACTTCTCTTAGAGTGTAAAAGTCAAAGAAAAGCTAAAACCAGTAAAGGAAGGCAACATTAAAAAGCAAATACCTCATATTTTAGAGAAAAAAAAGATAAATTACAGTCAGCAGATACCTGGGCTACTTACAAAATGAGAGTTAAATATATGTGTCTGTGACCACAGGAGAATAAAGCCAGCAGTGGAGCTTGTATGACAAACAGCAATGGACATTTAGGAAAGGAAACTTAGATATAATATCATTGCATAATTTAATAGGAAAAGTAGCTAGAGGATAATTTCATTTAAAAATAGAAAAATCTAAAATAAGATCATTGCTACCTAGAAACCACAGGTAATGAGTTTATCTGCATAACTCTGAGCCTACTCATTTCAAATAGGAATACTTTTTTTCTTAGAAATTTTGTAAAGTTATGACTCAAATCTCTATTCCATATTTTGTAGCCTTTAGTAAAGAGAATCTACTAAATGTACAGTTTTGCAGATTCATATAATCATTATGGACATCATAGAAGATACTGGACTCTCAGTTCATGATCTACAGAAGAGACTGAGGAAAACCTGCTCTACATTTAGAGATTTCTTCATTTAGAAAAATAGTTTCCTCAGACAGGAGTTCAACAAGGAGAGCAACAGAACTAAGAAATGTGGGTTCAGGAGTCTTTTCAGAGGCTGATACTCCAACCAAGGACCTTGCATGGAGATAACTGAGAACCCCTACATAGATGCATTCCATGGTAGCTCAGTCTTCAAGTGGGTACCCTAGTAATGGGAACAGGAATTGTCTCCGACATGAACTCACTGGCTGGCTCTTTGATCACCTCCCCCTGAGAGGGGAGCAGCCTTACCAGGCCACAGAGGAAGGCAATGCAGCCAGTCTTGATGAGACCTGATAAGCTAGGGTCAGATGGAAGAGGAGGAGGACCTCCCCTATCAGTGGACTTGGGAGAAGATGAGGGAGGGAGGATGGGATTGGGAGGGGTTGAGGGAGGGGGGTTCAGCTAGGATACAAAGTGAAGAAACTCTAATTAATATAAAATATTTAAAAGTCTCTTTAGTTCTGTAGATTTTAGTATGGCTATTCTATATTATACAGCTAATATCTGCTTATAAGTGAGTGCATACCATGCCTGTCTTTCAGTTTCTGGGTTAACTCACTCAGTACGATCTTTTCTATTTCTCACCATTTGCCTGGAAATTTCACGATTTCCGTGTTTTTAATTGTTGAGTAGTATTCCAGTGTGTAAAAATGTACTACACTTTCTGTATCCATACCTCCACTGAGGGACATCTAGGTTGTTTCCAGATTCTGGGTGTTACAAATAAAGTTGCTATGAACATAGTTGAGCAAATGTCCTTGTTGAATGGTGAGACATCTTTTGGGTATATGCCCAAGATTGGTATAGCTGGATCTTGAGGTAGTGTTATCCCAAGTTTGCACTCACACCAGCAACAGAGGAGGGTTTCCCTTTTTCCACATCCTCTCCAGCATGTGTGGTCCCTTGAAATTTTGATCTTAGCTATTCTGATAGGTATAAGATAGAATCTCTGTTGTTTTGATTTGCATTTCCCTGACGAAGGATGCTGAGCATTTCTTTAAGTGTTCTCCTCCATTCAATATTCCTCTGCTGAGAATTCCCTGCTTAGATCTGTACCACATTTTTTAATTGGATTATTTGGTTTGTTGGTGTCTACCTTCTTGAGCTCTTTATATATTCTGGATATTAGCTCTTTATTGGATGTAGAGTTGGTTCACATCTTTTTGAAGCCTGTAGGCTTTCATTTTGTTCCATTGACAGTGGTCCTGCAGAGACTGATACACCAACCAAGGACCACACATGGAGAGGACCTAGACCCCCTGCTGACCCCCAACTGGCAGCTCAGTCTCCATGTGGATTCCCGAGTAAGGGGAGCAGGGTCTGACTCTGTCATGAACTCGTTGGCCTACTTTTTGATCACTTGTCCCTGACTATGCGGCCTTGCCAGGACACAGAGGAAAACAATGTAGACAGTCCTGATGAGACTTGGTAAGCTATGGGCAGATGGCAGAGAAGAAGAACTCTCCCTTTCAGTGGACTAGAAGAAGAAGAAGGAAGAAGTGTGGGACATGGAGGAGTCAGGGGGGGTGCTTTAATCAGGATATATAATGAATAAATTGTAAATAAAAAAGATAAAAAATAACTTAAAAAAAGACACTTCTCTGAATTGCTGGTAGGAGAAAGGCCAGAAATTGCAAAAAAACCCTCAATTATTATATTAATGTTTTTGTACTGACACAATCAGTATATGGGTACTAAAGAACATTAGAAAATGTTTTAAGGAAGTAGACATTACCTACAATTTCATGGAATAGCCAGAAACACTATTAATGCTGCGTTAGCTTTCTCATCTCTGTTAAAAAAAAATGCTTCAGAGAAACAATCTAAAAGGAAGAAAAGTTTTGTCAGTAGTCAGGTACAGAATTGCTATGGGCATATTTCACATAGTTGTGACAAATTATAAACAGTTTTTAGCAGTTCTTAAATTCAGGTACTTGAGCATACTTGATTTTACTACTGAGATACATCTTCAGGCCTTGTTTTTATTTTTATTTATCTTTTAAATTAGCAAACAAATAAATGGTTTCCTGATTGCATTTTCACACACACTTAAATCCTGATAATCTTTTTCCCATCTCCTCCTTTCTCTAGCTCCATCTGTACCTTTTCACTCTCAGTATTTCTCCTTCACTTTTATATTATTAGCCTTCTTACTATCCTTCCTTAAAATCTCTTTTCCCTTTTCCCTGAGCTCTTTTCTCCTTTCCTAGATTCTGTGTACATTTCTATACAAATTTACATACATTAAAATTAGAAGCTAGAGACTATTTATGAGAGGTTACCTCATTTGATATAGTATTTTCTAGTCCCAGCCATTTCCTGAAATTTTCATAATTTCATTTTTATAGCTGAATTAAATACCATTGTGTATATGTACCATATTTTTATTATTTCATCAGCTAAGGAACATCTAGCCTGATTCTAAGAGCAGCAGTGAACTTGGAAATGCAAATACAGCTATTTGTCTAGGTTTTTGAGAAATCTCCATGCTAACTTCCATAATTGGTCGTCATTTTAAGATAAGGTGCTTTTATTTTCCATCAGTTCTCTTTATTCACTGTGTAGCTCTAAGCTGGCCTGAAGCCATTATCCTCTTGCCTCAACTTCTCCCTTTTTGATATTTGATACTTAATTCATGTTATATCAATTCATGTTATAGATTAATCAATTCATGTTATATATTAATTAATTCATGTTATATATTCTAGTTATAGCAATATTAGCTATTACTTCTTAGTTCTGCCAATAGATGTAAAAATCTTTTTCTGCCTTCCAATGCTAGAATATATATTCCTATTTGCAACATGAAGGAAAAATTCATATTTTATAGTACTGTGTATAACATAAGAATAGAGAATTGTTGCTAGTCACTGAGAAGGCTCTTTTCCAATGAAAGTCTACACATTGTTAGAGACTTCATCATATTCCTTTTGCCTATTATGAAATATTTTTATTCCTTTCAGATAAATTATTGAATTTTGACAAGACAAACAGAATTTCCACATATGTATACCTGCTAGAATAGGAAGTTTCAGACCACTTAAGTGATATTGTGCTAAAATCTAATGTAAATCTGATATATGCATCTTACCTGGCATCTTTTTAGTATATATATGTGTATATATATACACATATATATGTGTATATAAATATAAAATATATACATACAAAATATTAATATATACTATATTGTGCTGTGTAAAATTTTTAAAAATAAGTTTTTGTAGGTAAAAAGGTCTACAATTTTATATGAATCAGCCTAATATGTAACTTATTGCTTTCTTTGTTCATAATCAAACCCTATATTTCTTTGTGGTGAGGTCAAAAAGGTCAATGTATATGTATGTACATATATTACAAACATTGATAAATTTATATGTGCATATATACATATAAAAGATACATACACATAAATAAATAAAATCAATTAGATAATTTATGCTCTGAGATATTTTCAGAAAATCATGCTGTGTACATGGTAAACAGTATGTAAATTTATTTCACTTTATTTACTTTTTTGAAACCATTTGAAGATAGAGTTGTCCTGATTTATGAGTATACACATTATACATTGAAAAATGTTTACAATAGCATTAATTATAGAACCAATAACTAGAAAAACATTCAATGTCAAAATTAAGGAGCAGAAGATGTGAATAAGTGAATATTTATTTATCCATTATAATAATATGCAACTATTAGAAAGCAGAAATAAAATGAGATCCCACTAATGTGTCAAAAATGTTTACAAAGTTAAGTAAAACATAGGTATATAATAATAGGGTACAGTATAGTCTGAAAAGTATAAAATATGCATAACAATACATGGTAGACAGAAATAAACTAAAAGGTTAATGATAGTTGTTTCTGAATGTTGAGAATACAGACATTTGTCTTTGTATATTTCATGTGTTTCTAAATTTTCAATAATGAAAGTGCATCATTTTTATAATGAAAGATATTTTAGAATAGAACATTACATAGAATAGAACATTACATTAGCAAAATAATTCTAGTTATTCAGGAGGGAAAGAAGATCATGTAATTAATAAAATAGGGTGTATATTGACTTAGAGAATACAGTCATTCACTCAAGCAGACTTTACTGAAGGTATAGTATATTCCATGTACAGAGGGACCTTTACTAAGATTTTTTTCATGAGGGTGACTCAGAAAACTTCCAAAACCTATTTTCTTCATGTTTTGTTTTTATTTTTAGAAAATGAAACTAAACTGAATCATTTTAATCCAATCATTCTGAAATGGGCCACTGACAAAATTGTAGTTTTCAAAGTGTTCATGTTCATATAGCATCATTCCTCTTCACAGTAATATATATTCAAATTCAAAGATAAAGAGAACAAGTACTTCTAGAACTGAAGAATAAGAATCCATTCAGAGCCATTTCTCAGGATGGCCTAACACTAGACAACCTCAGTTAAAAACATGAAGGCTTTTTATTCATGCTGAATTTGCCATTTCAATACAATCCCTAGAAACCTAATAGCTTCTGTTCATAGGTTTCATGAATGTAAATGGAAAGCTTAAATATTAATATTATGTTTCTGCTCTCAACAGAGTTTGATGGCTATGAGCCCTCTAATCACAAAGCTTAAAATACATTTGTCTCTAATGATGGACACTTAAAACACAGCTCATGAAAATCTTTATGGCGAAACTATTAGAAGGATGAATATCTTATGCTTCTTAGATGCGTCCTCAATTATATTGAGTTCTGTATTAAAGAAAGAAATATTGCTTCTGTAGTCTACTTCTAGTTAAAACTTAGAGAGCTACTATCTATAAAAAAAAAAGTTGTGCTATATTTAAAAGTTTCCCTTAGATTGAAAAATGAGAGAAAAATTAACTGCCATTTGGAGTTATTTTTATTTCATCTAAAATTTTTTAGTGTTATAGAATACCTTAGTCACACCAATAAAATGTTTTGCCTTAACAGTAGGCATATACACATGCATTAAGGTAGAACATGAAGTTCAGGTATAGGAAATGTTTCTTTAAGATTGTGTACTTGTAATGGAACAAAAAACCTTTAAGTTTCATTATAATTATTTAAAACTTGGGGTGTAGGTGAAGTGCAACTTTAAATAAGATTTTCTTTATATTAGACTTATTCTGTATTGAAAGAAATGATAAGCTATGTAATATCGACTGCATTTCTGCCTTAACTTTTGTTGATGATTATTACCGCAATAATGTATAGATACAAAGAAATCAACAAGATTTTACCTATATTCATAATAACTTTAAAGCTATCATAAAAAATGTATATGGCATCAAATTCTAACTATTGCTGTGATAAAACACCATTTTCGAGGCAACTTAAAAGAAAGTGTTAAATTTGGCTTATGGCTTTAGAGGGCCAGAATCCATGATGTTGAAACAAAGGAACAGCTGAAAGCATACATCTTCATCCCTAACTAAACTTGGGACTTTTGTGAGTCTTTTCAAACCTCAAACCTGCCTCTAGTGACCTACCTCCTAATCCTCAAACAATTCTATTCTCATTAGAACTATCACATCTTAGAAACTCTGCTTGAATTTCACCTCAAACTCCAATGTTGAACACTGAATGATCTCTATACCCTCCAACTTCCTGTTTTCTTTTATACTGTAATGTCTGTCTTGTAGTTAAGTGTTGCATTTTTCTTACAACTTTGAACTGTCAAGAGACAAGTGACAGTTGAACATGTAGTTATATAAACAAGGTACACTGATTAGTTTTTATTGTCAATTTAATAACTTAGAATCATAGAGGAAGAGAGAACTACAACTGAAGAACTTTCTAGATCAGATTGGCATGTTGTATGTCTTGGGAGCATTTCTTTAACTGCTGGTCAATGTAGGAGGGCCCAACTTACTCTGGGTGATACCATCCTTAGGCAGACAGGCCTGGGCAGTATATAAAAGGTACTTGATCAAGCCACTAAGCAGTGTTTTTCCATGGTTTCTTCCTGCCTTCAGGTTCCTATCTTGAGGTCCTGCTGTGACTTCAGTGAATGATAGTCTATAACTTGTAAGCCAAGTAAACTTATTCTCCCCAAGTTGTTTTTATTCATTGCACTTACCACATCAACAAAAAAGCAACCAGGACACGGCATTTTCATTTTTGATATGGATTCATTTGTTAAAGTATGGAAAGTTCCTAGCAGTGTGAGGATTTACAAGTTTCGCTGTCAATTCTTACTCCTTTGTGTGGATAGGTTGGTGGAGGTCAAATTATGTGGAGTAGCAATGGTAGATCACTAGAGGTTTTCAGTTTTTCTTTTCATTTCAGCTTACAAACTCCCCTTTCTTCTCTCAACAAATGTAAACCATGGTATAGGATGCTTATCCTCTGACTTAAAGGTGCCATTCTGTGCATATTAATGAAAGATACTACTCCATTGTGCAAATACACCACAATTTTGGTATCCATTCCTCAGTTGAGGGACATCTCTACTTAATGTGTTGTACTACCACAGAAAAGCACACCATGTAGGTGAGGTTAATAAAAGATAAGAGACTATAATTATAGCCCTTCAGTAAAATTGAAGGACACAGGAGTAGCCAGGTTTTCCTGGCAAGTGGAAAGAAAAAGAAAAGACACAATGAAGTTGATGATATCAGGGCTAACACTGCAGGAAATGAGAGTCTATAAACTCACAACGTCTCTGACCTGAAAGAGCAGAAGGGGAGGATTAGAAATATTCTGGAATTGTACGCAGTATGCTTACCAGAGACCAAGAAAGCTACATATATAGACATATAATAATATTGCTTTAATCAAGTCTGATTTTCAGGGAATTTTATACAATTAAAATCCTTACCTCACATACTTTAAAAGAAACTCACTAAACATATTTTCACTTTGTCAAGCATGTTGTACATTAAAGGCTGCCCGCATACTAACTTAAGTGATGCAGAGAGTACTCCTGAAGCTTTCCCTATTATAAAACTAAGCTACACAACATGATTTAATAGTACCTTCTTAGATTTTTTTACCTCAAAATCCATGTTTAAGTTCTAGTAACATTAACATATAATATATATGCTCACTAAAGGATGTGTTATTTTCAAGTTTTATTGAAATAAAAACATCAAATAGCCACTATGTATTATTGGCAATGTAGAATTTGAATAATAATGTAAAATTCTTTTCACTTTAAAAGTCTAATGTATATTTACTATCATTCTAGAAAACATAGCTCTCAAGAAACTTGAACTGATATTCACATAATGAATAGTAATTGCTTGATGCTCTTAATAACAACAAGTACAGCTACTTCTTAGGCTTAACTGTGCTACGAAATACAGAGGGCAGTACACGTCAAATAGCATAGCCAGGTGAAACTGAAGAAATAGTCTTCTGAAATAGAATGCAAGACATATGAAGCACTTAATGTTGAGTATTTTTAGAAGCAATGGTGAGAAGTGATATGCTATGGAAGAGTGGAATCTGGAAAGAGGATCATAGAGGGACACATTCAGATAGTATTTCTTCCTCCCCCTTTATTTTTTCTGCAACAGATCTCACTCCTTGCTTGACTATGAGTGGGGATTTAGTCAGATCTAGGATTATTTTTTTAATTTTTTATTAATTAGACTTTATTCACTTGTAGCTCCCTGCCCCTTCCCCTCCCAATCACTCCCTTTGTCCTCCTTCTGCACACATGCCCCTCCCAAGCCCACTGATAGAGGAGGTCTTCTTTTCCTTCCTTCTGATCCTAGTCTATTAGGTCTCATCAGGAGTGGCTGTATTTTCATCCTCTGTGGCTGGGTAAGGCTGTTTCCCCTGTCAGGGGGAGGTGATCAAAGAGCAGGCCAATCAGTTCATGTCAGAGACAGTCCCTGTTCCCATTATTATGGAACCCACTTGGACACTGAACTGCCATGGGCTACCTCTGTTCAGGGGTTCTAAGTTATCTCCATGCATGGTACTTGGTTGGAGTATCAGTCTCAGGAAAGACCCCTGTGCTCAGATATTTTGGTTCTGTTGCTCTCCTTGTGGGGCTCCTGTCCTCTCCAGATCTTACTATTCCCCACTTCTTTCATAGGATTCCCTGTACTCTGCCCAAGAGTTGGTCATAATTCTTAGCATCTGCTTTGATAGTCTGCAAGGCAGAGCCTTTCAGAGGCCCTCTGTGGCAGGCTCCTGACTTGTTCTCTGTTTTTTCCTTCTTCTGATGTCCATCTTCTTTGCCTTTCTGGATGGGATTGAGCATTTTAGCCAGAGTCCTCCCTCTACACAATGGAATATTACTCGGCAATAAAAAACAAGAAAATCATGAAAACTTCAGGTAAATGTAGGAACTGGAAAAGATCATCCTGAGTGAGCTATCCCAGAAGCAGAAAGACGCACATGGTATATACTCACATAGACATATAATATAGGTTAAACCTACTAAAATCTGTACACCTACAGATCTAGGATTATAATAGGGATTGTTTTGCTAAAAGCCTCATAAACAATTCAAATTATTACCTTCCTCCTCCCATGCTCCACAAGAAACTTAGTTTTGAATTACCATCAGTTGCTTCACAAAATAAAGTATATGTATACCTGATAGGTAACTGGAAAATATTATTTACTTTTATTACTTTAATTACAAAAATCATAAAGTGGGCTGCATTTTATGTTTTTATGCAATAAAAACAGACTAAGCAACAAATACCAGCTTTCAGATTGACTCAGGACTATTTATGGAGTGGCTTGGCCTTAGCAATGACTAAAATAATAGTTGAATGCTATTATAAATAGGCCCAGACTGTTCTTACATAACTCGTATTTATATTTATCAATAAAAGCTGAGACTTAAAGCTTGCAGTAATAAATATGTGGGGAAAGTAGGGAAAATTTATTATCTGTGATCCCTTCTTTATCTTTTCCCATTATATCTGGGACAATTATAGTGCTTAGGTGATATAACTGAATATTAGTGGAGAGCTTTTCTTTTCTAAGCACAAATCATACATTAGAAAACCCTAAAGTAAAAAATTAACATAGCAAATGTAAGGAAATTAAACAAATTAAATGTTACTGTAAATAGCAGTCAGCACTGTCAAAGGACTAATAACTACAGTTAAATAGGATAAGGAACTGGTAATAGAAGTTTGAACATAAATAGGAAGGCAACAGAGACATGTCAAGGAATAAAAGATATATTGAGCACAATAGGTAGTATGTTAAGATATCAGACTTTTGATCATTATTTTACCACTTGGATAGCTGACACAGATTGCTACAAATACAAGTAAAAAACTGTGAGATGTTCCAACTGTTAGTTTGCACCAGTGTTAAATATCAATTATAACTATTGCTAGCATAAGAAAGACTTGTGTCCTAATCATGTACTTATATAATTTCAAAACAAGCTTATTTCTAAAAGTGCAAACCACAAAAACTGTTCATGATTTATAACCCAATTTTAAAGTATCAATTCTATTTTCATAAGTGTACACATATCCAGTGATATGTTAGGTTTGTAAATTCTGTTGTAATTGAGATACAAAAAGTCATAAATGGGGGGTTAACTTCATGCTCCTTTAGAAAAGTAGCATTTATACAGTAAAAATATTATTTCCTTTGTTCTTCTGATGCTGTCTGGACATTATTAAAGGAGCTAGAGGAAAACACTTTGGAGTATATATTGAATTCCTCACTTTTATAATGAAGATGTAGTCATCTAGAATCTAAAATTAATTTAAAGCTAGTAAAGAAGTAGTATTCTACTATGTCTGTTTTGTTCTCTCTTATTCAAATTTAACAAGTGGTAGAAGCTTTCAGAACAAAATGCACAAAAGATTTCAAATTAAATGTCGAATTTAAATTAGTCAAGTTTGCTTTCCATTTTTGAATGGGACTTATTTTTCATATGAACATCTTTGAAAATTACTTTCTTCTCAATAAGACTTACACCTCTGACAAGTGAACTTCAGAAGCAGTGGCCATTTCATACACTGCATGTTATTTAAGTTAAGACAAAGAAAATAATAGGCATGGTGGGAAAAGGACGAAGCACCACAGAAAAACACAAGCCTCAGCCTGGCCCTGGTACTCTCTGTCTCAAATGAAAGTCTAGTAAAAACACCTTTTCATTTGCTTATACTGTTCTTTAACCAAAAGTATGATTTTTTAAAGCAAACAACAGTTTGCTTTACCTCTGTTTTTGATGTTTTATCACATGCAGGGTTTTCTCTATAGTGCATTGTCAACTTCTATAGTATACTGAATGCATTGTAAGGGCTAAAGCTAACTGGTTAGCCCTACTTGTCCAAGGACAGATAACTTCCTGGAATGCTAAGGGGCTGGTCATGTAAGATAACAAGTCATATGTGTCTTCAAAGTACCTAACCTCTGATTGATATATATAAAAAAAAAGAACCATGCTGGGTTAGGTGAACAAATATATACACCCTGCAGAGTCTCACTATAACTAAATTTAGCCTTTATATTAAGGAGGAAGAGGAGAAAGAGGAAGAAGAAATAAAAGAGTATGTTTTTCAAATATCAGAAAAATCTCAACATAGTAATTAATTATCTCATAAGGGGTGTACATTTTACAAATTTTGTTTCATATACCTAGTAATAAAGACTTCTCCTTAGAATAGAAATTAATTATGACCTATCTCAGTAGGAATTGTCATTTTCTTTGGATGACTTGTGAGAGACAAAATTAATATAATACATCTACTTACCAGCTCACTGAAATCTAGAACTTCTTTCTTTTCACTGAACATATGAATATCTGCCAACCCGTAAATGAATGTGTGCTCTGAACAGGCACTTTCTCTTTTGATGGTGGGAAATGTGTATGTGTGTGTATGTTTGTGCAAGTGGGTGTGCATG
This sequence comes from Pachyuromys duprasi, assembly GCA_028658305.1. Taxonomy (NCBI): domain Eukaryota; kingdom Metazoa; phylum Chordata; class Mammalia; order Rodentia; family Muridae; genus Pachyuromys; species Pachyuromys duprasi. The sequence continues at coordinate 62,709,132 of CM053742.1, forward strand.
TGTGTGTGATTTTTCAGAGAATAAAATATGCAGCTATTCCGTTATCACAAATATAATCATATACAGTAGAATCACAGATTTAATAGAACAAAAGTCTAATTAGTTACAAGATGCGACAAACATTTCCAGTAATCATAGGTCAAAATATGAAAACTGTCAGATGCTAAGAGTTCTGCCAAGGAATTTTTCTCTATCACTTTCAGACACCCTTCATTGCCTTTTTCCTGCCACCCAAATCAGGATAATTTGCAGAAAGTAAGAAAGGATTTATTTAAAACAGCACGTATTGTCAGTCTAACCTCTCTCAAGACAGAATGGCAATACTTAAAAGAAATAAAACTAGCTCTGAACAACAAACAAAGCTGGTGCACCTAGATTTCCCTGATATTTCCTATGTTCTTTAAATCCATGGTTATTGTACGGAATATCAGATTGAGGAAATGAAGACAAGGGATGGTTTATGAAGCAGAGGGAGAATGAGAGTAAGAGAGTTTTCTACCACAGCATATGAGAAGGAAACAAATGTTGTATTAGGGACCAAAGAGCCCAAAGCACAGGAAGCATCAAGAGTAGAATATAGAAGCATAAGAATAATGTGTAGTATGCAGATCTGTGCAGACAACATTCAGCTTAACTATAACGCTTTTTCTGTACCTTGCATTGAATTTCTCTACTAGTAAGTTTCCATTTTACATAAGACATGCAGATTGATCAATACTGTTTATGGCAATTGAAAAAAAAACATATTGCTAGATGGGAACATTAGTCTTTTCATGTGTTTTGAACCATATCCCACCTGAATTCAGCATTTTATTATTTCTAGTAGAGATCTGTCTATTCTTTTCTAATAAGGATACCTAAAATTTCACTATTTGGGTTGCATTTCTAAATTTATTTTCTTTTTGGCGCATCACTAACCAATATATCCTGTCATTAAATATGAGCGTTTCCTGTGTCCTCCATGTTAGGGTAAGTAGGACCATTAACTGAGGCCTTTAATGTTTACAGTTGGTGAATGAGAGTTAATTTAAATTTGCACACACAAAAAAATAATAATCTACATATATACAGTACAAGTATTTTTGATGCCTTTTCTTCTTTGCATAATAATGCTTATGGTTGGTCTTACCCATCTGCTGATCAGTTGACAAAGTTATATTATAAAATATAAAAATAGTATATACAAAGCACCATCATTTTCATGACCCTGACACTTAAGGTATTACTGATATACACAATTGACATGTTGTTTCAAACATGTAATTTGCATACTAGATTATGCATATAGAATCTTGCTACTTAACTCTAGGCTAGTTCCACAAATTTGAAGACAATCAATTAATTACTTTATTAAGAACCAGAGTAAACATTTACTTTTGATTAACATTATATGTCTACTACAGATCTAGTATTTATTATAATTTTTCAATACAGAAGAAATTCATGCCCAGTAGTATTAACTTTCTTAACAACTGTATGAAAATCATATCCTTTTTGTTTTGTTTTTCATTCCTTTGTGTCTAGGATATACCTTTCCTTTCTGAAAGCAGTGCAGCATTGTAAATAATGGATGAAAAAAATTCGTTGTTCACTGCTCAGAGAGTACTGTATCGCTTACCTACAGTGTACCAAATCTATGCTAGACAAACAAGAACAGATCACTAAATTCTAAAATCTCCAGTTAAAACCTTCCCAGTGAAAATACTATCTTAGATTCTATAAGGTGTTTCAGACAAACAATTTAAATTCTTAGAATGCTCCTACATAGCAGATTAAAACCCCTTAAACTTCAGAAAAAGCTCTTCTCCTAAGTAATTTAGTGAGAATGTTGAAAATGGAATTAATTACTTAATGCCACCTATAAAGGCTCACTACTTCTGAAGCTTGCTTCTTGGTCTTAGAGGGCATATTAGCAAAAACGGATGAGAAGATAGTAAAGCCAAAACAAAAGGCTGGGACTGTCATTATGTTTTTTATTTGTTATTTTATTTTCTGATGGTAATTAAGTATTTTGAAGAACAAACTGGGATTTGAAGATGACAAACAGGTAGAAGTCAAATTAAAATACAATAGAGTCATGGCATAGAGTTATATTTATTTTTTTTAAACAGAACATCATTGTTTTTTTCATTTCTCAAGATTAAACATTACTGATTAGAAAGGTCTTATGAAGGTATCATACAGAGGACATTCAGGTTTCCCCATAAAATAAACTCTCCTTTCATGAAATTCCTTTCAATGTAATGCAGATTTATTTCTATTTCCTTCATGCCTAAATTTCTAACTTCAGAAACAACTTTAAGTATATCAAAGAGACTTTCTGGTGGGATCAGCATTATTTTATTATTGTTAAGCATTCAATAAGCAGTTATCAAGAGTATATACCATAATGAGTATATACCATAATGGTATATACCATAATACCAGGCTAAAAGTGAATTTCCATCCTAAAGTAAACTATGACAATATTCCTTGGAGCAGTTTTGGACACATAGCACCATCTCTATTTTTAAGAAAGCACTGTCTATAACCTTAAAAGCTTCCCTCAACTATGCATGGAGACACAGGACAGTATTATTAGTGTTACAGAGGTTGAAGCAGAAAGTTTGGGAGTTCTTGCACAGAGATACCCTGTGTCAACAGAACAGAACAGAACAGAACAGAACAGAACAGAACAGAACAGAACAGAACAGAACAAGCCAAGCCAAGCCAAAACAAACCAGACAGAAAAGAGTCCATCATCAGAGCCACTTATTTTAGAATATTTTTTAAGTATTTGGTTTTTTATAAGTTTTAGGTGCACCATCGGATAATTACTTTGCCAGTGTTTGTAGCTGCATTTACAACTCCTTATAGTAGACTTATTTCATTTATATCTATTTATTTCCAAATTAAAGTTCTGTAAATAAATGAGTGGTCTTATGAGTTTAGGGCCTCAGTGTTAGCCTATGTGTAAATTGCTGACATGGATGTAAAACTAACAAGAGGAATTTATTGCGGTATAATAATTGCTTGTCCTAATTTCTCCCATACTTCAATATCTATAAAGGATGCCTGCTATATTCATAGTCTCATAAAAATCATGTTGCATTGGCCGTATCTCCTACTGCCTTACAGAGATCAACAATGAAGAAATGTGCAACATAGATGATTGTATTGTGTTAGGAGAACAGGCAAGCAAAAATGATTGAAATTTCTGTAGAGAACATCATTAGTGCATGCTTAGAAGAGTTTTGAATAAATCAGGCAGACATGATTTGTGCTTAACGTGTTCACTAGTGGTTAAAGAATGATCAAGAATAGATCACATAATAATCCTTTTTTTGTAGCTTCCTTAATGCAAACCTAAATTATTAATTAATACATGTGTATATATATATATATATTCCGAAAGTAAAATATAGTTTTCATTGAGAAATGAAATAAAAGAAAACCAAGAAAAGCAAATATACAATGAATATAGGTATATATTTCATCTTACAACTTATATGGAGTGATTAAAAAAAACAAATCTTAATCACTTGGTCTTAAAAATTAATAGCCTTTGGTACTCATGTAATCTGAAATCCTACCTGAAATCCCTACCTTACCTCTGTCCCATCCCTTTAACATATTCTTTTTTAAAAATGATTTATTTATTTTGTGTGTATTGGTGTTGTGCCTGTATATATGTGTAAGGGTGTCAGATCCCCTGTAACTGGATTTATGGACTATTGTGAGCTGCCATGTGAGTGCCGAGGTTCTCTGGAAGAATAGCTAGTGTTCCTAATCTACTGAGTCATCTCTCCAGCCCCCTTCAACACATTCTTAAAATTATTTTTTTTAATTTTTTATTAATTACACTTTATTCACTTTGTATCACCCCTGTAGCTCCCTCCCTCTGCCCCTCCCAATCCCTCTTTTCCTCCCCCTTCTCCACTCATAACCCTTCCCAAGTCCACTGATAGGGGAGGTCTTCTTTTCCTTCCTTCTGATCCTAGCCTATTAGGTCTCATCAGGATTGACTGCATTGTCCCCTTCTGTGTTCTGGCAAGGCTGCTCCCTCCTCAGAGGGGGTGATGGTCAAAGAGCCCGCCATTGAGTTCATGTCAGAGAAAGTCCCTATTCCCCTTACTAGGGAACCCACTTGGATACTGAGCTGTCATGTGTTACCTCTGTTCAGGTGTTCTAGGTTATCTCCATGCATGGTACTTGTTTGGAGTATCAGTCTCAGAAAAGACCCCTGTGCCCAGATATTTTGGTTCTGTTGCTCTCTTTGTGGAGCTCCTGTCCTCTCCAGGTCCCATTATCTCCCCCTTCTTTCATAGGATTCCCTGCACTCTGCCCAAAGTTTGGTTAAGAGTCTCAGCATCTGCTTTGATACACTGCTTGGTAGAGTCTTTCAGAGGCCCTCTATGATAAGCTCCTGTCTGTAACACAGCATTTTCATAGTGTTTAGTTATCAAGGAATGAGGGTGCCACTAAGTGTTACTTGGCATCTGTCACAAGCTTGTCCTTGGAACTTGTCTAATGGAGTCACATCTTATAAAAAGGGCTGTGACTTTAACAGAATGTTGTTTCTTTAAAGTTCTGTATGGCTCTTTGGATAGGCAGTGCTACTTGGTAAAACAGTGGAGTACAATTACAGAAGAGAGAGGAATCCTGCCCTCATTTCATCTATGACAGCCATGAACTTCTGTTATCATGAAGGCATGAGATAGTCCCAGATGCTAGAGTAAGTATCAGGCATGGGAATGTGTGTTACAGGGGAAAGAGCAGTGCATACATCTTACTGCATGTTCCTAAGAATTTCAAGAAATGCTACTGAGACCCCTTTCCATAGCTGAAGTGCTGAGTGTATAGAAGGAGACATAGCCAGCAAAAGTTTTTTGCATTTATGTGAAGCAGGGAGGACTAGAAAAATGTGAGATCTATTTAGAAGTTTTATTTAGAACTTTTCTCAAACACTTAGAGTTGGTTCAATCCTCTTCTGTATATGAAATTATCTCCTGTCTTTTATCAGGTCTCTAATGGTAAATTATAGCTTCTTATTAATCATGTTATCTTGTTAAGATATAAAAAATAGGAGTATCTCCTGGGTTTCTTTTTTCAAATGTAGTTTTTGCGGTTGCTCTGTGTAGTTTTGAAACCAAAACACATTTACTTTGTTCCTCTTGTATTTCTTCACAGTGTTTCTCTGGTGAGTTTTATTAATCTCAAAACTCTATATTATATTAAAATCTAGTCTTAACCAAAATAGCTATATTAGATATCTATTGCAGAGACACCTGTTATGTTTATATCCAGTGGACAAGGAAGGAAGTTGTTGGTTTGGCTGGAGCAGAGAAGCAAAATCTAGATTTGAATTGTTATTTAATAGGAAAAAGTCAATGTTTTTTTTATTAATTTATTTTTTTGTTATCAATGACAGGTTAGGTACTTTGCATCCCAAGCGTAGCCCCCTCCCTCATTCCCTCCCACCCTCCCCAACCCTCCCTCATGTCCTCCCCGCCCCCTCCAAGTCCACCAATGGGGGAGGACCTCCTCCCCTTCCATCCAATGTTTAGCTGTATATTTGTATTGGAAGTATATACTTCATTCTTGGGAGGTCTTTCTTCATGTCCTTCTTTTTCCTCTGAAGCTTATTCTTGACCTTATTAGGACAAAATTAGGGATACAGATGGGTAATTCTCTCCAAAGCAAAGAAAGAACATATTGTAAATAAATGGTAACAAAGGATAGAACAAAAAGGACTAAGATAAAATTAAGCAAAATTTTAGTTGATAAGTGTATACTTAATTGTTCAGGGAAAACAAGATGGTTCTTTTACATACTAAACTTTGAGTAAAAAATACCATTTTCTAGGGACACAGAGGAGAAATGATAGAGGTTAAGAGAAATTTATTTGACTCCTATGTCACATACACTATTTCTATCTTGATTACAAAAGACTACATTAAAATTTAACCACATACTTGACATTCTTGTTTTCTCAAAAAGTATGTGAGTCCCTGAAGTCAAGTATCTGGTTTGGTTTTACAGTTGCAGTACCTAACCTTGTATATGGCACTAATGAGACATTTAATAACTCTACAGTTGAAGTCATACTATCTTTTTCTAAAGCTACATTATTTTTCCTCAATTCTGTTACAGTATGGAAAACATATTCTCTTAAATTTTTATTTGTGTGGTATATGTTTGGACAAGAATGTGCGTTGAGGTGTTGTCCTCAACATTCTCCATGTCTTTTTTTGGGTGGGAGGTGCAGAGGGTAGAGGATGTTTCATTCTTTTCTATTTTAAAATCTTTAATATTTTACTTATTTATTTTGTGTGTATATATATGGGGAAGTGTGCATGAATGCCACAGCACAAGTGTAACCAGCAAGTCTCATATCCTCCTGTGTCTATCTCTACAGCTTTAAGTCAGCTTTTACATAGGTGTTGGGGTTCCAAACAGAAGTCCTCATGCTTGCACAGAGAGCACTTTACTAACTGAGCCCAATCTACTCAGCTCTTGAGGTGGTATATTCTTTACAAAGTCAATACAAAGCTCTTAAAAACAAGTCTCTCTTTCTTTCTTTGTATGTGTGTGATTGTCTCATGTATTCCTTGTTGTAACTTACATGTCCTGATGCATACCACTGATAATGTTCCTATTGCTTAAAAAAAATCACAGATTCTCCACTGTCTAAAGAATTTCATATTAATACATTAGTCTCTGGCTCCAGTACTTCATAATGTGGCATTAACTTATTTTTCAGAGTTATATCAATACCTTTATGCTTTTTATATTCTATTTGCTTCTATATTATAATCTTTGCCATTGTGAAAAGGCTTGCTGTTTCTTGCCTCCATGATTTTCTTTATGATATTTAATTATACTGCAGCCATCGCCTTCACCTCCAACTCCCACTGCTAAAACCCCTACTCATTCTTTAACAAGTATTCTTCTATGATTATTTTTCTGATATATCCAATAAGGCATGCTATCTTCTTCCTCTGAACCCACATAGGATATGATTAACACCTCTTGTTTAACAGCTACTATCTCCTTTTGCAACATTCTGTAGTCTTTCTATACTTTTTATCTTTTATGTGAGATACAAGGGTTTTATAATTAAGGGAATCTTATCTTAATTATTTCTGCATCGTCTATCATATCTAGCACAGTGCTTTCATAGAACACATGTACAACAAATTAATGAATATTTAGGGCTCATTTCCTTACCTGAGTTTGATATCAGCAAAGGCTGTGATGCGAGTACCTATTCAGCCTGTATATCAATACAACCCAAGTACTGTTGCTTTTATGAATTCTGACTGGTTGGAGCATACGTCATACTACTTATTAATATTTTTAGTAACATTTGTGATATGAGAGTCTACCCTCCAATATCTTACAGTGCCTCTGTTGTTAAATGGGCATAGGTCGATGTTATTTGATAAAGTCACAAATGGGTGATTGCCACACTGTTTAACTGGTCTGTGGTCATATTTGTGGGACATTTTTCTTGACTGTTAATTGATCTGAGGGTTCAGGCCACTGCGGGAGGTACCACCCCTGGTCAGGGTCCAGGTTGCTGCTTTGAGTTTCTGTTTTGCCTTTCCTTGATGACTCACTATAACCTTTAAGCTGAAACAAACCTTCTCTGTCTGAAGTTACGTTTGATCATGGTGTTTTATCACAGCAACAGAAAGCAAACTGAAGCAGTATTCCAAACAGAAATGGTGTATTCATGTATATTCAGTTGAACGGACCAGAGGCAATAGAGTCAGGAATGTGTTATTTGCTTATGATGCTCTTTGTGTGATTATGAAGGGGAAGAAGGAATAATAGATTCTATGCTGAAATCTGGCAATTTACACAACTATTTATATAATTTATCAACACTTTGATTTTTTAGTTTCTCATTTGTTTAAACACAGAACTGAAGACAATTTTGCAGTCAGAACCTCAGTGGTACAGCTCTGGGTTTACATACAGGAATTTTATCTGTAAGCGATGATAGTGGAAATAACAAGCAGAATGCTGAATACTACATTTTCAGTGCTTCTAGTCATTTGGCTGTATTTTGAAATTGTCATTTTGGGGTTTGGGCTCTCTTTTCAAACTTTTATTTCCTTGGGCAACTAATATTTTTCCTAATTTACTTTTCTGCTTTTATCTTATCATAATGATATAGGAGTTATGGTAAAGGGCTAAGAATTCCAGTGTAGAATGGAAGAAGTTTCATAATAACAAATTGAAGTGATATTGGAATGGAACCAAACCAAATAACTAAGAAACTATTGAACTGGCAGGCAAAGGTGATCTAGCTCAGAAATGAACAACAGGTAGTGTTAAGTTAAGACTGATCAATGAATGAAGGAATGAGGCTCGCAAACAGATCTTATATGAAAGAGGTTTATTACATGGACAGCAGGAAACGGGGGAGGGAAGAGAAAGAGAAGGAAAGGAGGTTGCCCTGATAGAGAAAGCGAGAAGGCCAAGACAGCAAAAGAACAAGAGAGAGACCACGTGTTGGGTTGTCCCTTTAAGGGCCAGGTAACCATGCCTCCTAGGTGTGGCCACCTGGCTGGGCAACACAAGATGATGTTAAGTAGCTACTTAACCCAGAAGTGGGTTCTGTTTCAAAATACTAACAGGTAGAACCCTGCAGAAGCCCCTAGCTCTGCTTCTACAAAGAGGCAAACCGGAAGTTTTTGTTGTTAGCTTATGATTCATTTTCTTTTTCATCTTTCCTTCCTCCAACCCGCCTCTAGTTTCTTTTTAACTCAGAATGTCTTCTGTGGCTGTTGCTATTAGACATGACTACCAGAGGACTAAATGAACTATGGCTTTTGTTTTTTCTTTCTTTCATTTGCTTATATATGTAATCGAGCTACAAACCAACAGACACCAACATTTAGATTACTTAGAATCAATATAATTTCATTGTTTGTGAAGCTATTCCTGGTGTTTCACAACGAACAACACTATATTGCCTTGAGTATCAAACATAAACAAAACAAAATAAAACAAAAACAAAATAACAACAAAAAATTCATTGAATGAATACCTCTCTGTTTCATATAGGCCCTCTGGAATCAGAATGAGGTATGAGACTTAACCAAGGAGGGGTTTATGCAAATGACTTTGTTAAAAATATACAGACTAGAAGATCATGACACTTTTTTGGATGGCCCAGAATAACATGCTTTAATTTGTAAACTTTATCAGTTCCTTCACAGAGAAATATATTGATTTAAAAACTATTTCTGTTTGTCTTTCACCAGCTATGATTACTATTCTTACTCTGAATGGAAGGAAGGAGCCTCTGATAGGATGTAAACTCCTGCCGTTTTACACAGCGAGACAGAAGATGGTGGAATGACTGTCTCCTATGTGTCTGTGGTACTTCTCTTAGTCTTCTGCTATATATTACTTAAAACGTTATTATGAACATATAAACAGACTTTTAAAAATTCTTTTTCATGTTTTACAAAACTCCTAGGGAACATCTTTAATGACTTCATATACATAAAGCAGTCTGCTCTAATAATTAAAATGCTATTCTCTTCTCTATCAAATCTTAAAGATAATCTCAATAAACCTTCCATTACTGGCAAATGCAGAACAGTGACAATCACCCAATCAGAAAATTTACACAGATGGGTAAAAGGTGAGTGTAACTTACACTGGCTTCAGTTATGAATTTCACCATTAACCAAAGCATTTATGAATAACTCAGCATTAAATACCACTCTTGACCTTTATTTGATGAAGTTCAACGGATACCAATTTCTATTCCACTAACATACCATAAGTTTAAGTCCAAACACAGAACATTTCTGGGGAGTATAGGCTACTTAAGTCAAATTATACTAATTTAAATTAAATAGCATTTCAATATTTAGTATTAATTTTTTCCAAATAGCTTTATAGAACAAGAAGGGGAAAATTACAATCAATATACCTAGGTTTTATTTTCTAGATCAAAAAAGATATGAGAAGAACTTATAACGAAGTAATCTTGGAGGAAGTGATCAGACAAACTGATCTGGATTACCCTGAGAGGAGCTATTTCTCAAAACCACGTGGTCTGAACAGAGAAGGTTGACTGTCTAATTCCACTTGTCTTGCTTTATTTATGCATCTCCCCACTGAGACCAGTTTTCATAGCATTACCTTTTCTGTTACTAAAAACAAACAAACAAAAACCCCAATTGTTCCAGTACTTTCTGAGTTTTGAACACCATGGCAATTCTCAAACTATTAACAACAATGGACAATAATGTACAATGAAAACCAAAAATCACCCATAAAAACAAACTTTGACTTAATTTCCTCTTAGTGAAGAGTTAATGGAACATTCTGAATCAGTTACCTTTAATGATTTAATTATGTTTATGGTTTTTAATCACCTTCTACGTAAGCTTTATGCTCATAAAACAATTATAATATTTAATATTGAACACAGTGGGAGTCTGTATTTATGATTTTTACAAAGTGCACATTTATTGTAAGATGCATTTACAGGGTTAAAACTTGAAAAATTATTACATGTGGGGGCCTACTCAGATTCCACACGTGGACTGAGATTGACTGAGAAGAAACACCATTCTGAGAAAGTTTACTCTTCTTTTTTGGAAGATGAACTTGGTACAAAACACTCACATATTACCAAACTATGTAAGCTAGAATGGGCCTTACCTTGATTCCTTGGAATTCGCTTTCTGCGGTCTCTGAATGCTGCACCTGACTGTAAGGCTTGCAGAAGGTTATCCATCACTCCAGTCTCATCACCCTCTGGAGGATGAGAGAAATCAGAATTAATCTTACAGCAATTAAAGTTAAACTAGAGGAAAATAAAGGAAAAAAAACTTTGTCAGATTTACATAACACCCTTAAATTAAAGACATATATCTGTTTTAACTTAATAGATCCTGTCAGTTTCTGGCATCACAGACTACTTTGCTTATTACGCACCATTAAGCAAAATTCATGCCAATCCTACTGTTCTTTCAACTTAAAGACCTTGTCTTTTGTATTATTGATGACACACTCAGTATGCAAATAAATAGTAGCTGATCAGCTACTGCTGCCTTCCTGTTAAGATTCTTGTAAGATGTTTCCAAGCAAGAAACCACTGACCTGGCTTAATGCAATCAATGTGCAGGGTGTGATTTGATGAAGCAGAGCTATACAAGGTTAAATAGTGATTGTATTAATACCTTCAGCATTCAACCATCATCTGTGATTCTATTAAAAGGCACTATTTGCAAAACACATTTGCATTCAATTCTTACATAATCCATATCCTTTACTCATTTTAAAATGCTGACATTATATGAAGAAAAGGTGATCACATCATCTGAAAGGCCACATTTTATATTGAGAGACATTGGCCAAAAAAGATAAAAGAAAAAAGAATCTCATTTACTTTTTAGAATACTGGTGTATGCCTAAAGGCTTTTTCTTGTGGGAAAGAACTATTAGTAACAAGAATGGAAAGTACTCAAAGGATGCTCATGGAATTTCCTAACAAGAACAGCATTTAAGAATTTAAGACACTATGCCTTACTATTACCGTTCACAACTCTGACCATCAAACACACTCCTGATATTCATAAAAGCATTTATAATACAGTGTCAATTGATGGGATGTTACTGTGTTATATATAATCCATAGGAACCTGGGTCTTCTCATGCCCCATTGCCTAGCTGCTGGAGAGAACCCAAACTAGTTGCCTCCTTTGTGAGTTTGAAGTATGAGATATTTGCAAGTAGGAAAGATAAGAAAAGAATGGAGGGTAAGGAAGATACTACCTCTCATTCCAGTCTAAGGTTAAATGTAAATCCTTCTTTGCCTTAAGAGACAGTATCACATTACAGGGCATTTTCTCTTATGGGATAAGAAATATCTAAAAATTACTTTACTCTTCATTTGACTTGAAATTTCTTAGTGTTATAATTATTTATCATTTTAAAATAAGCTATCTAGGACAGGATATTGAATAAAAATGAAAAGAAAACACAGAGGTTCTCAATACCAATGTCTTGTGAAAACATAGTGGTTAGAGTACACCCAGTGATTAAATAGAGAAAGAGTGATTGTGCTTTATAAATATTAATATAAATAACATATTTTAATCATTACCCAATATTTCCAAAAGAAAGAAAAGAGGAACAAAGTAGGTAAATATCTGGATATAGATGGAATGTGGCTAGAATTATTAACTTCTATGCATTAGATGTTTTAAATTTCTTATATCTTTTCAGATAGGAATAAGAAAAGATATACATCACACAGATGGTATGTAAAGGGACCCAAATATGAACCTAAATCATTCATATTAAAGAAAACATACTTAGAAATAATGATATATTAGTCCTGCTTTTTATGAGACTAAGTTAAATCTAGTGCAAAATTCCTTTCTTGCACTAATTCTGATTAGGTGTAATTCAGTTGTCCAATAGCACATGCAGCTTGTGGCCTCCATATTGGGTAGTACATTCAAAGTAGCTGGAAGCCATGTTACATGCTCAAACTTGAGTTTTTAGAGAGGCTTGCCAAAGAGTATTAAACATAGATAATTTGTCTAAATAACAAAAAGTAGAAGAGAGGGAATGGAGAAGATATATATTTTGAAATCATAAATATGATCATTAAGACATGGCTAGGATAGAAAAGGTTAAACAAAAGGAGACTGACTAATCAGGGATAAATAGGTTTTAAAAAAAAAACAAAACAAAACAACAACTGAGGACCTTTGTGAAGTACTTCAGCAATGTCCCTAATTGTGTATATGTGGGAAGGTGAGTGTGTGCATGGCACAATTCACATATTTATGCCAAAGGACCCCAAGTATCAATCTTCACTTTCTACTCTGTTGGGGACAAAGTCTCTTTGTTGTTGTGTGTGTCTCCCTTGAGCCTATTTAACACCAGGTTTGCTGGTAATAGAGCTTCTGACGATTTGCCTATCTCTACTTCCCACCTCACCATTGGAACGCTGGGATTATTGACAATTTATTGTGAATGGCTTTGATTTGATGGCTTTGAGTTCTGGAGTCCTCTTGCTTTCACTTTCATAGCAAGCATTTCACTCCAATAAGTGCTCTCTTTAGCCTCAGGACTGCAATATTTCACCAGAAGTTAGGAAAAGAAGTATAAAGATGGAGAAGAGTTTTCACAGATAAAGAAGAACAATGAGACAATAACAATGCAAGTGAATTCATGTGATCCTGTGAAAATGGTAATTTTAAAGACTGCATAAACACTAGTAAGTGTAAACAAATGAACAGAACAGAATGCAAAATGGCATATATTTGTGGTTTCTATAAATTAAATGAAAATATGAAGTTTTATAATATAACATGAATATTGTTTTGTTAAAATTCTTTAATGGTACTATATTTTGATTAGACTATAAACATGTAATGCAAACACAAAGATGACAAAAATAAATCATGTTGCTTAATTTAGTATGTCACCTGAAAACATATTTGTAATATTATATTATAGCTTGTTTCTCTTCATTATTCCCTTCCTCATTTGTGGAGTATTTTTAGACACATTTTCCCCAGTGTTCATCTTTCTTCACATTTGGATGTGGTTGGTGCACTCTTTTAGTCCCAGCACTAGGGAGGCAGATACAGGCAGATCTCTAAATTCGAGGTTAACTTGGTTTACAGAGTGAATTGCCTTGCATTAAAAAAAGAAAGAAAGAAAAGATTTAAATTCATAGGATTATTGCTTATCTTTTTGGGTTCTGTTATGTTTGTTTAGGTCACAAACCATTGTACCATCAAAGATTTTTCTCTCACTACCCAGCACTCACCCCCTGGGGGTGGTATTGTTTCTGTTAAGAATGCATGTAATGGCATCCAAGATGGCAGCCACCAGTGTACACCATATCTGACGGGTACAAGATCTGAAACTCAGAAACTCGTCAGTGAAGGGGTAGCTGAAGCCAGAACATCAATATCGAGGTTTCCTGGGAGAGGGGACAACTGGTGAGCTGTGACAGTTTTGATCCAGGTCACCCGTAGATGTCTCTGGGGTCTGAGGGTAGTGAATATTCAATTCCCTGCACTTCCCCTTTCCCCAAGCATGGGCTCCCCTACTCAGCAGAGGCAGAGGGTAGTGGTCACTTCCCCAAGCACGGGCCTCCCTGCTTGGCAGAAGCAGCAAGTGGTAGCTTCAAGCAGGAGCCTCGGTCCTTGGTGACAGAGACAGCAGAGGTGGTAGCTGTACAGGCCTCCCAGCTCGGAGGCTGCAGTGGGAGGCCACTGCCCCAAGCTGCAACTTCGGTGCTCAGATACTGAGTCTGCAGAGGCAGCTGCCCCAAGTAAGGGTCTCCCTGCCAGTGGCCAAACAGCAGACACCACTGAGATGACAGATCTCCTACACTTTCATTTACTCCTGAGAACACAAATCTGAGAGTAGAGAACCAGAGTAACCCCTGTGCATTCCACATAAGCCTACAAGCAAGTAAGTGCCCCTTCAAGTGAGTGCATGCAGAACTCCAGATCCAGGATACCTCTATGCTAGCAGACAGACATCAGATCCCTCCAACCCATGTCCCACTGTGGGCAATACAAGGATCTTTAAGACAGAGTCCTCAACATTGAAGGCATTGTTCTGTGGGTCTCCTAGTGGTGTCCAAGCAAACAATTCATGGAGCCAAGGTGGTGCAACCCAAATAGATCTGAATACCTAGAGAACAGTACAACAGGCCTGTGGGGCACTGGGGCATTCAGGGCACCCTTGAATGAGACCACTAACAGCTGCCAGCACCCCCACCTGCACTTATGTTCCACAATTCCAGGCATCTACATGCTCTAGCACCCTGTCCTTCAAGGCACACTTCCACGCACACTCCCGTGCTTGGGCACATGTGACTGTTACCTTCCTCCCCTTAGCTACAGATGAAACACCAATATCCATTCTCAAACTGTAGAACTCTCTCTCCTTCCTGAAGAATACTCCAGACTCCATAGACAGATGGGCCCAATCTGAAGTACAGTCCGCAGGAACAAACAACAGTGGTTAGGAGTAAGCAGATGGCTAGAGGTCAGCATAAGAACACAGCCAACAAAAATCAGGACATCATGGTTTCACCAACATCCCTCAAAGTCAATGGATATTTTAATTCATCAAAAACACAGGAAAATGTGGGCTACACCTGGGATGCAAAGTACCTAACCTGTGATTAATATAAAAATAAATAAATTACATTAAAAAAACACAGGAAAATGATCTCAAATCTATGTGTATCCAATTATTAGAGACACAAAAAGAGGAAACAGACAAAGCTCTCAAAGAAATACAGGCAAATACAACCAAACAAATAAAAGCACATGTAGGGGCACAAACAGAGTCATATAGAGAGGAAACAAACAAAAAAATAGAGACCATCATGGAAAGACAAGAATCCACTTTCAAACAGATGAGGGAAATAGTGCAAGACATGAGAGCAGAACAAGAATCAATAAAGAAAATATGAACAGAGAAAACCTTGAAGTTGCAGAACTTAGAGAAAAGATTAGGAACTACAAAGGTAAGCATCACCAATAGGATACAAGAGATGGAAGAGTGCTGAAGATACAATCATGGAAACTTATACATCTCTCAAAGAAAAAATAAAATTGGAAGAGTTCCAAGCACCAATATCCAAGAAATCAAGGATGCCATTAAAGACGAAATCTAAGAATAATAGGAATAGACAAAAAAGAAGATTCTAGGCTCGAAGGTCCAGAAAATGTTTTCAAGAAAATCACAGAAGAAAATTTTCCCAACTTAAAGAAAGAGATGTCCATAAACATACAAGAGGACTACACAACACCAAATAGACTAGACCAGAAAAGGAACTCTTCACAGCACATAATAGGCAAAACACGAAATCTACAGAATAAAGAAAAAAACATTAAGAGCAGCAAAGGAAAAAGATGAAGTAACATATAAATGTAGACCTATCAGAATCACACCAGACTTGTCAACAGAAACTAAGAAAGCCAAAAGGGCCTTGGCAGATGTCATGCAGACTCTAAGAGACCACAGATGCCAACCCAGACTACTGTACCTAGCAAACCTTTCAATCAACATAGATGGAGAAAACGAAATATTCCATTACAAAACTAAACGTAAACAATATCTACACAGCAACCCAGTCCTACAGAATATACCAGAACAAAAACTCCTATTTAATGAAATCAACTACAGCCAAGAAAACACAGGATAGAGATAACTTCACAACAAAAAATTAAAAGAAAACAAGCATAGAAACAGAGTAACACAACCATCTCCACAATAAAAGGAACTAACATTCATTGGTCACTATTGTCTATCAACATCAATCTCCACAACAAAAGGAACTAACATTCATTGGCCACTACTATCTATCAACATCAATGGAATCGACTTTCCAATAAAAAGACACAGACTAACAGAATCATTGTGGAAACAGGATCCAACATTCTGCTGCTTCCAAGAAACATACCTCTGGAACAAACATTAACACTACCTCAGAGTAAAGGACTGGAAAAATGTTTTTCAAGCAAATGGACCCAGAAAACAAGCTGGAGTAGCTATACTAATATCGAATAAAATAGACTTTCCAACAAAATTAATCAAAAAAGATGAGGAGGGCCACTTCATTCTCATCAGAGGGCAAATCTGCCAAGAGGACATCAAAATCCTGAACATCTATGCCCCAAATACAAGAGCACTTGCATTTATAAATGAAACATTATTAAAGCTTAAATCACACATCAATTCCAACACCTTAACAGTGGGAGACATCAACACTCCACTCTCACCAAGGGACAGAGCATCTAGACAGAAGCAAAACAGAGAAATAATGACAGTTAAAGAGGTCCTAAATCAAATGGACCTAATAGATGTCTACAGAAATTTTCACCCAATCTCAAAAGAGTATACCTCCTTCTCAGCACCTCTAGGAACCTTTTCAAATAGTGACCATATAATCAGGCACAAAGCATGCCTCAACAGATACAACAAGATTGAAACAATCTTTTGTATCCTATCAGACAACCATTGTCTAAAACTAGACCTCAACAACAACAGAAATAACAAAAAGCCTACATACACATGGAATCTAAATAACTCACTACTCAGTGACAGATGGGTCAGGGAAAAAATGAAAAAAAAAAGAAGAAGAAATTAGAAAGTTCCTAAAATTCAGTGAAAATGAAGGCACAACTTGCCCAAACTTATGGGACACAACGAAAGCAGTGTTAAGTGGAAAGTTCATAGCAATAAGTGCCAGAAGAAAGAAGTTGGAGATATGTCATACAAGCAGATCTAAGTTTTTCAAATATAATCACCAACTTACATTCATTCCAAAACAAAATGGAAACTAATACAGTCCCTGGGAAAAATACTTTTCATTTTGAATAAATTTCAGTGAAATTTGGCTTGTGATTGAATTATGTGAAGTTGACAGCTCACTTAGAATTTCCAAGTTCATATAACTTTGAATTCTTATTTACATGTAATTAGTAGTGAGTAACATTTTTCTGTGTATGAATAACTCAAGGGAAAAATGTGCTGCTTTTTGAATGTAAGAGAAAATATTAAGCATACAAAAAGTGCTTCCTTAGAACTTACAGTACCCATTTTATTGAGTAGAGGAATACCAAAAGATAATTTTGTAATGCTTTTTAGCCACTAAAATTATTATATTTAGGCATAGCTAAGAAGTAGCAATTCAGAGTTCACTGTAAAATCTTCCATCACACAATTAGTCACAGAGAACACTGAGGAACAAGGTAGACTGCATGCTGTTCTGGACTCTGTGAGCAGTGTATCATCTGATAACATGAAAGGTGTGGGTGGTATCTTTTGCTTCATGTGTCCTGTGTCTCCTATTGAATTTGCCATTCAATAGATGGTGAAGCTCAGTTTTGAGCATTAAAGTTAACATACATGGTATGGACTTATTTCCCGAAAAGTGTTTGAGATGGTACAGATTAAAATAAACAGTAGGTAAATTAATATTCTCTGCTATCATTTTGTGCAGAACTATTTCCCTGATGGCTAGCACATACTTAGGTGAGAGAATTCTCTATAGACTTCTCACAATTTCAATACATTTTTAAAGTTTATTTTTTATAGCAATGTTCTTACATGGCACATAGCTTCCATCTAAAGTAAACAGTAGGTTTGTCTGCTTTAAAAACAAATTATGTGTTCCTCCAAGGCAAATGCTATGTAGCTTTGCTTTGAGTTTATTATAATAGATTAGGGATATCCTAAACTTAAGGGTGCTCAGGAGTGCTGCAGTCCCACTGTGTGTGTAGCATCGACTTTGAAGCATCTTTGTACCCCTCTATGGAAGTTGGAGAGCAAGGGAAAGATATATAATAATAATAAAATAATAAATAATAAAATAAGAACATATAGTTCATACTGCTTACTATACTATGCATAACAGTGAACATCTCACCTCTAAGTTATGTACCTCCCAACAACATCCATTAAGTTATGGCATGCTAATTTGTTAGCTTCATAATTTTTGAAATTATTCTTTGCTTGCATTCTTGTGTAAAACATTGTTAGTTAGAATATTCCTTATATATCTAGAAACTGAACAGTGTCTTGGGTACTTCTCTTACTGAAGATAGTACTTCAGTTTACTAGGCTTGAGAAATAGTAATCTTAGCATAATACAAGTTCAATGTACTTTATCTTAAATGCTTGAAAACAGGTGCTTTAGATTTCACAGTCTATTGGATTTTATATTTGTGTATACTTCATCAGTTGAGGATAGTTAATAGAAAACCTAAATCTTTTCAAAAAATTTCCAGTTTGAGAGAAGTTCAGATTAATTGTATCATTTCCTTAAATTTTAAACACCTGAGCATAATGGCTTCATTATAGCCTCCTCCGATCTTCCATTTTATAACGAAAGAGCACTGTCAAAACTGATGCAATTCGCTATCAGCTAGTAAAAAGTGACCCCAAGAAAGAAATATTTATTACTGAGGGTAGGACCATTCTATATGAGATAGTACTTGCATATAGTAATTAAAAAAATTTAAACCATGTTTTCTCTGAACTAGAAAAACAGGTCAAGATGTCATGAATAAATAGGTCCTAAATCAAGCCTTCAAAAACATTAAATTTCTGTAATAATGTATGTGCTATAGTTATATGTAAATGAAACAGAAATAGAACCAAGCCATTAACAATAACTGGCTCAAAGTCAGTCATACCTAGACTGAAACTCAGTGCATATTTGTGTGTGCCCATTCTCATTCTGTATATGATACAAGTGTACAAACTTGCAAATACTAAAACACACAGATCTTAGGTGTAGAGTTCTAGGTATTTCAACAGATTGATATACCCAAATAACCACCATCATCCTGAGACATAATCACCCACTCTTTCATCACCTGGGGAAACTTCTGATTTCTGTCACCTGATATTAGTTTTGACTGCTCTTATTATAAGTTTTAAAGTTTGTTTTAGTATTTATTTTTACATGTATGGGTGCTTTGACTATATGCCTTTCTGTGTACCATATGTGTGCCTGGTGTCCATGAAGGCCAGAAGAGAGTATTGGATCCCCTGGGACTGGAGTTAGACATGGTTGTGGATTACAGTGTGTGTGTTACCGATCAAAGTCAGGTCCTCAGGAAGAATAGCCATTGTTCTTAACTGCTAAGCCATCTCTACAGCCCCTTATATACTTTATGTTTCTGGGGTTTGAAACCAGGATCTCGTGCCTATTGAGCACTCTACCACATAACTACATGCCTAGTACCAACCCATACAGTTCTCAATGAGTAAGAGTTGAGGTAATTTTGAATCAGCATAGTCACTTAATAGAAAGTATGGCCCACCTGATAAGCCATAAGGAGAGAGAGTTAAAAGAGCCACAGGTACAATTGGATAGAAATAATCAAAGCACAGATATAAACGAGTTCAGATTACCGAAGTTGGCAGATTCAAAGAGCTTCAAGCAACTCTAAATCCATCTTCAGGAGGAAAGTAGTGTGATGAAGGTGACATTCAAAATCAGCCTCACAGCAGTATGCAAAGCAGACAGAATGAGAGAGAAATCAATTGTGAAAAAATGAATAGAATTGAATCCACAGTGACAATTATTGTTCTGCCTATAATTCTTGGCCAATTTAGCAGGTCCATTTGGACACTTTTGGTAAAGGTCTACATAGAAAAATCAAATTGGTTTTGTGAGTAAGTTCAACAGTAGTAGTAATTGGAGGCTGACAGTATAAGAAGGCAGTGACAAGCGGATTGCAAGCAAAATCAGTGTTAGATTCAATCCTCCTCACATAATTTATCAAGGTCCAGGTTAAGAACATGTGCAAAACGTCTGGATTTGTATATGGCATAAAATTAGAAGATTATTTACTTATCAAAAAAGAAGTAAACAAAAATCCCTTCTCAGGACTCTACAAGAAAAAAAAAAATGAAGCCCCTGGGTTGATAAATAGCTCTTACAATTTAACATGGAACAATAGGAGGGAATAAAGACCAATTAAACAGCCCCTGAAAAACAGTGAAAATAGCACACCAGGCTACAGACATTAATATCTCTGGGTGTATTTCAGAGCAGTGCCACAAGTGAGCCAGAAATAAGAGCAATCAAACTATTATGCAAAGTACGAACTCCAGAGATGCAACAGAAACCTGAACAACATATTGTAGTCCACAGCACCTATAAAGCTCCTATCTTTGGGCATGTTTTTGTTTGTTTGTGGTTTAATTGGAAAGGAGTTAATGGTGATTTTCCTGAGGTAAGAGTGCTTAGTAGAAAATGCTTAAAAATAATGTTTATCCTTACTCATTTTTCCTTCAATTACCTATATGCTAGAATATTGGTAGTTGAAAATTATGTATTCCATAAATAAATACCCAATAAACCTGAATGTTAATGTTTACCAGAAAAAAACATTGTTGATGCTGTTCATAGAATATCTCACATCCAATATTTTAAATAATTAATATTTCTTTCTTTCTTGCTTGCTTGCTTGCTTGCTTGCTTGCTTGCTTCCTTTCGGTTAAAAAAATCTGCTTACTTGTGGCACTGCTCTGAAACATACCCAGAGATATTAATGTCTGTAGCCTGGTGTGCTATTTTCACTGTTTTTCAGGGGCTGTTCAATTGGTCTTTATTCCCTCCTATTGTTCCATGTTAAATTGTAAGAGAGCCTTAAGATTCTAAAGCATTACTGGACCTTTCTTAATTCACTGCAATGCCTATATCTTATTTGCAAATTCATTGGCATCTTCTGATGAAATGAAACAAAATGCTGAAAGAGAGATACTTAGAACGCAGAACAAAATGTTTCTGGATAGTCTGCAGGCTTTGTTTTCTCTGACTCTAGGAACTTATGTCAGTGTCAAGGCTTCCATGAGTGAGACACTTATATTCATATTCTCAATGCTAACTCTGTCATTGAAGATACAAATTGTCATTTATTCCCAAAGGAGTCATTTACAAAACTTTGCATTATCTATGATCTCACTTATTTAATCATAAAGAATTATTTATTCAACCATACTCCTAAATGACTTCATATTCTAAGTGTTTAATTTCTCATTAGTCCCCAGGCTTGGAATTTCTTGATGTTCCTTTACATTTTTTATCCACCTTCAAGATCAGTGCGAAATTTATATCAAAAAATTATATGCAGAACATCTCTAATCAGCATAGCTTTTCCAATCAAATCAGCCATTCCTTAACTATGGTTATTACCACTTGAAAAACAAAAGCACAACCAACCAAATAAACAAACAAAAAACCCAAAACCTGTTAAGTTCCATTCTAGTCTCTTTCATGATTGAACTGTAAGTTTTTTCTAAGATTCAATGTTTATCAGATGTGGTCTAAAACACAATAGAAAATTTAATTACTTTTAATTTGTCTTTGGCTTCTGCTATGCTATTTCTGTATTTATTTAGTATTTATCTTGAGTGGTCATACCTGTGTATGTTCCCTTGTGCATATCACTTAAGAAATAAAAGATTAAACTAGATACTTTACACTTAGAAGTTCAAATGTGTACACATTTAGAAAGATTAGTATATGAATATATTTTAGCTTACTGGATTTATTTAGAGGTCAAATTGCTTGAGTGTATACTTCAGAGACTTTTACAAAGGTAATGTACAAATTAAATAAACATATACCTCACAGAATCAAAGGGAATTTAGTGTAGAACGGGAAGTAATTTTAGGATAAGTAAATAACCCTGGGGGCGGAGCCAAGATGGTGACAAGCAAGCACAGTTTCTGAGTTGCAGAGGAGCTGAACCACCTAAGTTGGTGAGTGGGAAGACTACTGAAGCCAGGGAAATGATGGTGAGGCTTTCTAAATGAGAGGGAACACCACACAAACTGAGAACTTTGGTCTCAGGTCATCTGTGAACTTGCATGGGAAAGGTGAGAAACAATCATTTGATATCCCGGCACAGCAGGCTCACCAAGATTCTCAGCTCAGAGCTCACTGCCTGGAGACTGCAGCAGCTGCAGAGGTGGGGCTCTTGGCCCCTGAGCCACACCCACCAGCTGTACCTGCCTAGGGGTCCCCCATGTCTCAGGTCTGCTAGCGGCCATACCTGCTCTGCAGGGTCTCCCAGCCACTGACTGTACCAGCACGCCAAAACCCTCGGTGACAGATAATAGCCACCAAAGCCCAGCAGACACCACAAACAAGCTAGGTACACAAGGTGCCGGGCCTCCCAGGTCTGGAGAGCATAGTGGCAGGCACTCAGGACTTCGCAGAAGGCACCCTGACCGACATCCCAAGCTCCAGCTGCAGCTGGACTTCCTAACCTGGTGGCTGCAGCAACACTGAGCTGGCGAAGCACATCAGTCTTCCTGCATATGACTAAGCTGGGCCAAACCAGAGAGTAGAGAGCCCGGATACCCAGATCATTGCCTATGTGACCTGCATGAGGGTGAGTGTGCCCTGGAGTATCTGCAGAGCCCTAGATACAGGGTCCTTCTAAACTAGAAGCAAGGCATTGGACACCTCCCACCCATATACCCACTGTGGGAAACAGAGGGTCTCTTGGCACACACTGAGGCCATGAGAACTTTCTCAGCTTACTGAAGAACTCTCCAGATGCTGGAAAGAAACAGTACCAATCTGAATTGCAGAATCCAGGAACAAACAGGGAAAGTTACAGATAAGCCAATGGCAAGGGGTCGGCAAAAGATCACATCCAACATATATCAAGATATCATGGCTTCACCAGCAACTACCAAAATTGATGAATATGCCAATTTATCGGAAGCACAGGAAAATAACTTTAAAGCTATGCTTACCCAATTATTTGAGGCTCATAAAGAGGAAACAAACAAATCTCTCAGAGAAATAGCCATACAAATACAGACAGTTAAAGAGGAAATGAACAAGTCTATTAAAGATTGGGCAAATCAAGTAGAGATAAAGAAAGAGGAAATGAACAAAATTCTCAAAGAAACATAGGCAAATATAGCCAAACAAATAGAGGCACAGTTAGTGGCATATAGAGAGGAAATAAACAAAAAAAAAAAAAAGAGACCATCATAGAGAGACAGGAATCCACAGTCAAACAGATGAAGGAAATGGTGCAAGGCATGAAAACAGAATTAGAATCAATAAAGAAAACACAAACTGAGAAAACTCTGGATCTGGAGAACCTAGAGAAAAGATCAAGAACCACAAAGGTAAGTATCACGAAAAGAATACAAGAGATGGAAGAGAGAATCTCTGGTGCTAAAGATACACTCACAGAAATTGATACTTCTCTCAAAGAAAAAGTAAAATCAGAAAAGTCCCAAATACAAAATATCCAAGAAATAAAGGATGCCACGAAAAGACAAAATCTAAGAATAATAAGAATTGATGAAGAAGAAGACTCCAGGATCCAAGGTCCAGAAAATATTTTCAAGAAAATCATAGAAGAAAATTTCCCCAACTTAAAGAAAGAGATGTCCATAAATATACAAGAGGCCTACGGAACAACAAACAGACTAGGCCAGAAAAGAAGCACATCACATCACATCATAGTCAAAACACAGAACAAAGAAAAGATATTAAAAGCAGCAAGGGGAAAAGGCCAAGTAACATATAAAGGTAGACCTATCAGAATCACACCAGACTTCTCATCAGAAACCATGAAAGCCAGAAGGGCCTGGGCAGGTGTCATGCAGACTATAAGAGACCACAGATTCCAACCCAGACTACTATACACTGTAAAGCTTTCAATCAACATAGATGGAGAAAACAAAATATTCCATGACCAAACTACATTTATGCAATATCTACACAGTAAACCAGCCCTACAGAAGATACTAGAAGGAAAACTCCAATCCAAGGAAAAAAACTAAACCAAAGAAAATATAGGAAAATCTAAAAGAAATGGACATTTTTTGATAGATTCCATCTACCAAAATTAAGTCAAGATCAGGTAGAAAGATTGAATAGAACTATATTCTCCAAGGAAATAGAAGCAGTCATCAACAGTGTCCCTTCCAAAAGAAGCCCCGGGACAGATGGATTCAGTGCAGAATTCTACCAGACCTGCAAATAAGTGCTAACTCCAATTCTCTTTAAAATATTCCACAAAATAGAAACAGAAGGAACTTTTCCAAACTCATTCTAATAAGCCACAGTCACCTTGATACCTAAACCACCCAAAGACCCAACAAAAAAAAGAAAACTTCAGACCTATCTGTCTTATGAACATTGATGCAAAAATACTCAATAAAATACTTGCAAACTGAATCCAAGAACACATCCAAGATATCATCAAACATGACCAAATAGGCTTCATCCCAGGCATGCAAGGGTCATTCAACATATGGAAATCCATCAATGTAATCCACCACATAAACAAACTGAAGGAGAAAAATCCCCATGATCATCTCCATAGATGCAGAAAAAGCATTTGATAAAGTCTAACACCCATTCATGTTTTAAGTCTTGGAGAGATCAGGGATATAAGGCACATACCGAAACATAGTATAGGCAATATACAGCAAACCTATAGCCAACATCAAACTCAATGGAGAGAAACTTAAATCAACCCCACTAAAATCAGGGACAAGGCAAGGCTGGCAACTCTCTCCATTTCTCTTCAACATAGTACTTAAAGTCCTACCTAACACAATAAGACAACTAAAGGAGATCAAAGGGATACAAATCAGAAAGGAAGAGGTCAAAGTTTCACTATTCGCAGATGATGTGATAGTATACATGAGCAACCCAAAAAATTCAACCAGAGAATGCCCTCAACTGATAAAAACTTTCAGCGAAGTGGCTGGATACAAAATCAACTCAAAAAAATCAGAAGCCCTCCAGTATACCAAAGACAAAAGGGCCGAGAAGGAAATTAGGGAAACAACATCCTTCACAATAGCCACTAATAACATAAAGTACCTTGGGGTGACTCTAACCAAGCAAGTGAAAGACCTGTTTGAAAAAAGGTTCAAGTCTCTGAAGAAAGAAATTGAAGAAGATACCAGAAGATGGATAGATCTCCCATGCTCATGGATTGGTAGGATTAACATACTGAAAATGGCCATTCTGTCAAAAGCAATCTACAGGTTCAACAATTCCCATCAAAATACAACACAATTCTTTACTGACTTTGAAAGATTCTCTCCTTCATATGGAGAAACAAAAAACGATCCTATACAACAACATATCATCTGGAGGTATCTTCATCCCTGACCTCAAGCTGTACTACAGAGCAATAGTAATAAAAACTGCCTGGTATTGGCATAGAAACAAAAAGGAGGGTCAATGGAAATGAATAGAAGACCCAGAAATAAACTGCACACCTATGAGTACTTGATTTTTAACAAAGAAGCCAGAACCATTCAATGGCAAAAAGACAGCATCTTCAACAAATGATGCTGGTCCAACATGCCTGCATGCAGAAAAATGGAAATCCATCCATATTTATCACCCTGCACAAAACTAAAGTCCAAGTGGATGAAAGACCTCAACATAAAACTAGATACTCTAAATCGGTTAGAAGAAAAATGGGGAAAGAGCCTGGAACTCATTGGCACAGGAGACAACTTCCTGAACAGAACACCAACAGCACAGGCTCTAAGATCACCTATCAATAAATGGGACCTCATGAAACTGAAAAGCTTCTGTCAAGCAAAAGACTCTGTCTTCATAACAAAATGATAGCTTACAGACTGGGAAAGGACCTTCACCAACCCTATATCTGACAGAGGGCTGATATCCAGAATATATAAAGAACTAAAAAAGTTAAAAAGCAATAAATCAAGCAATCCAATTAAAAATGGGGTACTGAGATAAACAGAGAATTCTCTGTAAAGGAATATAGAATGGGAGAGAAACACCTAAAGAGATGCTCAACGTCCTAAGCCATCAGAGAGATGCAAAACAAAAGGACCCTGAGATTTCACCTTACACCCATTAAAATGGCTAAAATCAAAATTTCAAATGACAGCACATGCTGGAGAGGTTGTGCAGAAAGGGGAAACGTTCTCCATTGCTGGTGGGAATGTAATCTTGTACAACCACTTTGGAAATCAATCTGGCGCTTTCTCAGACAATTAGGATTAACGTTTCCTCAAAACCCAGCTATACCACTCCTAGGCATATATCCAAAAGTTGCTGAAGCACACAACAAGGACATTTGCTCAACCATGTTTGTAGCAGCTTTATTTGTAATAGCCAGAATCTGGAAACAACCCAGATGTCCACCAACGGATGAATGGATACAGAAATTGTGTTATTTTTACACAATGGAATACTATGCAGCAATTAAAAAAGAGGAAATCATGAAATTCGCAGGGAGGTGGTGGGGACTAGAAAAGATCATTCTGAGTGAGGTATCCCAGAAGGAGAAAGACACACATGGTATATACTCACTTATTTAGACTTGTAAGATATGATAAACACAATGAAATCTATACACCTAAAGAAGATAAACAAGAAAGAAGACCGGGGCAAGATGATCAATCCTCACTTAGAAAGACAAATGGGATGGGCATGGTATGTAGGAGAAAACAAGTAACAAGACAGGAGCCTACCTTTAGGGCCTCTGAAAGACTCTACCTTGCAGTGTATCAAAGCAGATACTAAGACTCATAACCAAACCTTCAGCAGAGTGCAGGGAAGCACATGAAAGAAGGGGGAGCTAATATGACATGGAGAGTATAGGAGCTCCACAAGGACCAAATATATCTGGGCACAGCAGTCTTATACGAGACTGTTTCTCCAACCAAGACCATGTATGGAAATAATCTAGAATCTCCGTTCAGATGTAGCTTGTGGTAGCTCAGTAACCAAGTGGGTACCGTAGTAAGGGGAACAGGGACTATTTCTGACATGAACTCAATGGCGGGCTCTTTGACCTCCCCACCCCCTAAGGGAGGAGCAGCCCTGCTAGGCCATAGAGGAAATCTTTGCAGCCAGTCCTGAAGATACCTGATAAACCAGGGTCATATGAAAGGGGATGAGGTCTGCCCCTATCAGTGGACTTGGAAAGGGGCAGGGAGGAGATGAGGGAGGGATGGTGGGATTGGGAGGGAATGAGGGAGCAGGATACAGCTGGGGTACAGAGTTAATAAAATGTAACTAATGATAAAAATAAATTTTAAAAATCCCCACAAATAAATAACCCACCCAATGCAGAACTCAGAGTAAATGTTTAATACCACTATTACTATGTAATTTAATCAAGCACTTGAATTTAAAAGGAGAATATATTAAAAGTAATGTGATAAGTGTATATTAGACATTTTGGTGTTTTAAATAATCAAAGCAATACTAATTAACCCCTTTTGTATTTTAAATTTTTCATTTAGAGAAAAAACCCAGCTTTTTCAATTAAATACTGGTTCAGTGTACCCACGAACATAACACAATAAACAGAGGGTGGTTCCTTAGGGGAAAATATATATACAGATTAGTGAGCAAAGTATATGGGTGCCACTGAATTATGTGATTGGTTAAAAGAAAATGATACAGAATTACAAAATTAGGCATCAATGCCTTGGAAATACAATCATATTGATTTTTAAATTTAAAACCAAGTCCTGGGTAATATTAATGCTTAAATATCCCACTAAATCCTAGTGAAATCAGAGAAAAACTCGGCATTTAAGCATTATCATTCCTTAGACCTTAACAGCACAAACACCTTAGGTTGAGATGTCTATTTGACCTTTGTATGGCTTTGATTTTAATTTAGGAACTCCCATGGCCTGTATCACACATGATACTACGAGGCAACTATGCTATTTTATCCAGTTACTGTTGTACCACTCCCATAAAGAATTTTTTACTGTGTTAAAATCGATAGAGCTGTAGTCAGAAAGAATTTTGGGTAGAAAAGCATTATTTATTTATTTAGGTAGGCTTGAAACTCTATGTAGTTCAGACTGGCCTTGAATTCCTCCTGATTCACCTACATTTTTTGCTAGATGTATCGATTACAGACATAGGTCACCATGCCAGATACAAATGAGCAGTATTTGTTTGTTTGTGACTAACTAGAAAAGATGTAAGATTTCAAACTGATTGCAACTCTGGCTCTTAAAACAGCTGGCTTCAGAAAGAGTTGTGATTAAGAAGCACTGCTTTAGTTATCATTCCTTCAGCATACTTTTTGCAGTTGCTCATGAACTCTTCCAAGATGTTAGCCAAGAACCATTAGATACTTACTCAAAGGACGAGACCAGATCAAACACAGAACTAACTGTAAGGGATCCTCCAATGGTAATGTATGCTTGCTCCCTTGAAAGAGAATTTGCGCTCAATAAAGAGCTTCACTGGTTAAGCTGAGTAAGAATAAAGTCTTCAAAAGAATCTATTTATTTTATATGTAATATGTCAAAAGAGAAAATAGTTCATATTAACTTTCATGTTATAGTTGAGACATGGATCAAGTATGTACAGGAGTCCAGGGTCTAGTAAGGCATTTTTGTTTGTATGGTCTATACGCTGATAAATTGCCTCAGACAAATCTATCACGGAGGAGAACTTTACTGATTTTATTAAATAAGGTGTCACAGACTTTCTCTGGCTTGTCCACTAAACAGTATTAACTTTTACTATTTGTAATTATTTTTTTCTTGTCAAATAATATGGTTTAAAAAAAGGTACATGTCAAAAGGGTATAAGTACGAGGATAACAAAGGCTCTTGGCGAAGGTTTACGTCAAGGCAATATTGTGTTCCTTTTATGATTTGTTGTTCATCCAAACTAATACATAAAATCTTTGCATACTATCTGATCTCATTCAGGACTCTTTGTGTTCTATTTATAGTCTATATCAACAGAGGGAAATTGCAGTCCACAAAGAAATGATAAGGACCATTTTTCACTCAGAGCTTCCATGGCAGCTAGTGATTTTTAGTATAGGGGAAATTTATCCCCATTCTTTTAAAGAAATACAGTACTTTTGTTGTTATGATGTGCGGTATTCTGTGTCTTTTACAGGACTATGGCTTTCTATGTTAGAGAACAGAAGGAAAAGGATATGTTATTATTTCTTTAAAAGGAATTCCTGAACCCGTGAGGCTGAAAAGTATCACCATATTTGTTTTAGCTAGTAAGCATTCATACTAACCATGACTTCAGTAAACAAGGGAGAATGTGTTTAGGGAATCTCTTAATTGCTGACATTTGGTGATATTTTAAAGTTTACCCTGAATTGGAGCACAATGAAAAAGAGGTAACTCCTATATCAAGATTAATCCTGGGATAATTAAGATGTTTTGGATAGATTAATTAGTCATAAGGTATAATTTGGATACTGGTGCACAAGATATTTAAATATTGCTAAATATAATTAGAATGATCATAGCATACTGAGTTGTAACAAAATTTAAAAAATAATGCTAAATTAACCAATTTTTAATATTTCCCTGAACAAATACTATGCAAACAGAAATATAACCATGGAAACCAGTATACCATTTAGGTATCTTTTTAAAGGTCTGCTTCCCAGGGTGGCCTTACAATAACAAGGAGAAAGCCTTCTTACAAAAAGTTCCTTTTAAATGCCAAAAATGTACAGTAGAATTCTTTTAAATGTCAAATAGTCTATAAATGATCAACTAGGGTAGAGTAGATTTTTTAGCTTCATCCATAAGTAAAAATTATTGTGGAATAGTAGGATGTTCCTTCTCTACTGGAGAATTAGGGTTTTTATTAGCTTGAGTTATATGAAATTGGAATTTTTATAGGTCAAAAGTCATCAAACTGAAGCAATTTCATGTGGTTTGAAATAAGATTTTGAAGCACAATTAATACATTTAATCTATTTTTAACCCTGTACGAAAATGTATCCAAACAGCAGATAGGGAGGCAAATACAGGTAGGAGACAACACACTGTAGAAAGCAATTCTAAAACATAACAGTTGAAAACCAGACTTCTAACAGTCTAACAATCCATAACACCACACTCTATATTCTAACTCTACACCAGTTACTAATGTAACCACCATGACAACAAGCAAGCAAACGTTTGGAACAACAGGTGCTTTTTCTTTGGACCGTTGCTTTGATGATAGAGGTACTACTCATTTTTTTTAATTATTGCTTTTTTGTTTTTTTTCCCATAAAAGTTAGGAACAATTTTTCAGGATCATGCAGATTCAGCCCCCTTTCCTCACTCCAGCAGAGGGATAGAAGACAGCTTATCTTGTAATTTTTATGAAACATCTTTGAGGTATGATTTCACTGGGGAGAGATTTAGAAATCAAAGCTTAAGCAGGGTTTGTGGAAATAAGTTAATACAGTGCTGAGAAAAACACAATCTCCAGAATTCATTTTTTCCCTCAGCAAGCATTAATGAATGTCAAACCTTTATAGATTAGTTAATGTATTTATATAGAGAGAATATTGATTACTTTTCTGAAACCTTAATTCAGTTATTTATTCAGTGAGTACTGAATAAATAAATCCAATTATTATAGTTTCTTTCAGAGGAAAATTCAGCAACATTCACAAAAAATTTATTTTGTCTGCCATAAGCACATAAAATAATGACAACTACTTTAATACTACCTGTTATATCAATATGTCTACCACATTTGCACTTTCTTATTAACTGTAATTTTATTTTTATGCACTTGATTTTATCAGATAGGAGAACAAACCTACCAACACAGCTCAACCAAACACCTAATTACATTTTTCATGTTCTTTGTCATTTTGGTGAGTCTCTTTTAAAAGAAAGTCAGCATGACTTTTATTAATGTCAGAGAATACATTCTTTCCTTTTGATAGAAGAAGAAAAGACCTTTGAAATTCAGAATTATTTTTTTTATCCTAGCATTTCTAATGATACAAACATACAGTAAATAAAATTATTCTAATAAATATTAGAGACAGTGAACCAGTGAGAGACGCTCTGTGCATGCTGTGAATATCAAAAACCAAAGTGCATATGAAATATAAAAATCATTGAACTTTTAAGAAATACTGAGTAACTCAGTAGTTTTTCATGCAAGAAAAAAAGAATTGTAAACAATAACAATGATTCATTAAGCTCTGTCTATGTATCAGAGAGGGCAAGCAAACATGATGAGAAAGTTTCTGAGTTTCAGAGTTTAAAAAGTCTGCTTTAGCTGATGGGAGCAGATGCAGAGATGGACAACTCAGACAGAAAGTCTAAAGTGGAGATCTCCATTAGGTCCCTTCCCTTTGAGCTCTATGTACCCTAGACAAAAGGGGGAGAAAAAACTGTAGGAGCAAGAGAAACGAGGACACGGCGGGGAACGACCCACAGAATCAACAAGGTAGGGCTCCTAGGAGCTCATAGAGACTGAGCAGCAATCAGGGAGCCATTATGGCTCTGCATGGGTGTGTGCTAAGTACTCTGCATATGTTATGTTTGATAGGTTGGTTTTTTAGTGGGACTCCTAACAGTGGGAATGGGGGCATCTCTGACTATTTCATCTATTCTTTGGACTCTTTTCCTCCACCTGGGTTGCCTCTTTCAGCCTTGATATAAATGTTTGTGACTAGTCTTATTTTATCTTATTATGACACATTAGGTTGTTATCCCTGAAGGGGAAGGAGGAAGAGTGGATCTGGGAGGTTTGGGGAAACTCAAAGAGTGCAGGGCGTAGAAACTGGGATGTTATTGTAGGAGAAAATTAAAAAAAAAGTCTGCTTTTTGTTTTCTCACCAAGAATATATTAAAATTGGGCTTAAAAATAAAAGACGGCCTACAGACTGGGAAAAAATCTTCACCAACCTTACATCTGACAAGTATCCAGAATATATAAAGAAATGAAAAAGTTAAACACCATCAAACCAAGTAATCCATTATTTAAAAAAGGGGGGGTATACAGAGGTGAACAGAATTCTCAACAGAGAAATATGGAATGGCAGAGAAACACGTAAAGAAATGCTCAACGACCTTAGTCATTGGGAAGTGCAAATCAAAACAACCCTGAGAGTTCACCTCACACTGATCAGAATGGCTAAGATCAAAAACTCAAGGGGTGATAAATGTTAGAGAAGTTGTGGAGAAAGGTGAACTCTCCTCCATTGCTAGTGGGAATGCAACCTTGTACAACAACTTTGGAAATCAATCTGGCGCTTTCTCAGAAAATTAAGAATAGTGTTACCTCAAGATCCAGCTATTCCACTCTAGGACATACACCCAAAAGATGTCCCACCATTCAATAAGGACATTTGCTCAGCTTTGTTCATAGCAGCTTTATTGTTAATAGCCAGAAGCTGGGAAAAACCTAGATTTTCCTTAACCGAGGAATGGATACAGAAAGTGTGGTGCATTTACACAATGGAATACTACTCAGCAATTAAAATCAAGGAAATCATGAAATTTGCAGGCAAATGGTGGGAAGTAGAAAAGATCATCCTGTGTGAGGTAACCCAGAAGAAGAAAGATACATATGGTATATACTGACTTATAAGTGGATATTAGCCATATGATATAGGATAAAGATATTAAAATTGATAGTCTTAAAAAAGGTAAATAACAAGTAGGACCAAAGGGAAGATGCTTAATCTTCATTCAAAAGGGCAAACAGGATAGATATCAGAAGAAGAAGACAAGTAACAGGACAGGAGCCTTCCACAGAGGGCCTCTGAAAAACTCTACCCAGCAAGGTATCAAAGGAGATACTGAGACTCATAGCCAAACTTTGAGGTGCTGGAAACTTTAGGGAAGAAAAGGGAGATAGAAAGACCTGGAGGGGACAGTAACTCCATAAGGACGACAACAGAGCCAAAACACCTGTGCCCAGGGGGACCTCCAGAGACCAATATTCCAACCAAGGACCTTGCATTGAGAGGACCTTGACCCCCTTTTCAGAGGAAGCCAATAGATTGCTCAATTTCCAAGTGGGTACCCTAGTAAGAGGAATAGAGGCTGTCTCTGACATGATCTCAGTGGCTGGCTCTTTGATCATCTGGGGGATGCAGCCTTGCCAGGCCACAGAGGAAGATGATGCAGCCAACCTTGATGATACCTGATAAGCTAGGTTCAGATAGAAGGAGTGGAGGTCCTTCCCTCGCAGGGTACTAGGGAAAGGGCATAAGGGGATAAGAGGGAGGAGACAAGGGAGGGGGCTGCAGTGGGGATACAAATTGACTAAATTGCAATAAATAAATAATAAAATTAAATTAAAAAAACATGTTGGCTGAAGGAAAGGAGTATGATGCATGGAATTATAATAAAAACAAAAAACTAATGATTGCATTCAAGAAAAATGTAACTTGTGAAAAATAACAGTAAGTACACTTTATGTTTCACCAAATATGTCTTGTTTAAGGATTACCTGTGCTTTTACATTGTCGTCCTCCTGGGACATTTAGAAGAACTCCTTTTGTCTTACCAGGTTATATGACTACATCATCTGTAAGGCATTCTAATGTTTTACAAAAAAGCAAATAACAGAAAATAAATCCAAAGAATTGATACTGCTCAGTGTGAACTCCATATTAAGCAGATAGAGAGACATGAAATTCTAGAAGCCAACATCATTAACACTATGCTTGGATATAGTTTGATAAGGATTTTTGGGTTGAAGTTTAATCCCCATTGTGAGGTACTGACTGTGCTGTTTAGAAGCAGGTCATTAGGGAGGTGTTAAAGCTTAGATAAGGGCATCATAATAGAATTGCTTCATTGAATCTTCATGGCTTTATCAGAAAACTATAAAGATCAGTACAGATCAACCTACATTTTATCCATCTCTAGCTATGGGATGACCTGGTCCGTCCGCTTCAGAACTCTATTACTGACCAGACAATTAGCAAGGGTTATGCCCTTTGCATCTCCAGAACCAAAACCCTGAATAAAGCTCATTTCATTAGATCGTATGCAATCTGGGTTATTGGTTTTGCTAGAAACAGAAAACAGATGAAGAAACTAAAGAGAATGTGCTGTGAACCTCTTTTGAAATAATACCTTAAGCCACCAGGGTTAAAAAAGAAAGAGAAATCTCATTGGTGAAGTACATGAGAAATCTGAAGCCATTTGTTGTGAGTATGTAAAGTATTCATCAGAGAAAAATGTTCAAACCTACTTTAAAAGACATGAAACCTATTTCTTAATATATCCAAAGAGAGCTAAAGAAGATTATTTTTTGAAAGACATTCCCATGGGAAAAGTGCTCTCTTTTTTTATTTGGTACAGAGATCATGCTAGAATTGATAGAAAAAGATTTTAAGATAACAAAAGAGGTTACTTTCAGGAAAAGCCTTTTTAAGAAGTGGTGTTTTGTGCAAAGATTCTCACATTTATTCAAGTCAAAGTATTCATTTTGTTTTATGAGCAAAGTGTGCAGATCCTGTTCCTTTTCTTTACTCTATTACTTATGTTCCTGTGCCTCCAAATTGTCCTAGTCGGTGACAATGGCCATTTGTATAATAACACAGGAGTCCTTGCTCCTGAGAGCGCTGAATATAGTGCTTTGTTAAGGCCATCTTGAGATACTTGATATTTTTTATCAACTCATGGAGGCAATTGTTGCAAAAAAAAATATGTAGCATAAAAATTTGTCATGATGATCCATTTTCCTCAGATTTTATTTTGGACATTTGAAAAGGATTACAGAGTCTTCAAAATGGTGTAGTGCTTATGATTCCTGATAATTTAATGATAATTTTCTTTTCTTCACATTTATAAAATCACATTAAGGAAGATTTCCTCCTAGTTAAGT
This sequence comes from Pachyuromys duprasi, assembly GCA_028658305.1. Taxonomy (NCBI): domain Eukaryota; kingdom Metazoa; phylum Chordata; class Mammalia; order Rodentia; family Muridae; genus Pachyuromys; species Pachyuromys duprasi. The sequence continues at coordinate 62,744,275 of CM053742.1, forward strand.
CACTTCTCTGAGAGGTTACATAACTTTCTTAATGCAATCAATGTGATTCGGCAAAAAAACAAACAAACAAAAATGTCTCTATGACCCAATTCCTTGTCACTAAAAAGAAACACTTGCTTCTTAAAACTATATATGAAAGTGTCCATTAAGAGTGAATTTTTAAAAAGACAGTATGAATATGCATATTATCATAGAAAAAACATGGTGATAACCATAGAAGGTAAACTTCTTCAATAGATACATTCCTGAACAGTTGAACAATTCATTTTCTATATCCTTCCTATTATAAAGAAATTTTATTTTAATATAGAATGGCAAAGGTCACTTGAAAAGTTCCTCTGCAATTCATTTTTCAAACCAAATCTACAGATATACATACATACAGAATATAAATTAGTCACCTGACTTCATTAAGCACATTGTGGTTTTAAAAGCATGACTTTATGTGTCAGAGAGACACATACTGAATAGCACAGACAGCTGGGTTCCCTGAAACATGCCCAATATTAAGAATATCTTCTCATTTTGTCACAGAAAGAATCTTGAATCTGGGATCTTGTCACAGTCAGTAGATTAAAAAAATGCAAACATAAAACAGGGAGGAAAGGGTCTCTTGCAAATGCATAATGATATCATGACTCAATAAAAACATAACTAACAAATTCAAGCATTAGCAATCTAGGACAGCAGGAAGAGATAAGCTTTACTCTCTGCTCCATTCTTCATCATTAAATAGCAAGCATTTCACGACCTTGACTGTGAGCAACCTCAGCACAGTTGTCAATCTATAAAATGGGATCATGTGTGATTGGATTCTTGGGCTCTTAAACTTCATTTGCATCAGAATCACCAGGACAGCTCTTTAATGGATGTCTTGCTGTCTCCGCAAAGCATTATATCCACTTTCTTAATCAGTAGTTCATTATGAATCCAGACACTTTACATTACTTATTAATTCTCAAGTTATGTTTAAGCTACTGATCTAGGGATTGTACTTTGTAAACTATTGTCATAGCATATTTCCAAGACAAGACTTCAATGTGCTAACACCTACAATAACAGCATGCATGATGAAATGAAACAAATGGGAAGTCCGCTACTATAAGGTTACCAAGTATGAAAAAAAATTTTCCCAAAGTCCTAAAGAATCATATGTGTGTGTGCTTGTGTGTGCCCATGTGCGTGCGTGTTTGTGTGAAAGCCCAAGGTCAGTGTGTGCTGTTTCCCCTATTGTTTTCCATGTTATTTTGGGGACAGACACTATCACTAAATGTGGAGCTCACAGATTGGCTAGACAATGGGATTCTCCTGAGTCCACACCAAGGCTAATGCTTAAAGCATTTGTAGTCCTAGGAACCTCTTAGAAAATTAGTAGTTATTAGTTTTTTGTTGAATTCCACATTCTGGCAGGAACTAAATATATAAAGCACTAGAAGTATATTATAACACATGGGGCATTACATTTCTAGGAAAATCCTAAATTAACTGAATGTTTTTTAGAAATGGAATGAAAGAGGGAAAAAAAAGGCTCTCCTACAGTGTCTAATATAATTGTGAAAACACAGAGAGGAGGGAAATGTAAGAGTACACGAAGAGATTATTTAGTTCATTTTAAATAGAAAAGGAATTGCTGAGGAAGTTTTTACCATCTTATTTATATATCAGATTGTTCACAAATCATGATGTCACCTAATAGTCAGCAATGTATGAGAAGATATGCGACAGTGCAACAATGCTGAAGATGAAGGGAGAGTCACACAGTAGAATGATGAAAAAGCATCATCAAGTCATAAAATCTGCATAGCTTTACAAATAAATATTACATAAAAGCATTACATGAAAATCAGAAACTCATCTCAGAAACTCCCTAGCACCAAGAAAGTAATGTTCATAACAAAGGACTTTTATTTGTGAACTAAAGGTTGTATCTTCTTGAATAGCAGAGATTTAATTTATAGATAGTCAACTCCTACAGACAGAAATCCTTTCCCTATCACATTTGTGAGACAACTAGAGAAGTCAACAAAAATCAATTGGGATATGGTACCATTTTTCCATTTAAATAATATGACATACTACTGTCTGATATATATGGTGCAGAGTAATGTATGTAACATCCAATTTTACTATGGTACCAAAGCAACCAATTAGTCACTAGTTTATGTGTATTTATTTATTTGAAACAGGATTTTATGTAACCCAGGCTGGCCTGGAAATCACTATGCAGCTTAGAATGGCCTTGAGATACTGATCATCTGGCCTCTATCTTCCAAGTGCTGGGATTACAGGTGTAAACCACAGTGCCAGCCTTGGAGGTTACTTCCTTAAAAACATTTTTTTTTTTTGAGACAAGGTTTCACTATGCAGACCAGGCTGGTTTCCAAACTCAGAGATCCACCTGCTTCTGCCTCCCATGTACCGGGATTAAAGGCATATGCCATCACACCAGGCTGGTTTATATCCCCTTTAATTGTTATTCATTATTGAAATTCGGAGTACACAATATTTTTTCATAAAATCATACTTATATGTGGTTTTAATAAGAAAAAAATCTCTATATATTTTTACATAATTGCTTACTTTTCTAGTGTGTTCAAATAAGAGACAGATGAAGTCAGCTAAGCCAGAAATTGCACAGATAGCCCCTCCTACTCCAATTTTCAAAAGTAAGGAAAGACAGTTCCTTTGGAGCTTCCATTTATTGTTACGGCTGCTCAAGTAAAAATTGATATTTTCAACATGCTTTAGTCACAGGAGCTTAGAGGATTACTTAAAAGTACACAGGTTACATGTACTGCAGGGGGATGAACTGTGGTTACCTTTAAAGAGTAATACAACTTGTGCTTCATCTTTAAAAGCATTGCTACAGTCCCACTGTTAATTTCCTCTTCAAATATAACCAGAGAATCCTTCCAACATAGTTGGATTGTCTAAGAACAAAGAAAAAGAGATGCAAGGAACAGTATACCAAGAGTTAATAACATAATGGATTCTGCTTACAATGGGTAGAGCTCTGCCTTGGAACCAGTTCCCTCAAACAAGCAAAGTGTCTTTTTTAAAACACTAGGAAAGACACAGGGGAACCAGTTTCATATACCACAAGTCAGTTCAGTAGAAAGAGGTCAGTTAAGTACTCTGTCCTGAGACATACACCTTTCATTTTCAATTGTTTTCAAATAAAAAGAGAGAAATTCCCTTTTCAAGTTGGATCGCTTAAATGCACCTACAGCTACTCTTGTCTAGCAAAAGCTAGGCAAGCTCTCCCTACTGATGCATTTCAAAAAAGGTTCAATTGGCAAACGAAAGCAAGTGCAAAGGGTTTTTGACAAAAGAGGACTACAGGGAACACATTTTTCTTTCATTGAAATACTGTTCTAGAAAATCAGACAAGGTAGCAAGTCAACCAAAAATGTATAAGATACCGGTGAGAGGAATAGGGGATATGAAAAATTTCAAACCTGCAGCTGCACAGAATTATTACCTTAAACATTCAGGTAAAGATCACGTTATAAAAATAATGGGCTAGACAGTCAAATAAAGCCATATGTTTTACCTTACACCTCATAGCACAGTCCAGAACAGATTATTTGAAAATGTAATTGTCTTAACCCACAGAAGAACACAAATCTGAATTATACTGCCCTGGATCCTGTCTGATCATCAATATGGCTTATTTTAGACCTACAAGTATCCAGGGCTGAGCAAACAGAACAGGCAAAATACAATTCAGGAGTTCTGAAATATCCACTCTGATAAAAAGAGGTTCATATTTTAAGCAATGCACACCTAAAGTAGATTCCAGAACCAGATTAACAAATAAAAGTATTCTATTAACCATAGTTAATTGCACATTTAAAAGAATAATTATTTTTGATTCCCAAATGAATTATATTATCTTCTAGGCTTTTCATTAAGTAGCATATGAAACCTACAATTGATTAGGCTTTTCATTAAGTAGCATATGAAACCTACATTTATATGTGTGTATATTGATTTTTTGAGACAGGGTTTCTGTGTGTGGCCTTGGCTGTACTTGACTTACTTTGTAGACCAGGCTGGCCTCAAACTCACGGAGATACACCTGCCTCTGCTTCCCTGAGTGCTGGGATTAAAGGTATGCACCACCACGACTGGCTCAGGATGACAGATATTCTAAGCTGAGGTTTAAATATTTTTCTAATATCATTATAACAAAGACATAAATACTTCCTACAACTAGGATGTTTTTATTCCTACAATTTTCTACTAATTAGTCAAAACATTTTCTACTTTATTGATGTTCCATATGTGAAGGGAATAGATGACAGAGGATTGGTCGTTTGAAAAGAAAAAAACACAAAAATTTTAAACATAAATATATACCACATGTGAAAAGACATTAAATTTATATGTTAGATGGATGTTCTTCACAGTCTATGAGAGTGCATACATTCATACCCATTTAGGCCCTCATGCCTGAGTCATTACTTCTTATAGCAGAGGTGTTTATAGAATGGCTGGTAATTAATGATCCTTTAATTAAGAATTGGTTATTATTTGCAAGACAATAATATTATGATTAGGGTGCAACACTCTTCTCTGTATACTCTGGGGAACTCACCAAAACTTGTAGAATTAAATTAAACACTGAAAAGTTTTCATCTGAAATAATCCTTTCACTATTTTAATGTAATAATAGATTTTATCCTTTCTGAAGACCAAGGCCTGAAGGACATACTGCGGATGACACAAATATAATGTTTTTTTTAAAGGCATTATTACAGACTCAAATGGGTTCAGTGCAGTTTGCTGGTTCTCTGAATCTGTTAGGTGTAATTACTGACATGAATACAAATGCACTGCACTGAGAAGAGAGCCAAATTAACCACAATGTGGCTATATAACAGCTGTTATTCATTTAATTCTTTCCTACAATAGGAATGAAAATATTAAAATATGGAGCCAACACATTTCTCCAATAAGTGAATAAGCCACCTACAATGTGTTTCAGTAATTTCTTTATAAAAATAATTAATTTTTTATTAATTACAGTTTATTCACTTTGTATTCCAACTGCATCCCCCTCCCAAACCTATCCTCCCTCCCTCTTTTCCTGCCATACCCCTCCCCCAGTCCACTGATAGGGGAGGTCCTTCTCCCTTTCCATCTGATCCTAGTCTATAAGGTCTCATCAGGAGATTGTCTTCCTCTGTGTCCTGGTAAGGCTGCTCCACCTTCAGGGGCAGGTAATCAAAGAGCTCCATTGAGTTCATTACTGTAAGAGATAGTTCCTGTTCCCATTACTAGAGATCCAACTCACCTGGAGACTGAAATGCTATGGGCTACATCTGAGCATGGGTTCTAGGTTATTTCCATGAATGGTCCTTGGTTGGAGTATCACTGTCAGAAAAGATCCCTGTGCCCAGATTTTCTTTTTCTCTCCTTGTAGAGCTCCTGTCCACGCCCCCCTCCCAGGTCTTTCTATCTCCCCATTTTTTCATAAGATTCCCTGCATTCTGTCCAAAGTTTGACTATGAGTTTCACACTCTGCTTTGATATCCTGCAGGGTAGAGTTTTTCAGAGCCCCTCTGTGGTAAGTTCCTGTCCTGTTCACTGTTTTCTCCCTCTTCCAATGTCCATCCCATTGGCCATTCTGAATGAGGGTTGATCATCTCACCCAGGGTCCTCCTTCTTGATTAGTTTCTTTAGGTGTACAGATTTTAGTATGATTATCCTATATTATCTGTCTAATATAATATACCATGTGTTTCTTTCTGCTTCTGGGATACCTCACTCAGGATGATCTTTTCTAGTTCCCACCATTTGCATGCAAATTCCTTGATTTTCCTGTTTTTAACTGCTGAGTAGTATTCCATTGTGTAAATGTACCACAATTTCTGTATCTATTCCTCAACTGACAGACATCTGTGTTGTTTCCAGCTTCTGGCTATTACAAATAAAGCTGCTACAAACGTGGTTGAGCAAATGTCATTGTTGGATTCAGACATTTCTTATGCAGTAAATTTTATTGTTTCCACCCACCTGCTTCAATATTTTCATATAGTACACATACCTTAGTGTGCTAAAAGCTCCAAAGACCTGGGCAAAATTTACTGTATTGAATAATTTTGAGAAAGCAAACCTCTAAATCTCCATTGTAGCTCAGTACCCAACGGATACCCTAGTAAGGGGAACAGGGACTATTTTGGTCATGAACTCAAAGGCTGGCTTGTTGACCGCCTCCCCCACCCCGTCGCCAACGGAGGAGCAGCCTAACTAGATCCCAGAAGAGGACATTGCAGCCAGCCCTGAAGAGACGTGATAAACTAGGGTCAGATGGAATGGGGGAGGTCCTCCCCTATCAGTGGACTTGGAGGGGGGCAGGGAGAAGATGAGGGAGGGATTGGGAGAGTCAGAGGGAATGAGGGAGAGGGCTAGGGCTGGGATACAAAGTATATAACCTGTGATTAATATGAAAATAAATAAATTACTTATAAAAAAAGAAAGTTCCAACCATGATAACAAAGAGAAAAAGCTCTGATTTTGAACACATATAGATTTCTTTACATGTTTGGTAATATAGGGAACAAAGTAGTTCAATAAGTAGGGCAACAAGATAGTTCTATGTCTTCATAGACAAGGCTTTACTAAGTCATGATTTTCTTTTAATTCCACCAAATATATGAACTCATTTAACGCTGCATTAGAATCTGTGAATCATTCATTAGCATGTGCAAAATATGCAAGAATGGTGGTATGTATTCAGTAACTTATATTATCACAGATGCTTAAATACTATTTGAACAAAGTCCATCATTTGTGGTGTTTGCATCTATAATTTGGGTTATTATCATTTAAGGTCTGTAATTTGGCAGCAAGAAACATTGTTTTAACCTATCCCAACTTAAGAATAATACATATTAATATGTATTTATTAATTGGGATGATGTTAGTGTTTTATGAGTTACATAAATCTATCTAGTTCAGGCTACGTTAACTTGAGATCTTCCTTGCCTCAGCCTCACAAGTGCTGTGATTACAGGTATGCAACACCTTGATCAAGTCAAGAGATAATTATTTGAAATGTTATAGAGAAAATAAAAATTACTGTCAACCGTTATTTCTATATTTATTACTTTGTTAAGTAAAGTTGAAGTTTCTTAAGAAAAGAAATAATTCTAAGAACAGGCATTTAGTGAGGGGAATGGACAAAGACATGATCTAGGTTGGAGCAGGCTTCCTAGGGACAGTATATCTGTGTATAGCATTAAAATGCTAAGGTATATGCATTAAAAAATGCTTTTCTACTCTTTGAAGACTGATTTATCCTCATTCTTTATCACGGCACTAGAAGGCAACAGGCAAGTCTAATTCCCATATGATATTATATAAGGAAGAACAAAAACATTCCTGATGAAATAATATTTGCATCAAAATCACAGTTTTAGTTTGCAATTTAAAAACCTCATTTTTTAAATGTACTTTTTTAAAAATTTATTTATTTTTCTATCAATCACAGGTTAGGTACTTTGAATCTCAGGCGTAGCCCCCTCCCTCATTCCCTCCTACCCTCCCACTCCCTCCCTCATCTCCCTCCTCCCCGCCCCCTCCAAGTCCACCAACAGGGGAGGACCTCCTCCCCTTCCATCCAACCCCAGCTTATCCTGTCTCCTCAGGGCTGGCTCCAATGTCCTCCACTGCGATCTAGCCAGTCTGTCACTCCCCGGGTTGTATAGCGGAGGGTCAAAGGGTCAGCCATCAAGATCATGACTGAAACAGTCCCTGTTTCCCTCACTAGGGTCTTCAGTCCTACACCGAGCTATCATGGGCCCCATCTGTGCGGGGGTTCCAGGCCACATCCACACATGGTCCTTGATTGTAGAAACCGTCTCATACAAGACCCCTGTGCCCTGCTCAGTTTGGTCTTTGTGGAGCTCTTGTTCTCCCCA
>CM053742.1:62752702-62767839 GCA_028658305.1 Pachyuromys duprasi
GTTCCTGATCTTTTCTCTAAGTTCTCCAGTTCCAGGTTCTCCCTTTGTGTCTTCTTTATAGATTCTAATTCTGTTTTCATGCTTTGTACCGTTTCCTTCAACTGATTGACTGTGTCTCCTATTTTGGATGTTTCCTCTTTGTTTATCTTTGATTGTTCCTGTATGTTGGCAGTTAATTTCTTCTCCATTTCTTTGAGGGCCTTGTTCATTTCCTCTTTTTGTCTCTCCTCTTGTTCCTCCAATATCTGCATAATCAAAGCTTTAATATAATTTTCCTGTGTCTCCGCTGAATTAAAAACTCCACTGCTTTTGGGTGTTGCTGATGGGGCCATGGTGTCCTGATTTTTGTTGGGTGAGTTCTTTCGCCGATTTCTGGGCATTTGTTTATATATAATCAGGGAAGCTGTTTGTGCTTTCAGGCTGTACTTCAGTCTGAATCTGTCATTCTCTTGTGTCAGGAGTATTCTTGAAGAAGATCAGGGATTTCCGGTGGTTTGTTGGTGTGTGTTGAGTCTCAGTTGAAGTCTGTTGTGGGCTCTGTGTGTCTGGCTTCGTGCTCTGTGCTAGAAGCTGTGAGCACTGCAAACTAGTAACCCCTCTGCTCTGGTGTCTTAATCTTCACTCTGTGCTAGAGTCTGAGTGTCCAGTTTTCAGATGTCAGCTGGGGGCTGTGCACTCCGCCCTGGGCTTGCTGCTAAGGGCTCTAAAAACCTCATTTTTTAATGTATTCTCCCTATTACTTCATGCAAGTCATTGCAGGTAATTTGCTTACTTCCATAATCATGAAAAGAGATTTATTTGCAAATATTTGGTAAGCTTTCTTTTTCTACCCATATAACTAATTAATGGTTTTAATGCTCCCTAAGTTAATTATCATCTATATCAACATAAGCACAGGTTGGAGAATGTAGATTATTCCCAGTATTTTATGTAGTTTGTATACTGTGCACACACATTTTCAAGCACATTCATTGATTTAGCATAATTTTTGCTGTATTTAAATTTGCATTCTCCATTTTACTTTCAAATAAATACTGTATTATTGTGCCTGCTCTAATTATGATTATTTCGGAAATGGTGCAATAAATGTTAGTTGGATGAATGAAACAACGTAATATGCTAAAAGACATCAATATATTGTTAAAACTGTGCTGTTCTGAGAAAGGATGCTTCTTGCTCTCTGGTAAATCTGTGGCTTACAACTCAAACTATTTCTTCATTCTTTCATGAAATTTTTCCTTCCTGCTAGTACCATCTTAAACTGCCACAGGTTTGACCTCCTTTGAAGAAAGAATCAGCTGCCAGCTAATTCCTTTTTCTTCACCTTTCACTGTTCTTTCCCAGCTACATCCTCCTCCTAGTCACCTCTCCTTTCTTGTGTTCCAAGTTTACTACCTCGGTAATCCCTGAAAGGATTCCTTCAATAACCTGGGCTCTCCTCCCTCATGATGCCATAACTCTTGTCTCACTTCCAGAGACTTCCAGAGACTGGCTCCATCTTGTCTTTCCCACAAATCTCCAAACCCAACTTTCTCCCTAACCACAGTTAACAGCAGAAAATACCCACTTAGCCTGAAAGCATCAGAGACTGATACTATGTTTACAACATCATTATATGTTTTCTGAGTAGGCTACAGTACAGATAATTCCAATTTCTGACAATTGTGTTCCCAAAATTAGTTCTCATAATAGAGAAAAATTTAGTTCTCCAAATAGAGGTAAAAAAAGAAAAACCCTGATATTATTCATTTTATAAGTGAAAAAAGTCAGGCACAGAAAGCTTCAATACACTGACAGACACAGGAATTGAATTTAGGACCTCATCTTCTTCATCATTTTGTTGCTTTTTTCAATAGTCCATTAAATATAGCTTATCTGTGGCCTGCTACCTGACAGTGCTGATATTTAGGTCTGCTAATGTTATTCTCCTTTTCTTGAATTCCTTGGTACCAGAGCCTTGCATGTGGGAGACAAAGATTTGGCTACTGAATGATATCCCCAACTCCTCACTTATTATTTTAACTGTGTACATTTACAGGGTACAGTGTGATAATTACATACATTTGTGCAATGCCTAATGATCAAATTAGAGTAATTGACACTTAAACAGCTGTACCATTTTTGATTAATGGATAAAATTATAAATATTTATGTGGTACATTGTGCTCCACTTTAACATATGACTATATTTTTCTGTTATTTTTGCATCTTTTTCATTCCTAAAAACTTAGAATATACCACATAATCGTAAAGGGATGTCGTTTGAAGTTTATTCTGGAGTATGAACAGAGTCCACATGTAAAAAATACTGAAATGAATAATAATAATAGTAGTAGTAGTAGTGGTAATAATAATTGTTCCAATAGCCACAAGTTAAGCAGCTAATATTGAAAACTACTATGTGATTGATCTACATATAGTAACATCCTTTAAAAGATAAATCTTACTCATTTTCACTTTAAAAGTACATGTATATCTGAGTGAAGGTTGGTGAATGGGTGAGTACAGTCCCTCTGGAGTTCTGAAGAAGGAATCTTATCACTTGGAAATGAAATTATAAGTGGTTGTGTGCTGGCTGATGTGGGTGCTTTTAATTGAACTTCAATCTTCTAAAAAAGCAATATGAATTCTTATCCACCGAGTCACCCATCCAGCACAGATAAAACTTATTTTAAAATGTATCTCTTATGTGCACATCCCTCAAGCTCAGCATAGTCAGGAAAACCTATTTAGATTATCACGGTGTTTTCAATGATACTCAAAAAGACAATTAGCTATTACTTAGTCAAATCTAGGCATATTTTGAGGAAAATTGAGAAAAAATTAGCAAATACTTAGGTGAATAGAGGATTCTGTGTCTTCCAAAGGAATGCAGTCTTGTTGATACTTTGCTATCGAACTGCTAGCCTCCAGAAATGTGAGATAATACATCTGTTATTTTAAGCTACCAGGTTCTAGCATTTTCTTATGGCATCTCTAGTAAAGAAGTATTTCATAACTTTAATCATTTAATAAAATCCTATACATGTAGTTCTTCTTTTCTGGGTTTCATTTTCATGTTCAAGAAGGATTCTTAAAGATTTTCCTTAAAGGTATCCTTCCTTTTTTAATTAATTAATTAATTGTAATTGATTAAATAATTACAATTTATTCACTTTGTATCCTGGTTGTAACCACCTCCCTCATCTCCTCCACCCTCCTCCCCTTTTCTCTTCCCTTCCCTTCCATAGTCCCCTGATAGGGGAAGACCACCTCCCATTCTATCTGACCCTAGCATGTAAGGTCTCAGTCAGGGCTGGCTGCATCATGTTCCTCTATGGCCTGGCAAGGCTATACCCCACAAGGGGAGGTGATCAAAGAGCCAGCCACTGAGTTAATGTCAGAGACAACACCTGCTCACTTTACTAGGGAACCTGCTTAGAAACTGAGCAGACTATGGGCTTCATACGAACCAGGGGTCAAGGTCCTCTCAATGCAAAGTTCTTGGCTGGAGTATCGGTTTCTGCAGGGGCCCCTGGTCGCAAGTTTTTTGGCTTTATTGGTGGAGCTCCTGTCCCCTCCAGGTGTTTCTATCTCCCTCTTTTGCCATAAGGTTTCTGACATTCTTCCCAAAGTTTGACTATGAGTCTCAGTATGTCCTTTGATATCCTTATGGGTAGAGTCTTTCAGAGGACCCCTGTGGAAGGCTCCTGTCCTGTTCCTTGTCTTCTCCTACTTCCAATATCTATCCTGTTTGCCTTCCTGAGTGAGGTTCCAGCAACAACAGGTCCTCCCTGTTGTTTATCTCCTTTAAGACTATAGATTTTATTGTATTTATCCTATATTATATGGCTAATATCCACTTATAAGTGAGTTTATACTATATGTGTCTTTCTGCTTCTGGGTTACCTCACTCAGGGTGATCTTTTTTAGTTCTCACCATTTGCCTGCAAATTTCATGATTTCCTTGTTTTTAATTGCTGAGTAGTATTCCATTGTGTAAACATAGCACAATTTCTGTATACATTCTTAGGTTGAGAGACATCTAGGTTATTTCCAGATTCAGACTATTATGAATAATGTTGCTATGAACATATTTGGACAAATGTCCTTGTAGTATTGTTTAGCATCTTTCAGATATATGTCCAGGAGTGCTATAGCTGGATCTTGGGGTAGTACCATTAGTAATTTTCTTAGAAAGGGCCGTATTGATTTCCAAAATGGTTGTACAAGTTTACAATCTCACCGTCAATGGTACTGGCATAGAAACAGACTGATGGATCAATGGAATTGAATCAAAGACTCAGAAATAATCTCACATACCAAAAGATACTTGATTTTTGACAGAAAAGCCAAAACCATACAATGGAAAAAAGATAACATCTTCAACAAATGGTGCTGGTCTAACTGGATGTCTACACTTAGAAAAATGCAAATAGACCCATATCTATCACCCTGTACAAAACTAAAGTACAAGTGGATCAAAGACCTCAATATAAAACAGAACACACTAAACCTGTTAGAAGAAAAAGTGAGGAAGAGCCTTGACCTCATTGGCACAGGAGACCACTTCCTGAACAGAATACCAAAAGTACAGGCTCTAAGATCAACAGTAAATAAATGTGAAGAGGTGAAACACCAACAAACCAGGAAGCTAATTAAAAAATGGGGTACAGAGCTAAACAGACAATTCTCAACAGAGGAATATTGAATGGCAGAGAATCACTTAAAGAAATGCTCAAAGTACTTAATCGTGGGAGAAATGCAAATCAAAATGATCCTGAGATTCTACCTCACAGCCATCAGAATGGCTAAGATCAAAAACTCAAGGAATGACACAACCTGGAGAGGTTTCAGAGAAAGGGGAAGTTTCCTCCATTGCTGGTGGGAGTGTAACCTTGTAAAGACCTCTATCTTAAAGATTTCTTTCCAAGGCATTTGAAAACCAAACATGTACAAATGATATTTACTGTAACCCTCATAACCAAATCTGCTTTATAACTGAATTTTTGTTCTCTGTGAATATATTACCTTATTCAGTGCCTTTACACCTCAATTCCTACATGTAAGCAATCACCAGAGACTGCCAGCTCAACTTTTTGACATTCTTCTTGTGATGCTTATTTTTATGTGTCTACCTGAATGAGGAATATGGGCCACAAATTTGGTCAAACATGATCCTTGCTGTTTCTGTGAGGATATTATTAGAAGATACTAACTTTCAAATTGATGGGCTTGAGTAAAACAGGATGTATTCTCTTATGAGGATGGATCTCATCCATCAGCTGAACATCCTCCTAATACGAAAAGAATAATTTTACTCAAGCAAAATGAAAATCAGACTCACACTTGGCTGTACCTTGGGTCTAACCTGTGGATCTTCTTTATATACTCTGGACTTGCCAGTTTTCAGAAGCATACGGTCCAATACCTTAAAGTAAATGTGCCATGAAACATAGAAAATGCTACAGAACTGCTGCTATTAATGTTGATTGATGGCAGCAAGGGTAAGTATAGAGAATCTATAGTCATACAACCTGCATTCTATTTCATTGCTAATACTGTCTATTTGTGTACACTATTTGGGTAAATTCCTTAAATTGCCTCACCCTCAGTTTCTTGTTCAAACAATGAGATAATTAGAGTAATAATTAGATAATTAGAAAAAAATTAGATAATTAGAGATAGAAGGATTGACTTGAAACTTGTCATAGATATAGTAAATATTAGGATGGTGTTTGCTATCTGGTTATAAAAGTGCTTGGAATTTTTATTATTGCTAAATATGGCAGAAAACACTCCAGTATAAAGCATCCCACTTCCTATTTTGATCAAATTTGGTTTTGCTATTGTTTTAATTTAACCCTCTGGGCCTCTTAGTTCTAAAGAGAGGCAAGAAGGTGGCTCTTTTCTCCCTACTGTGAAAGTTACTGAAGGAAAACAGCCATACCTTCCAGTCTTAACTTTTCAGTGCAAACACCTGAGACACTTTTGGATCTGCCCCTTCATCACCTCTATCTGTTTTGGAACAAACTATAACTCATTCCACAACTCAAGTCTGGCGTTACAATTGTGATCTCCCTGTTTCAACTTCCTTGGTGTTATTAATATAGATCTATGCCACCATTCTGAGCATTTCCCCTTCTTTTCTTCAAAATTTAACAGAAAAAATATCTACCTCTAACATATGGTCACTCTTGGTAGCTGAGAGAACATTTAGTGGATATTGCTGTAGATGCAACAGGTGAGTAAGATGCTCTGCAGTATTTGTTTTTTTTTCAACTGGTAATACTGCTGTCAATATCTATTATGACTTGAAATGTTGAAGCCCCCAAGGATGTCTGTTGTTAAGGCACTGCCAACAGATACATGCCAAGAAAGTGAAATTATGTTCTGAACCTCATCTCCTCAAAGTAGCTTTTCAATCTCATCTCACTCTCTTCTTTCTCCATGATGGCCTCCTCTGAAACACACTATCACAACAAATAGATGAAAAATAAGATGTCACCAATTTAACACCTCATATTGTTTCTTCATAGCTTTCAATGTTTAATGTAGATTGATAAAAATAGCAACATGAAAGAAATCCAACAGAAAAAAGTAATAATACTGTGAGTTTTCTACCAAGATTAAAATAACTTTATAATTAAACAAATTTTAAAAATCAAATCACTTTGTACTTTATGCGTCATTATAAATTCAATTGCTTTTATAGAGGTGACTGAAGATAGATCCTAGGGTAATGAGCATGCTAACCAAATGCTCCTCCACTCAGCAATATGCCTAAATTGTCTGGACACTGCAATCTTCCTGATCACAGGATTGTGCTGCAACAGCATACTCTATGCATTGGAAATGATTTTGTACCTTTGTTTATATCAATCAGCTGTTTCTTATTCTTCTGGCGTTCCAGCTTTTCTTGTTCAGCTTTTTCTTTTGCAAGCTTTGCCCTCCTACTCTTCTCTTCCATTTCCTTTCTCTTATGGTTGTCTTTCAGAGCTTCCTAAAGACAAAAATAAAAATAAATGTTTATTTCCTACATACTGTATAATGGAGAAGGTGCATACTTTAAAACTTCTACAATTTAACAAAGACAGAAAATTTTCATAGCAACCTCAGAGTGTAGACATATTCTGTTTGTTGACAGAGACAAATAGTTAGCCTTAAGAAATCTCTTCTAGAAAAAGTATTCGAGTAATCTTTCCAGTTCTCATTATGTGTATTGGCAGAAAAACTGTTATCTATGTTGTTGTAGGTTTAATAATAAAAGTACTTTCTTCAATGTAAAAATGATGAACTTCTTTTGATATACAAGTGAAGTAAGTATTTCATCACTTATGGAATATTTTTCTGTTATCTGCAAAATGGCTGAAAAAAATCTACTGCATAAGGTATTTGTGAAGAGAAATGAGATGTGCATTTGAAGTGCTTCCAGCAGAACCTAATACATTGTAATCAAGGTATTTTAGCGTATGATGTGGAGGTGGTTGTGTTGCTGGTAGAATGATTACATCTAATGATGCAGGATGTGAAACATTCACGTGCCAGTTTTAGATTTTATTTATATACCAAAATTGTTGGAAATAATGAAACAGATTTCAAGCTCTTTGATATTTATGGAATTCCAGTGAATGAGTACATCCTTGTATGTAATATCAGAGAAAGTTGAAGCAAAGTATCAGAAGAAATAATGTCATCTTCTTTAGAGTTCAAATGAATCTGTTCTTTAAAGACACATCAACTACAAGTTCATTCTTTCATTTTATGTTTTTCCCCAATTATGATCAGTTGGATATACTTGATAGTATGTGCATAAACTTTCCCTAAAAGTATTTTGTTCCAGCCAGCATGAAAACAAAAAACAAAAACAAGATAAAGGAACCCCCAAGAATAAGAATACATTTACAAGGTCTTTCAGTATGAGTATATACTGAAATATTTTTCTTCATGTTAAAGGGTATAATAATTCAAAATAGTCCTGAAAATCCCTCTAAATAAATCTCATGGCTTGAAAGGATTGCTTTCCTCCTATAAAAGCTAACTGATTTTGCTTCTGTGGCACCTATTACTCTGTTTTGGCAAATACATTAGGCTATGAGCACACAACTATCTGGCTACTGTAGATAGACAGAATCTAAGATTTCCACTGCTATCATTTTGGCCATATTGTTGTTGGGTTTGGGACTGGCCTATACACTGGAGGAAGTTTGATGACATGAGGTAATTAGAGTAATAATTAGATGATTAGAGATAGAAGGATTGACTTGAAATTTGTCATAGATATAGTAAATCTTAGAATGGTGTTTGCTACCTACTAGATGCAAATAGTATTTCTTACTCTGTGGCAACCCAATAAGTCTATTGATGTCAAATGTCACCTGAAGGGCAAACATGCCCAAATTAAGAGACAATAGGTTTCAGAAAGAAAATTCTGAAAGTAAGTAATCAGGGAATCATCTTAAGGCTTAAATGGAGCAAACATATTACCTCCTTTAAGACCCAGGGAACATCTCAGAATAGGAGGAAAAAATAACTTACATGCTGGAAGATATAAAGAAGGGCTGTGAAATCCTGTCTTATGTCATGGAATAATTGAACTTACAATAACTACAATTACCCATAGAAAGCCTGTGTAAGTCTAAGCCCGTCCAGTGAGAGTGTTCCACAGATGAGAAATTCCCAAAGCATCTAATGGCAGTGTGTAGATGCTGATGGAGAGTGAAGTCATGTTTTTCAGGTATATGGCCACTAGTGGGTTACTAAGGAACCAGTGAACAGCTTTACTTTCTTTACCCCCAAAGCAGCCTTGATTAATCCCAATGTGCTATGAAGCAAAAACAAAACAAAACAAAAGACATGAAAATGGAATAAAGACTTGGTCAGAGGTGTGTGGGAGCTGGAGAGATAAAGGAGGCTTAGAGAAGACAGAGGGGTTACCATGATCAGAATGTATTACATATATGTAAGAAATTTTAAAAAATTCTCAGTACTGACTCTGAATCAGGTTACCTTTTCTAAAGGTGGAAACTTCTAAGTGATTTTTAAGTATTTACTTTGTATCCCCGCTGTAGCACCCTCTCTCATCCCCTCCCAATCCTACTTTCCTTCCCTCATCTCCTTCCATGTCCTTCCCCAAGTCCACTGATAAGCGAGGTCCTCCTCCTCTTCCCTCTGACCCTAGCCTATCAAGTCTTATCAGGACTGGCTGCATTGTCTTCCTTTGTGGCCTGGAAAGGATGCTAACCCATCAGAAGGAGGTGATCAAAGAGCCAGCTACTGAGTTCATGACAGAGACAGTTCCTGTTCCCATAACTAGGGAACCCACTTGGAGGCTGAACAGCCATGGGCTACATCAGTGCAGGGTATCTAGAGGTTCTAGGTTATCTCCATGCATGGTCCTTAGTTGGAGTATTAGTGTCAGAAAAGATACCTGAGCCCCAACTTTTTTAATCTGTTGGTCTCCTTGAGGAGCTCCTGTCCCCTCCACATCTTCATATCTCCCCCTTCTTTCATAAGATTCCCCGTATTCTGCCCAAAGTTTGACTATGAGTCTCAGCATCTCCTTCCATACCATGCTGTGTAAAGTTTTTCAACACCCCTTTGTGATAGACTTCTGTCATATTTCCTGTTTTCTCCCTCTTCCAATATCTATTCCATTTGTCTCTGCATGTGGATTGATTATCTTAATCAGGGTCCTCCTCCTTGCTTGGCTTCCTTAGGTGTACAGATTTTAGTGCACCTATATTTTATGACGAATATCTGCTTATAAGTTAGTATATAGCATGTATGCATTTCTGTTTCTGGGACACCTCACTCAGGATGATCTTTTCTAGTTCCCACCATTTGCCTGCAAATTTCATGATTTCCTTGTTTTTAACAGCTGAGTAGTATTCCATTGTATAAATATACCACAATTTCTGTGTCCATTCTTCAGTTGAGTGACATCTGGGTTGTTTCCAGGTTCTGACTATTATAAATAAAGCTGCTACAAACATGGTTAAGCAAATGTCCTTGTTCTATACTTGAGCATGATTTGGATATATGCCTAGGAATGGTATAGCTGGATCTTGAGGAAGCACTATTTCTAATTGTCTAAGAAAGTGCCAATTTGATTTCCAAAGTGGTTGTAGAAGTTTACATTCCCACCAACAATGGAGGAGGGTTTCCTTTTCTCCACGTCCTCTCTAGCATGTGTTCTCACTTGAGTTTTTGATCTTAGCCATTCTGGTGGGTGTAAGGTGAAATCTCAGGGTCGTTTTGATCTGCATTTCCCTAATGACTAAGGATGTTGAACATTTCTTTATGTGTTTCTCTCACATTTGATATTCCTCTATAGAGAATTCTCTGTTTAGCTCTGTATGCCATTTTTTAATTGGATACTTGATTTGTTGCTGTTTAACTTTTTCAGTTCTTTATATATTCTGAATATTAGCCCTCTGTCAGATATAAGGTTGGTAAAGATCCTTTCCAAGTCTGTAGACTGCCGTTTTGTTCTAACCGCAGTGTCCTTTGCTTTACAGAAACTTTTCAGTTTCATGAGGTCCCATTTCTTGATTGTTGATCTTAGAGCCTATGCTGTTGGTGTTCTGTTCAGAAAGTTGTCTCCTGTGCCAAATATTTTCTAGGCTCTATCCACTTTTTCTTCTAAGTGGTTTAGTGTGTTTGGTTTTATGTTGAGGTCTTTGATCCACCTTGGACTTCAGTTTTGTGCAGGGTGATAAATATGGGTCTATTTGCATTTTTCTGCATGTAGACATCCAGTTAGACCAGCATCATTTGTTGTAGATGCTGTCTTGTTTCCATTGTATGGCTTTGGCTTCTTTTTTTAAAAGCAAGTATCCATAGGTGTGTGGGTTTATTTCTGGGTCTTCCATTCAATTCCATCAATCCACCATTCTGTTTGTATGCCAGGACCATGAAGATTTTATTAGCATTGTTTTGCAGTACAGCTTGAGATCAGGGATGGATATTCCTCCACATGATCTGTTGTTCTACATGATTGTTTTAGCAATTCTGGGTTTTTTGCTTTTCTATATGAAACTGAGAGTTGTTCTTTCAAGGTCTCTAAAGAATTCTGTTAGTATTTTGATGGGAATTGCATTGAATCTGTAGATTGCTTTTGGCAGGATGGCCATTTTCATTATGTTAGTCCTACCAATCCATGAGCACAGGAGATCTTTCCATCCTCTGATACTATCTTCACTTTCTTTCTTCAGATACTGGAAGTTTTTTTTTTTTTCATGGTTAGAGTCACAGCAAGGTACTTTAAGCTATTAGTGGCTATTGTGAAGGATGTTGTTTTTTAATTTCTCTCTCAGCCCCTTTTTCTTTTGTATACAGGAAGGCTACTGATTTTTTTTTTTTTTTTTGAGATGACGATTTTGTATCCCGTCACTTTGCTGAAGCTGTTCATAAGCTGAAGGAGTTCTCTGGTTGAATTTTTGGGGTCACTCATGTATACTGTTATATAATCTGCAAATAGTGATACTTTGACTTCTTCCTTCTGGTTTCTATTACCTTAATCTCCTTTAGTTGTCTTATTGCTTTAGCAAGGACTTCAAGTGTTATGTTGAAGAGATATGGAGAGAGTAGACAGCCTTGTCTTGTCTCTGAGTTCAGTGGGATTGATTTAAATTTCTTCCATTGAGTTTGATGTTAGCTAAAGGCTTACTGTGGACTATTTTTACTATGTTTGGATATGTGCTTTGTATCCCTGGTGTCTACAGACTTTAAAGAAAAAGAGATGTTGGAATTTGTCAAATGATTTTTTGATGTCTAAGGAGATCATCATGTGGTTTTTCTCCTTCAGTTTATTTATATGGTGGATTACATTGAAGGAATTCCATATATTGAATCAACCCTTTCTGCCTGGGAATGAGCCTACTTGGTCATGGTGGATGTGTTCTTTTATGTGTTCTTGGATCCGGTTTGCAAGTATTTTATTGAATATTTTTGCATCAATGTTTATGAGAGAGATAGGTCTGAAGTTCTGTTTTTGTTGTTGTTGTTGTTGTTATTGGGTTGTTGAGATATTTACATATCAAGGAGACTATGGCTTCACAGAATGAGTTTGGTAATGTTCCTTCTGTTTCTATTTTGGTGAATAGTTTGAAGAGAATTGGAGTTAGCTCTTCTTTGAAGGTCTGGTAGAATTCTGAGATGTAACCATCTGGCCCTGGGCCTTTTTTGAAAGAGAGATTTTTGATGACTGCTTCTATTTCCTTGGGGGACATGAGATTATTTAATCTCTTTCCCTGATGTTGATTTAATTTTGGTAGAAAGAATCTATCATGAAAATTGTCCTTTTAACTTTTTCTTTTCAAATTTTGTGTCGTACAGGCTATTGTAGTAAGACCTAATTATTGTTTGGATTTCCTCAGTATCTGTTGTACTGTCCTCCTTGCATTCAGATCTGTCTGGCTCCAGGAATTGTTTGCAAGGACTCCACTGAGAGACTCACAGAGCAGGGGTTTCAATATTGAGCACACTGTCTCAAGGATCCCTATGTTGCCCACAGTGAGGGGGTGGGTGAGAGGGATCAGATGTCTGGTTGCTAGCATAGAGGGACCCTGGTTCTGGGGCTCTGGAAGAACTCACTTAAAGGCTCACTCACTTGCAGGCTTAATCAGTAAGAATAGGGATTCTCCCATTATCTACTCTCAGATTTGGGCCTGCAGGGCCAAATGCCAGTGCATGAGATCCATCAGCTTTTTCAGTCACTGGGTGCACAGAAGTTTGGACATTCATATTTACACTATCTGTGGACCCTCTGCAGCTCCAGCCCATTGGGAAACCCTCCTTTGCCTTTTCAGTCACTGAGTGTAGAGGCTTGTGCTTGGGACAATCACTGCAGTCTCAGAGAAGCAGTCTCACTGCTTGGGGTAGAGGCCACTGCTGGCCACCTTGCTGTGCAGGGATACCAATTCTTGGGAAAAGGGGAAGTGCAGAGGGGTTGAATATTCACCACTCTCAGTCCTCAGAGAAGTCCATAGGTGACCTGGATCCAAACTGTGCCAGCTCCCGGGTTTTCCCTTCTTGCCCAGGAAGCCTCAATGTGGATGTTCTGGCTTCAGCTGCCCCTCCACTCACCAGTTTCAGAGTTTTGGATTCTGTGCCCCTCAGATATAGGGCATGCTGGTTGCTGACATCTTGGAACCCTTAGCCAGACTTTTTTTTTTTTAAGTATTAGTCAGACATTTACATAATTTGAAGGGAACCTAGACAATTCTTGTCTTTTGATTCCATGTTTAGTGTTTTATTCTTTTTTGCATTTCTTTTTTTATATTAATTAGTTTATTCACTTTTTATCTCAGCTGTAGCTCCCTCCTTCACTCGCTCCCGATCCCATCCTCCATCCTTCATCTTCTCCCAAGATCTTCTCCAAGTCCACTGTAGGGGAGGTCTTCCTTCTCTTCTATCTGACCCTAGCTTATCAGGTCTCATAAGGACTGGCTGCATTGTCCTCCTCTGTGGCCTGGCAAGGCTGCTCTCCCCTCGGGAGAAGGTGGTCAACGAGCCAGCCACTGAGTTCATGTCAGAGACAGTCCCTGTTCCCATCACTAGGGAACTCACTTGGATACTGAGCCGCCATGGGCTATATCTGAGCAGGGATTCTATGTTATAACCATGAATAGTCCTTGGTTGGAGTATCAGTCTCAGAAAAGACACTTGTGCCTAGATATTTTGGTACTGTTGCTATATTTATAGAGCTCTTGTCCTCTCCAGGTCTTACTATCCTCCTCCCCCGTTCTTTTATAAGATTCCCTGCACTCTGCCCAAAGTTTGGTTATGAGTCTCAGCATCTGCTCTGATACACTGCTGGGTAGAGCCTTTCAGAGGCCCAAAAGGATGAGGAAGAAAACTTCATTGAACCTAAAAAGAAACTCTTATCAAATGACAGTATTGGTCTGACAGAATAGTACAGTGGTAGATCTTTGGTAGATCTCATTGTTGTGCACAAAGCCCTGGATTCAATCTCACAAAGTTAATAAATTAATTAATAATTATTTAAAAAATGACACTGTCCAGAAAGTAGAGAGATGCCCTGAGAATGGGAGAAAACATTTGAAAAATCACGCATCTGAATAGAGTATTAAAATGCTGAAGGAGGGGAGATCCAAGATGGCTGCCCCAGGAGGAAACTGTGTCTGAGGAGCAGGACAGTAGTGTAGGCACAGTAACCGGGAGACTGAGATCTCGGACCTAAAACACCAGCGTTTGCGACTGTCAGGTGAGCGGAATTCCTACGGTGAGGAAATCAAGTGGAAAAGTCCAAGGGACACCCAGCTATTCCCAGGATGATCTCCGGAGGGAGACAGGCTGCACACAGCCTGGCTGGGCGCCTAAGCCACCATTTTGATCGGGGCACACGGTACTCCGGAAGGACCGAGTTTCACCCAGATACCTCGGGCTACACTGCGCAGGCACACAACCCTCTGTGCCAGCGGCCCCCACTTTGGGCTTGGGCACACGGTACCCCGGAAGGACTGAGTTTCACCAAGATACTGCGGGCTGCACTGGGCAGTTCCAGTCTGAAGTTCAGCCTTGAAGCACAAACAGCTCCTTGATTATATATAAACAAATGCCAAGAAATCGGCATAAGAACTCACCCCACAAAAATCAGGACACCATGGCCCCACCAGAAACACCCAAAAACAATAGAGATTTTAATGCAGCAGAGACACAGGAAAATTATATTAAAACTATAATTATGCAGATATTAGAGGAACAAAAGGAGGCACAAAAAGAGGAAATGAACAAGGCCCTCAAGGAAATTAAGAAGGATTTAACTGCCCACATACAGGAACAATTAAAGATAGACAGGAAACAACCAAAATAGGAGACACAGTCAATCAGATGAAGGAAACGATACAAAGCATGAAAACAGAATTAGAATCTATAAAGAAGACACAAACGGAGAAGATCCTGGAACTGGAGAATTTAGAGAAAACATCAGAAACCACAAAGGTAAACATCACCAATAGAATACAGGAAATGGAAGAGAGAATCTCAGGAGCTGAAGATACGCTGGCTGAAATGAATTCCTCAATAAAGGAAAAAATAAAATCGGAAAAGTCGCAAACACAAAACATCCAAGAAATCAAGGATGCCATGAAAAGACGAAACCTAAGAATAATTGGAATAGATGAAAAAGAATA
>CM053742.1:62768339-62825110 GCA_028658305.1 Pachyuromys duprasi
AGGAGTATGCCAAGGAGGACCTCTGGGGTGGTCAACGTAGCGATGTATCAGAGCAGATATTAAGCCTCATGATCAAGCCTTTGGCAGAGGGCAAGAAGTGATGATAGAAATGGAGGAGGTTGGTGAAACTTGGAGAGAACAAGAGCTCCACAATGACTAAACTGAGCAGGGCACAGGCGTCTTGTATGAGACGGTTTCTACAACCAAGGACCATGTGTGGATGTGTCCTGGAACCCCTGTTCAGATGGGACCCATGATAGCTCGGTGTAGGACTAAAGACCCTAGTGAGGCAAACAGGGACTGTTTCAGTCATGAACTTGATGGCTGACTCTTTGACCCTCCCCCATACATGCTGGGTAGGACAGACTGGCTAGATCGCAGTGGAGGACATTGGAGCCAGCCCTGAGGAGACAGGATGAGCTGGGGTTGGGAGGAAGGGGAGGAGGTCCTCCCCTGTTGGTGGACTTGGAGGGGGTGGGGGGAGATGAGGGAGGGTTGGGGAGGGGGGGCGGGAATGAGGGAGGGGGCTATGCTTGGGATTCAAAGTACCTAACCTGTGATTGATAACAAAAAAATAAATTAAAAAAATGCTGAAGGAAAGAAAAATAGCCCTAAATAGATGGTAAAAGTCTTTATGATCTCTCAAGTTATATTTCAATAAAAATGAGTATTATAACAATACATATTTGATAAAGGCCATAAAATGCAAGTTGGCTAAAAAAAAGAAGACAACAATAAAAATGTGCACTATGTATTTGTCCCCAAGATGAAGAAGTTGTGTGAATTCTTGTAAGTTACTGGAATGAGGCCAAACAGCAGAGAAAAGAAAGGAGGTCAGTGCTTGTGTATATTGTTGTTATTATTATTATTGGTCAATATTTCATGTGCTAAATAGTCAGCAAGATTCAGGTGGACTCTGCTATTGTCAGTCTAATGTGCTATTTTATTTGGAGACTATTGTTGTGAGTGAGCTTCACAACAATCTAAGATGAGGAAGTAGCCTGATAACTTTCATTTGCCATTCTTCTTTTTAGGATTTATTTATTTAGGATCTCTAGAATGTTCTGCTTGCATGTAGGCCAGCATACCAGAAGAGAACACCAGATCTCACTATAGATGGTTGTGAGCCCCCATGTGGTGGCTGGGAATTGAACTGTGGACCTTTGGAAGAGCAGTCAATGCTCTTAACCTCTGAGCCACTGCTCCAGCCCCCACCATTCTTCTTGTAATGAAACTTTTCCTTCCTTTCTTCCCTCCTTCCTTCATGTGTGTCTGTGTGTGTGAGAGAGAGAAATAGAGAGAGAGAGAAAAAGAGGTCTCCTGTACCATAGGCTGGCCATGAACTTTGTATGTAATGGAGGATAAGTTTGAACTTCTGATCCTTCTGTATCTCCAGCTTGAGTGCTGAGTGTTGGGATCATAGGCATAGACAGCTTACTATCCTACTAGTTTAAGTAGTGTTTAGAAAGAATCCAGATCTTCTTTCAGAAAGCCCTCTCAACTATATTTTTAGTCCTCTTACAAAATCCTAAAATCCTTGAGATGTCAAAAGTGGTAGTCCATTTGGTATGCTAATGGATTTACAAATTGATCTTAGACCCTGTCACAGAAATTCTTGAACTTGCACTAGTCCCCTATTATCATTTGACCTGCCTGTTTATTTGTAAACTATTGTTAACAGTAAGATGGTAAATAATGTTTTCCAGAATATTATATGCTACCTTAGAAAATTAGTCTACCCTAAGAATAAATGGGGTCAGGGACTCTAACTGAAGCCTAGTCCTGGCTTCTGAAATTGGAAGGGAAGGAGGCCTGGGGACTTTGGGATCTGATATGTTCTCCAAGTAGGTCATGTCATAGCTCAGATTAGAAAACAGCCAGCTACAGCCCACATTGACAGGATGCATTGTACTCAGGGAGAAATGGCCATTTTTTTTCAATCAGAGAAGTCTTCTGTAATGATTGGTATAGTATGAAAGCAGAAGAAATAGTCTTTTTTTTTTTTGCTATATACCTCCTTACTCTCATAATAACAGCTGTACTTTAATGGAATTTAGTATGTCCCAGATATTTTTAAGATATGCTATCTAATCTCTATAAAAATGAATGACCTCATTAATTCAATCTCATTTACAACAAAAAACCCACTTCAGATAGATGAAGTAACATATTCAAGGCTACACAGGTATTAAACTACTAGAACCACTTAAAGTTACTTCTCATCCCCAACTATGTTCATGTAGGTTTTACCCAAGAGGAACTATTATGGAAATTATAGCATACTTGGCTACATTTGAATTTCAGATAATCCATAAATAATTTTATGAATCTAAGTATATTTTATACAATATTTGGGACATATTTATACTAAAGAAATAATATAATATCCACCCTACATTGATACTAAAAAGTTATATCTACAATTCAAATTTTATTGTACAACTTGTGTCTTATGTATATATGTATGCAGTTTTCTTCTTATGCTTTTTGAAAAATGGTCTTGATATGTAACTTAGGCTAGAATTCACTATATAGCCCAGACTAAATTTGATGTTATGACCCTCATGATTCAGCCCACAAAGCATCAGGATTACAGGCATGTGCCACCAGGTCTGGACTGGATGTTGAATTTTCATTTGACAAACCTGGCAATCTTTTTCTCAAGCCTTTACTAATTTTTATATGTATCTTTTGATTTGCTGGAATATTTGATGAGGAGCATAGAAATTACTACAATAAAATGCCCAAATCTAAGCTGTTCTAAGAGAAGAAATGCTGATAAATATTGAGGTATTCTGTATATTGTCCTTTGCCTTGAGTTATGTTTCTTCTGTCACATTTTTCACATATTCTTTTAAAAGTTACTTTGGATGCTAAATAAAATTCAAAACCATGAAAAAATTATGTAAAAATTATAACTTATACAACTGATGATATTAGACAACAATCACTAATGTAAAAAATTATAAGGAACAAATTTGGCATCTATATAAATATATTACATTTCTGGATGAAATTGAGGCTTAAATGAATATCTTCAAAAATATGCAAGAGAAGTAAATATTAAGTCCATCAGTTCTCATAACAATGGTTTCATATCAACCACCTTTAATTATGTTACAGTAAAAAGTAAGAAATTTCAAGATTCATTTAACTTCTAAATACCACAGGAGCTGATAAGGAGGGAGAAAACTCTTTAGAGGGATGCATGCTTATCACCCTAATTAGTATAAAACAAAAAAAAGAGCAAAAACGAGGAGAAAATTTAATATAAGTTCAAAATAATTAAATAATTGACAACCATTATTATATTACTTCAACGTCAGTGAACAGTTTCACACCCACACACACACACACAGACATGCACACACACAGGCTCACTCACACACATGCAAACACATACTATTTAAGTAAGCATGATTGTTTCTTAGTGTGGAAAATGCCAACTGATTAGATTCTGTGCTTTTATTGGAAGGTGCTCTGTTAAAGGATGTTAACTGCAGAACAAAAAGGTTTTGTAATAATTTCTACAAGGTAAGAAATATGTTTACAGAAAGAGGTTTCAGTTTTACTAGTATAACTACCTTTCAAGAATCAATAAAAAGAATGAAAGAGGAAAAATAAAAGGTAGATAATATGTCTAAAATGGACTACAAAATAGTTACCAACAATTTTACATCGCTCATTGAAATGTATATTGCTTTGTTTAAAATGAATGAATTGATGCTCTTACTTTCCTTGCTGTGCATACATAACAAGTGAGAGCTACTAAGTAAAAATGGCATATACAAATACGTAGCTCATATAAATGCTACAATTTCCTAATTATTAAAATTAAAGCTTTAAGATAACTAAAACAAAGATTTTTAAAAGTCATATGGAAAGCTACTATTTTATATGCTTCATATATGTATATACATATATGTATATGTGGGTAACCAACCACTTTATGATTGGCTATAAGGCCTACTCCACAGGCAGAATTACATGATGTCTGAAATTGTAAATCTATCCATGAATCCATGGTTGGGGAGTTCACAGGCTCCATAGTATCAAACTCACTAAATTTGTACCACCATACATTAGTGTAGCTTTCAGAATTCATCTGAGGAACTTCTTTGTGCAGTGGATAGTGGCTAATGTGGAAACTTTCTAAATAAGGAGTTTGAATCATTTCTTCACTATTTCAGAATAGGGGATTCAATTGGTATGCCTAAGTATTTGCAGAAGAAGCCAGAAAATCAGACTATAGTGCCAACCTATGGGATGGTGCCAATCATTCATTGGGCTACCTTTGCCCATCTCATTAATCCTTTCTGGAAATGTCCTCTCTTTTCCTTTTAAAAATTTTTCCCTCCTACCATTTTACTCTGCTTTACAGACTAGCTTTAACTGTCCTGGCTGCTAGTGAGACTTCTGTAAGTTTCTAAATTTTCCTGGAAGCCAGATTAAAGAGTTGTGAAGATACACTTCTCTAATGTATTACGGCACAAAGAAATGTGTAAGTAAGGTGGGCTGTGTTATTTGTTGGTTTGATATATGTGTATGAAAAACCTCAATAATTGGGGTAGCAGTAAACTAAGGTTCATATTTGTGTAGATTTTCCTCTCACTTTAGAATGATAACAGTAGTTTACAAATAAGAAGCTACATATGATCTTCTCAGGATTTGCCCAAAAAACTAAAGAACCGTATGATTGTGGGTAGTTGGGGTGAGGAAACCATTCCAGTCATTCATTAGAATTTTCAGTAGCAATCATGGTCAAATTAAAGCTTTGCATTAAGGAAAGGAAGAAATATTATTCTTTAATTAATAGCAAACAACATTAAATAAATAGTCCTTCTCTATAGATTCATTGTACTTAAAGGGCACATTGGATTGAAGAAGACACGACAAATGCTCAGGGTAATGAGTTTTCAACTGCAGCAACCAGACTTCAAGAGTCAGAGTCTCTTAAGACTTTATAAGCACTATAATACTGTTAAACTTTTTCGTTCCCAGAGATTTCCACTTATTATGGTACAAGTGACCTTTAAAGTTCCTCTTATGAAAGATCTCATGAATACTTCATCAACCAATCAGCTACAATTGCAACAGAGGTGTAACTTTCTTAGATAAAGTTGTAATTGAAACCTTGATTAGCTTCCTCAAGTACTTAGGGTGACTCAGTAACAGACACTGAACAAATATACTGATAGTATAGCTAGATGCTGCTTAGAGTCTTGCTCTTTAACCTATGTATGGTATGAATATGGTATGAATCACAGATGTATCATGTGCCACTGGAACGCAGAAACCAAATAGAACCTTTCTCTTTGATTCTTTTATTCCTTGCTTTTTATAGACAATGTTGGTCTTTGTCAATCTCCTTTCTGTACTGCATTTTCCTCTCCCACATTCTTTTTCACCCTTAACTGAAACTCTGCTGCATTTGTTTGTCTGGAAAAAAAAATCTATTTATCACTATTCAGTATCCATGCAAAATCTACAAAATCTTATATACTATTACCCTATACAAATTCTTTCACTTTCTCTTCTATATGTACATTGTCCTCCAGTCTCATTAGTCTCCTTTGCTTAGCTTAAACTTTTTGAATTTAGTTTTATTTATATATTTATTTATTACAATTTGTTCATTTTGTATCCCGGATGCAGCCCCCTCCCTTGTCTCCTCCTATTGCCACCCACCCTCTCTTTTCTCTCCCTATGCCCTTTCTCTAGTTCCCTGATAGGAGAGGACTTCCTCCCCTTCTATCTGACCCTAGCTTATCAGGTCTCATCAAGGCCAGCTGCATTATCTTCTTCTGTGGCCTGGCAAAAATGCACCCCAAGAACTTTTGCACCAATATTACCTCTAGGCTCTCAGACATTTCCTTCCACTCTCCCACTACTTCCTCACTGACAATCTCTGACAATAGACCCTCCTATACTATTTCTGTCTCCCTCTTCAATAATGTTGAATTCAGAACATAAAAGGTCAAAACCTAGTTAAAATTTCTATACTCCAGTTTCTGAGAATTAGCAGCTGGAGCCAGTTGATTTCAATAGTTTTCAGCCTGGGAGTTCTCAAAACATTAAATTACCAAGAACATCTCCACTCATAGTTCCCTTACACCTCATATTTCTTTATTGTGAAAAATCATAGCAGCACTGAAAAAAAACCCACTAAGGTCCTTTGGAATGGTAGCTTTCTTTTTAATCATGGCTTTGGTGGCTTTAAGTCATTGACAATAAATGTTTTCTTAGAAATGCCAATGCTTAGTGTTTCTGAGGCTTGATATTTGTGACTTGTCATGCTGATGTAGCTCAATTTTCTGCCCAGAAAGCTTTCAAGGTTAAGAGAAAAGATGCATGCTAATTCCTTGTATTTATTTATTCATTCATTTTATCTATCTATCTATCTATCTATCTATCTATCTATCTATCTATCTATTTGTTCATTCATTCATTCATTCATTCATTCATTCATTCATTCATTTACCTAAGCACTTTACTACCTAATCCTAGCCTTGTCCTTCCTCTCCTTCCAGTCCCACCTTCATGCCTCCTCCCCCATTCTTCTTTCTCCTTAATTTCAAAATGAGCTCTTTGCTTTCAAGGAGATACTTACAGGATACTCAAGCATTAGTTCCATACATACAGCTTCTCAGTAACCTTTTGTCTTAAGACAAAATGTTTTCAGATTTTCATGGATGGTTTATGTGAAAAGCTCTGTGACCTTATTTGTCCCCTTTTGGCAGGGGACAGATTTATGGAAGAAACTAATGTGCTACAGGTGAGGAAGGCATCTGCAATGAATTCAAGTAAGTTCTCACCAAAGAAGCCCTCTTTTATTCTGCACAACCAACTCACTGCTTTTACTCCTTAGGAAACAAATAAAAAATTAATGTGTCTTTCACTTGCAGTACATATCTGGAGGATTGACAAACAGATCTTTGCACACCAGCATGGTCATGAAGAGAATCTCAAAGGTAAATTATTTAAAACAAGAAGAAAGAAAAAAGACTGTTATGTGCAAATCTCCTTGGATATTAAACTTGCAGTTGGTTACAAAGCGGTCATGCGCCAATAATGATGGCTGGCTGTGATCCCCAAGGCCTTCTTTTAAATTTTGCCTTACAACTGCAAAAATATGTGATCTGAAGTTGGAGGAAAAACTGTCTCTCCTGTCACAGTCCATTAGAGTGCTGAACTATGATTATCTAGAAGTTAATCTGCAATCTGTAGCATGGAAAAGCTTTTCAAATGCTGCAGGTTTCAGAAGACATTTTGTTGTAGGATGTGAGCATCCTTTTTTGCATCTGGGAAAGAAAAACAACTGAGTTCAACATGTCTCTATGGGCCACTATTTGATTAGAATCTATGAAGTGCTTTGAGTGACTATAGGAAATTAATCTATAACTTTTTAGAGCTAAAACAAGAAAAGAAATTTTCAAGTAATGGATACAATATTTTAATAGAAAAACATTTCAGGAAAGTATGAGTGGAGGAAAATAGAGCAGTTCTGAGGCCTGTGTTTACTGTCTTAATAGTGTCTCGAAGAAGCTAGAAGAGGCAGCACAATTAATAAGGTTTTGTTTGCTGTGTTGAGGATTCAATGCAGGGTCCCATGAAAGTTATGAACCACTAAGCAACAATACGGTTCTGGCTTCTCAATAAGGTTCTAATGTGACCAACTGAGGTATACTGAGAGGCATGGGGAGACTTGGAGATATATATATATATATATCAAGTTACCTTGACAAGTATAATTTATAGACTTACTGAAAAGGAGCTGTCCTTAAGAAAAGTGAGTCAAGGCCTCAAATTGTAGGTAGAGTTTGATGATCTCCCCCAGGAACTTATTCTGATACTGTAACACTTGTAAAAAGAAAATACTTCCTTATGTCCCAGCAAAAGCTGTCCATTTTTAAGCCCATGTCTTATTTATTGACCTTTATGTAAAAGAAGCAAAGCCAAAATCTTCCTTTAAAATATTTTTCTAGAGGTGTAGCTTATATTCAGGACTCAGAGTACTCAAGTTCCACAAAATGAAGTTAAGCCTCAAGTGCCATACAGGACTTTTTTTTTTTTAAGTTTATAATGTGATGGTGCACTATACACACACACATACATATCCCAGGCCCAAACCTTCTGCCTCAGCCTTTTGAATGCAGGAATTAGAGAGTTCATTATCAGTTTCTAGAATAAAAACTTCCTCATAATTATCTTTTTCCTTAAATTTAATAACACTTGGTATCCCTCTGGGTCTTTTCTACCTTTTGAGTATTATTTTTAAATTAGAGGTTTCTCTATTCTGGTATGCCTTTCCCCAAAATAAGAAAACAAGGATTGCAACAATACTCTAAGAGGTACACTGTTCCATTCCTACCAGTTTTTGATGCTCAAATTCTTCAAAAATACAAAATCTGTTTTATAACATTTTAAAGTCCAGCTGTAAAGTTTGAAGATCAGTTCCAATATATTTGTTGAAATATCACTCCTCTTTTCAAACAGCCATCTTTTGGAAGTCATAAACTTATTTTGGTGAGGGCATTAACCTGTGTTTGAAATTCCTCCTTCCAAACTGAATTCAGATTCTACTGAAATCAGTTTCATTATCTTAAATTCACATTATTTCTAAGTAGAAATTTTGTTACCCAGTTCTATCATCTATTGTAGTATAAAACTTGGTTTAATATCATTTTTGTCTATTTCCCGAAATGATAGCAACCTAAATTTCCAAGGTTAAGTGTACTTGGAAAGATCCAAAACATATACTACAGAACACTTACATAATTCTAAAATAGGGATTACCCAAAATTCTATGAAAAGGTCATTGTCTTTCAATAAAGATAATAAGAAATGTAGGATTCCTTTGACTGTACACATTTATGGCATGTTCTTTTAAAAAAATCACAAACTACCTAATGCATGATAAGTACTGTTTCACTAAGCTTTAAGAGTCTTTATTTTATGGTGCATTTATACCCAGCCTTGTTTCTATTCTATATGCTTGATGGCCTTAATTCATATTTTAATTCTAACTGAACTTCATTGTAATTATGAAGAAACATCTAATAATATTTTTACCCCTACCTCATCTTATTTTGAAAGAAATGCTTGAAATCTTTCTGGTAACCATTTAGGTTTTTTTGGGGGGTAGGGGTGATGGGAAAGACAGGAAAAGGCAGAAGGGACAAAGAAGGTAAGACAGAAATACTCAGGTTACTATTTAAGGATTTTTTTTGCCTTTAGTGATATGCAGGAAATAGTCATTTATTCATTCCTTAATTTTCAACCATGTTTATCACAGAAGGTTCTCCCTGGAACATCAACAAAAAGAATCATACATGAAGCTCAGTCACTCATGGCACTGTTGTGACATAAAGATGCACTAGAAATGTTAATCACCTCTCAGACTCAAATGGGGTACCACTTAACTGTGGTAGATAGACAAGTATACTGGAATTTACTAACTACTTCTTTTTAATCATTATTGATAATGAATGTCACCCAGGAAGGAATTCACATCTTATGGAATAAGCAGAGATTTTTCTCTTTGACTACAGGGAACTGATTCTTTCAAAGAAGTAAATTAAAATTGTTGGGGGCAATTTCTTTTCACAAAGCTGTCTTGATTACCAGTCACAACTCTGTGCTTCTGTAAGTATAAAGTGATTGTTTGCTGATTTGTTGTGCTATTTTCCAAACTTTTGACAGCAAGATGTCCTGCACATAATTATGGGGTTGTACCTTTTCCTTTATAGATGCTGTCTGAACTATCAGAGTAATTTGCATACATACACACACACACACACACACACACACACACACACCAGTAGATAATTAATGGAAACCAAGACACACAAATTTTAAAAACAAAGCCTTGATGAACCATGGGATATGGCAACAATGAGTCACAATAGTGCATAAATTAAGCCAGTATCAGGTAGATTGTTTTTAAGGAAAATATAATTTCTATGACTTAGAAGGTATGGTAGTATTAATGTAAATGGACTCATAAGCACCTAGGGAGCAGCACTATTAGGGGGTATGTCCTTGTTGGAGGAAGTAAAGTCACTGTGGTGGCTGACTTGGAAGTCTTCTATACTTAAGCTATGCCCAGTATGACACACACCCTCCTACTGCTGCCTGTGGATCAAGTCACAGACCTCTCAGTTTCTTCTCTAGCACCATCTCTGCCTGCATGCTACCATGCTTCTCACCATAACAATAATGAACTAAACCTCTGAAACTGTAAGCCAGCCCCAATTAAATGTTTTTCTTTTTAAGAGTTGTTGTGGTTATTGTGTCTCATCACAGCAATGGAACCCAAACTAAGACAGATAGAAATCAAGTCCTTATACATTTTATTCTTTCATTAGTGGGAGACTCCAGGAGCTGTTTCACCAATGACCAATGAAAAAGGCACTTATCTTTTCTTATATATAATGTTAATATACAGGTTACATATTTCACGTGCATTTAAATGCCTGTTCACATATTTCTTTTATGCAAGTTTATTTCATAAAAGTATTGTCTACATTTACAGCTTCTGAAAGGGTAGCCTCACTGTCAGTACAATTCACTTCAGGTGTGATATTCTTTTTGGACAGCATCATTTATTTATATACTTATTTATGTGTTTTTGAGTCACAGTCTTACACTCTAGCTCAGGCTGGACTTACTATGTAGCCTATGACTGCATTAAACTCACAGCAACCCGCCTGAATCAGCCTTCAGAATAGTGGTGTTATTGGCATAAGCCACCACACCTGGCTTGGATAAGCACTCTTTACAATAAGTTAAGTGCACAGAATACTTAATACAGATGAGGCATGCAATAACTATTTTTTAATGAAAACTGTACAATTAATTTAGTGTAAATACTAGCCTACCATATAATATATGAGCCACATTCTTATTTCAGTTTTCTTTATTGGTAGTTGGGCCCTTTTTAAGGAGCTGAACAACTTCATGTACAGAGGGAAATTCATATATAGACAGGTGTAGTGAAATGATTTTTGGTTTCTTAAAAAACCCAGTTCTGTTATGTGAATATGTTTTTGTTTTAATCCAAAACAAAAGATATGGAGCTGCTTCAGATTGTCCATGGAAGCTCACTATGATTTCTCTCATGCTCTAGTAGAGATGTAATTTTTGCCAGCTACAGATAGTTTATGTTTGGAATTCAGTGCACTCTTATAAGGGTATAAATGCCAGAGGCTCAAGAGGAATGGGGACACTTCAAAAAGGTGGCTACTTCTCAAAGCCCCTAATCAGCAAGAAGTAACTTAAAGAGATCTACACCCTTTTCCCCTTCTGTCTTTTCTTTCTCTCCTACCTAGTGTTGAGGGGTTGGAAGGGATTGGGTGGAGAAGGGTGATAGATACAAGAACCCAGTAAAGTAACCAAAAAGTCCAGTTACACTAAGATCTTACTGTTTAAGGAATATATACAAATATGAAAAGAAATCTGGAGAAGAATTAAGAAAAGTTATCAAAATTTGGAAGTTACAAACCACAAATAAAAGATAGGTATTTGATCTCAACAACAAATGGATTAAAGAACAGAACTATATCCATGGACATGACATGGCAACTTACTTACGGGGAAGTTTACTAGAGAGCTTCCAGAAGTCAGAATATTAGGTTCTGAAGTTATATTTTAAGAAGAAACTTTAAAAAAGAACACTACTGTACAGATGTTTGAAAATGATTAGAAAAATTACCTAGTTAGCTACAAAAAGTTATACAAAACATGCTAGAAGTCCAAGTCATGAGATAAACCCATAAAAAATTCCTCCATTTCTATTCTAGTGTACTTTGTTTCCATAAGTATGTATGCCTGAGTCATTACTTAAAAATAGAAAAAATAAAATTAAAATACAATTTCTTGTCTGGTTTTGACATCTTGAGCAAGATATGCTATAGCTAAAAGAGTGGATCAGTCATAAAAATATCTGCAAACTATACACTATACATTATTTCTAATTGAGTTTGAGTGAGATACAGGTCAGAAACAGAGACGTTTTGCTTCAGAATCATTTCTCTAAAACTAGAAATAATAAGGGTACTGTTATATACTAGTGATTGCATTCTGGGAAGCAAGCCATTCCATCTGTACATGCAAACTCTAGCTACATTCCACAATGTAAAACACATCTCACTTGTGATTATATCTTTGATCATGACCTAGATTTGGCTGAATAGCACTGCTTACTTAGTGATGGAAATATTTTTTGCTTACTGTGCTAATGATCTAATGCCCTCTCCTTGACCTTCCTCATCCCGAGGTAATTTGTCATTATTTATAGAGGAATTTTCAGGCCTCACTATGAATCTTGTTTAAGTTGCTTTATTTATTGGTAGAGAGGGATTTTTGCCATTAGGTTTGACATGTTGGACAAATAACTTGCATGAAGATTTAGGGAGTTTACAGACACACTGGGTTTTATATCCTGTACAAAATTTTGCAATAATAAATGTCATATTTTAGACTTGAGTCCTTTCAGTGTGAACTTCTGAACAAACTATCATGGATATTCTAGTACAATGAAATATCAGAGTTACTTTCTCCATTTTGTGTTTATATTTAAGTATGCTAAAGGTAAAAAGGACACTTTATAACTAAGTAATGGGGAATACCTAGACTTTATAATGTTTACCTTATTACTATTTCACTTTTTGTTTTCAAGTGAAATAGAGAGATACCTTGAGGTTTGTTTCCTTCGTGGAGTCTTAGAAGAGTGCAAGAGATATAAAACTAGAAAGATAGGAAACTCCAGTGATAAAAGAGACTGGGATTAGGGCAGAGTTTGCTGGTTATCTCCTCTAATCCCAGCATTTGGCAAGCTGAGGAAAGAGGTGTACCATTAGTTGAAGGTCCACCTAGGATACAAATAGAGTGGGTTCAGGGCCAGCCTGTGCTATAAAGAAAGGCTATCATAACACACATACACAAAGAAAATGCAGGTCTATATCCCATCAATAATTATGTGTGGCCTGTGAAGACAACTATAGTCATAAAGCAATATGAACGTATAAAACAGTGAACAATTAATTCTCCATGTTGCACAAACTTGCACAAAAGCAGTAAACAAGACATATCAGAAAAAGTAGCCATTTAATAGAATCTTGAAGAACAATGTCTGTTCCAAGTGGAAGACAAGTTGCGAGTATGATGATATGCTAATTAGTTTTGGTCAACTTGATACAAATGAGAGTACCTGGAAAAAAAAGCAAAACCAATTGAGGAACTGCCTACATTAAACTGGCCTGTGGGCATTTTCGGGATTAATGATTGATGTGGGAGGGCCCAGCCCAGTGTGGGTAGTACCACCCCTGGGTGGGTGATCACGGTATCTATCACAGAAATAGTAAGCTAGAATAGATGGCATTCAGAACACTGATTGGGTGACTTAGATTTCTAAAGGCTTCCAGATGCTACTTTTTAACTATGGGCAGTTACTAAAAAGTTTTAAAAAGAGAACTACCCTAAAAATATCTATAGTTTGGGAAACATATCTTAAAGCAGCATGATGTTAGATTGGATAGTGATAACAGTGAACTCAAGAAAGTGAAAGAATATTGTAATAATACATGGGAGAGATGATGAATACTGAAACTAAGGTATTTAAAATGAGGATAAAGATAGGATGGATTTGAGAAATATCTTAAAGCATAAACAGCATGCATTGGAGACTTAAAAGACGTCAGTAATGAGGTAAAATAAGATTAGAGGTTGTGTCATTCACCAAAGAGAATATAGAAGGTTGTTATGAAAAGCTATTGAAAAAATTATGTTTAGAATATACTGAGTTTGTGCTGGTTGTAGTGATTCTAGCTTCATGTATCAGGCAAAAATAAATTTGAATATAGAACTGAAGAGTAACATTGCAACATAAAAAAGCATAGAAATCAGTGGAATATGTGCTACCCAGAAACAATATGCAATATTTCAATCAAACTGTTAATATTGTCATAACCATAGCAAGGCTTGTATTTAAGGTTGAAGTAAGGAGATTATGGTCTCCCTTACAAGTGGTGATATTATCATCTTATCAAATCGTACCTCTTACATGTCTTACCTAATCACCTATCTCTAACTCCAGGATATATATTTCTACTGAACAGCAAGACTAATATTATCTTCATTGTGGAAACTGATTGTTCTGCAGGTTAACAATGTATGTATACTATGTTGTAATATAAAATAGGGTACAAATGGAGTATGAACCATTTACTATACACCTGCTATACTAAAGGCACCAAATACCCTTTATCTCCATGGAAGAATATGCGGTATGAGTACTATAAGATGAGCAAGACTGCAGTCTCACATGGTAAGCCCCAGGCTATCTCTACAGACACTCTACTTAACATGGAAGATGTACACAGAGTTTCTGTTTAAGGGGCACTATATAAAGTAAATGTCACCTGAAGCAAAAGGGAACTTACCAGCTAAAATAAAATGATCTCTCTGCCAAGAAAATTGGAAGTTCCCATCTAATTAAAAGTGATCCCGATTCTTAAGAGGGACTGAACTTGAATGGTGAAACTCAAGAGAATATCTGGTTTCTATGAACTACTTATGGAAATTTACTCTTGTATCCTTATTTGTAGGTTTCAAATTTATTTTTTAATAAGTGATAAGAATTGAACCCAGAGCTTTCTACATCCTAGGGAAGCAATCTCTCCAACCCCTACATACTTTTAAATGGAATTAGAAGTGTGGTTTCTATTTTTAGCTTTGTGCATCAGGTAGCCTCTGTCTCAGCTACACCGCCTAGTGGAAAGCAGACATGGACAAAAAATGAGCATGGCTGTCACCAATGCAAGTTTATTTACAAAAACACATGGAAGGTTAAATTTGCCCATAGGATGTTCGTTTTCCTGTTTCTGATCTATATTAAAATCAAGGCCAATTTAACAAGTGAATATCTGAGAGCTACATTACCAGACCACAACAGGTTAAGGATTTTTGGAAAGAAAGGAGAATTCCAGACTCAGAAAGATAAGACAGCCACAAATACGGTGGGTGTTCTCTTAGAGGTACAAGAAAGGCTGCCTCAAGTATTTCCTCCCTCCGCTGGCAGTAATGCAAGAAGTTCTTGACGGAATTGTTCTACTGGATGAAGGCACTTTCCTGGATTTAAAGGGCACATTCGTAATACTAAATGAGTGACACATTACTACTGCATTAGTTTACCTAACAATTCACTGACAGCAGCGAACAAAGACCAGGGGAAAGAAATTCAAGATGAACTCAATGTCTTTGTAAGTTACTTATAATTTTTCATTCTTTTGGTACTAAGATATGCTTTTACGTCAGTACATGCTTTCCTATACATCTCACCTTTTGTCAGAGCTTCTTTCTAGGAATCCATTTGGAGATGTTAATGCCTAATCTCCTAAATTTTGTACACCTTGATAGAGGCACAAATGCAGAGAATGAAACAGTACTTTTTTTTAAAATTACTACTTGTACTAGAAAAGTACTGTTTTTGCTTTGTTTTCTATTAATAAAGAAAAGGTTTAAATGTGTAATTGATGAAAGTGAAAGCAAAAGATTTATAAAAGACATTAGGAGAAGTATAACTTTATTCTCATGTTTTTCCTCCATTGTTAACTTTAACCTGTGTCTAAAAGAAGGCCCTGTAAGCATGTTAGTATGTAAGTTCTAATTTACATACCCTCTAGATGACAGAAAATAGTGTTAGAATTACTTACACCAAAGGACAGAATCTTTGGTAGGATTCTTCTTCTGAATTCATAGAATTCATCAATACTTCTATGCCTCATAGGATACATACACACAGGGTATGTAAGAAAGTTACCTAATTGTAATGAATAGAGCTACCTAATCAGAGATATTTAGTGATGTCTACATTTAAGGGAAAATTTATAACATGAAAATTAAAATCTTCATTTAAAATGCAGATTATTCAATGGAACTTTGTATCTAACTGATGGAGAAAATGTTCATCTATTATTAGCTGGCTATTCTGTTTGGCATGTTTTTCCTTTCCACAGCACCTACATTCCAAAATACAGAATCTTTTCTTCGATTATGTTTATTGCCTCATTTTTAGGCCCTAATAAATCACAGTCCATGAGAGCAGAATTTTTTGTTTGGTTGGTTGGTCGGTTAGTTGTTGTTTGGTTGGTTGTTTTTTTGTTTGTTTGTTTGGGTTTTTTTTTTTTTGGCTTTTTGTATTTTAATGTACTGAAGAAAATGAAAGCAAAGTGTCCAGGCTCAAATAAGTGTCTTTACAAGTAAAGACACAATAAGCAATAGTTGAGTGAATGAGAAAAAGGGAGCAAGTTAGAAAACCAAAACTACGTTCTGCTGAAGATAAACAGGGAGGGATATTGGGAAAGCAAATATCTGATGCTTTCTATTTTCATATTTCCCAAGATGAATTATTTTAACTATTTAAACATGCACTAGTGTGCTTTATTTTTTTTACAAGATAATACATTCTATTTTGGCAATTCGGAAGTTTTAATAATACTGGGCAGCAATTTATTTTTGTGCCCAATTAACCTAATGCCAGCCTTTGTCCTAGCTAGCGTAGCTCCGTCCTGGGCTTATTGCAAATTTGTGTAGCCACACATTCAGAGAGGAGAATCATTTTAGCTACAGGGTGAATCTAACATCTCATTAATGAATTTGGAATCTCTTTAAAAGTGATTGACTTCCCAGTAGGTCCAATGCTAACAACATTGGCTATCACCCAATTTTGGCCAACATAAGCTGAAGAAAAAAAAAAAAAAACTTCATAGCTACTTCTGGAGGATTTTTTTCATCCTCAATTAGAGAGGAAAAAGTCTTGGTAGTACATAACGTAAATACATAATGTAAGATATTAGGGTATATCCATGTAATGCCTAGGTTAGGTAGCCACTTTCTAAATGGAAGTCAAACTTCCCAGAGTAACAAAATAGACATTTAAAAAAATCTCTGTTTACAGACATCAGTAAGTACTGAATCAACTGCCTTTCTTCCATATTTCCTGGGATGTAAGAGAGCAAAACTATATTCTTCAGCGAATTTGTATCATGTTTTGTTTCATTTGGCTGAGAAAAGCATTCCAAAACAGTATGAAAAAGAGCAAACACAAAAACATAATAGCCTGTTCAAAAGCCAAGAGAAACCAATTATTTTTAAATATAAAAACACTAGAGCAGAGATCCTAGATGGCAGTGCCGACAGGGGGTATCTGAACAGCAGGGGTATCTGAGCAGTGAGGGCAAGCAGGGTGATGGATAGGCCGTACTGTGGACCCCCAAACCCCGACTTTCTTCCGTGTTCCACCTTCAGGCAACCCAACTAATACTGCTGGGGCTTCCACAGCCCTAGGCCACCCGTCCAAACCCACTACCTGCAGATACCTTCCTGGGAACAGCAGCAGTGCACATGCAGCTCTACCCAAAGCCTTACCCAAACCCATCATCTGAGGAGACTTTCCTGTGCAGTGGCATGAGGCTTCTACCCCTCAGTTTTAGGCCACTTCCCCAAGCCCACACTCTGTGGACACCTTCCTGGAACCAGCCCATGGAGGATCAGACCTTGAATGCTCACTCTCACTGCCTGTCGAGTGAATACCTTCCTGTATTGAGGATGAGGCTCCATACCAAGGAGCCCACTCTCACAGTCTTGTGGACACTTTCTGGGTACTAGCTGCTCCTAGTTCTAAACCCAGGAGACCACACTCAACATCCTGTGGACATGTTCCTAGTGCCAGCAACTAGTGAGTGGTGCTGACTCTCACCACCCTGTGTGCTAGGACAGCACAGCCAGTGAACCCTGAGGAGCTGAGTCAGGAGTGGGACCAAATCTTACCCTTCACAATTTATATATATGTTTTTTTGTTTTAAAATTTTCTTTCTTTCTTTCCTTCCTTCCGTTTTCTTAATTTATTACAGTTTATTCACTTTGTATCCCTTCTGCAGCCCTCTCCCTTGCCTCCTCCCAATCGAACCCACCCTCCCTCTTCTCCCCCTATGCCCTTTCCATAGTCCCTTGATAGGGGAGGACCTCTTCCCCATCTATCTGACTATAGCCTATCAGGTCTCATCAAGGCTGGCTGCATCATTTTCCTCTGTGGTCTGGCAATGCTGCACCCCCAAAGGAAGGTGATCAAAACCCCACCTACTTGGAAACTGAACAGCCTATGGGCTTCCTTTTGAACAGGGGGTCTAGGTCCTCTCCATGCATATTCCTTGGTTGGAGTATCGATCTTTGCAGCCCCCCTCGATCCAGGTATTTGGAGATATGCCATATAATATAGGTAAACATACTAAAATCTATATTTCTAAAGGTGCAAAACAACAAGGAAAACCCTAGGGAAGATGCTTAATCCTCAGTCAGAAGGGCAAACAATAGACACCGGAAGTAGGAAAAGACAGGGAAAATGACATGAGCCTTCCACAGAGGACCTTTAAGACTCTACCAACCAGGGTATTGAAGAAGATACTGAGACTCATAGCCAAACTCTAGGAAGAGTGTTCTCATTTTATTTTATTTACTTTTAAAAAAGATTTATGTATTATTTATACAACATTCTGCCTGCACAACAAATTTTAATATAGATGGTTATGAGCCACCATGTGTTTGTATTGGGAATTGAACTCAGGACCTTTGGAAGAACAGTGAGTGTTCTCAACCTCTGAGCCATCTCTCCACCCACTTGTTCTCATTTTAAATCACAGCATCATTTTTATTAGGGAATTTTTTGTAATTACAAATTTTTATATTATAAATAGTCTTCATTTATATACAGACAGACACTGTAGTTAGGTATGTAACAGTTATAATCAAAGGACACAGGTAATGATAACAGAGTGCTAAGTCAATACTATTCTGAACAGGCCCAATTATTGATTTAAAGATCCTTGCCTTGAGGAAGAATGATGGGTATATAGTATAAAAAAACAAAGAGAGAAAGCAGAATTTCAGTGGTCTATTTGCAGGTGGCTTACAATGGCCCTGATTATCAGCAAATGTTGGTAAAAAGATACCATCAAATGAGTCAAATAACACTTTTTATCTCAACTGAAGACATCACCAATGGCAATATCCACTGAATTCTGATGGGCATTGCCACACAGGTACGGTCATTTAAAAAAAATAGGATTTAAGTTTTCATAATACAGTCTGTCTATTTTAAGGCAAATAAACACACTTTAAGACATTTCCATGCCTAGAAATAGACATGCCAAGGTGTTAATAGTGATTATATTTTGAGGCAAAATACCAAGCTTCTTCAAATTTTGATTATCTATTATAATTTTCTTTCAATTTACATGCATGTCTGAAAACCACCTGAAACTGGATATTTTCAATAATATAGAAAATACTAGTACC
This sequence comes from Pachyuromys duprasi, assembly GCA_028658305.1. Classification (NCBI taxonomy): domain Eukaryota; kingdom Metazoa; phylum Chordata; class Mammalia; order Rodentia; family Muridae; genus Pachyuromys; species Pachyuromys duprasi. Next base: position 62,787,693 of record CM053742.1, read on the forward strand.
TAATACAGTTGGTCCAAAGAGCTTGAATTTATCTAGTAGAGATTTTCCCTGTGAATTTGGATTGTCTGAATGATAATTAATATAAACAAAAATCCTTAGCAGATATCCTTCAAACAGTTTTGACTCGGCCATACTGATATTTCTACAACGAGGGAGACCATTCTGCATATTACTGGCATTTGTCATGTGATGGGCTTTACCCACCAGATGGCATTAGTACCTACTCCTTAGTTGTGAGAACCAAAAAAGTCTCTAGATCTTGCCAAATGTTCCTTGGAAGACAAAATCACCCTTGGATGAGCTCCACTGACCTAAATTAATACTGTACAAAACAGTCATTTGGGATATTTTTTTCTGCTAGATAATCTGCCTCAATTGCCCTATTGTTCAGTACAGCTGTCAGTCTGTAAGAATTAATTGAAGCTTTGTTACTGCTCATCTAACATATGGTGAAAAACCTCTAGATCATAATAATTAGTTGATAACTACTTCTCTGGTAATAAAATTGTTGTTTTTCCACTTTGAACTCAGCATGGAGCTCTAGGAAATAATATATATTTACTACTAAACTTAAACATCAAAAGGAGGTTGAGGAAAATAAAAGAAAGAGAATTTCTTTGGTCCTAAAGGAACAGAAAATCTGACTGTACATATTTTCTTTGCATGTGCCTCCTACTCCGAGCCCTTCTTATATCCAACAGGACGAACATATCTCTGCTCTGAGCTTATATGTTTTCCCTCATGTATATATCCTAGTTCGCTATTTGTTTCCATTGGAGTGTAGTTTCGGAGGGCAAGAATTTTCAACTTCTTATCTTTAGCTGTTTTGGTTCATTTATTCTTTTCTGAATTTGTCATATCATCCATACACATCCTTAGTCATTAGCTCTGTACTTGATCCATCGCAGGATAATTACAGCAGTACACACTGGGACTAAGAAGATGGATGAGTGCTGTGGAGGCCTGCATGGAGGAAGTGATTTGAACAAGTTGATGAACAGCTAGGGGATGTAGGATGCAGGATAAAAAGCAAAGGAGATAAAAATTGCTCAGTAGGCACGATTCTAAGCAGTACTGCTTTGAACTGGCTTACACAGTGGCTAGGGAGGCTTTTCTAATTAAAGATTGATTAGTGAATAAACAAACAAAGCAGAATGAAATTTAAAAAGAAAAAAACACAGCAAGTTTAGAGGTAGAATGGCTTCCATTAATGCTCAAGGATTTTCCAGATCAGGTAGTGGGAGGCACACTTTGACAGATACCTCCAAGACGCCTTAAAGATACCTTTGGCCAGTCTCACAAATCCCAAGAAAGGTTAACTTATATCCTGTCTTGCATATCTTATAAGTCTCCTACTTTTTTGACACAACTCAAAAATAACTTTACACTGCAACAGTTGTGAGAAAAATTTTATATAACATATTGCCAAAATTAAACATAATGCATTTTGTATAGTGCTTCTAATTCTTACTGAATAGGAAAAGAAAGCACTTAAATTGATTTTGTCAGTAATTTTACTGTAAACTATAATATGGGCTTCAAAGTTTAAAGGTAAAATGTAGCTTGTCATATACAATTTTGACAATTTTTAGAAACATTTATGATACTATTTTGTAATATTAATGAAAAATATATACATATACTTAAAAACAAATGAAATCAGTGCATATTTAATGATGTTGGAGAATTCGGGTTTTCGTTAAACCATATGTATTGTTACTACATAGTTATTTAGTTCTTTTTTATGTTTTTTATTTTTTTATATTAATCACTGGTTATGTACTTTGTATCCTCCTTTATTCCCTCCCAATCCCACCATCCCTCCCTCATCGCCTCTCTGCCCCTTTCCAAGTCCACTGATAGGGGAGGACCTTCTCCCCTTCCATCTGACCCTAGCTTATCAGGTCTCTTCAGGGCTGGCTATAATGTCTTCTTCTGTGGCCTAGTAAGGCTTCCCTTTATCTTGGGGGAGATCGAAGAGCCAGCAATTGAGTTCATGTCAGAAATAGTCCCTGTTCCCCTTACTAGGGTACCCAGTTGGATACTGAGCTACCATGGACCACATCTGAGCAGGGGTTCTAGGTTATATCCATATACGGTTCTTGGTTGGAGAAACAGTCTCATAAAAGACCCCTGTGCCTTGATCTATTTGGTCTTTGTGGAGCTCTTGTTCTCCCTAAGTCTTACTAACTCTCCCTATTGTCATATAATTCCCTGCCTTCTGCTGAAGGCTTGGTTGTGAGTCTTAATATCTGCTTTGATACAATGCTATGTAGAGTCTTTCAGAGGCCCTCTTTGGTAGGCTCCTGTCCTGTTGCTTGTTTTCTCCTACATCCAAAGTCCATCCCACTTGTCTAAGTGAGAATTGATCATCTTACCCCAGGTCCTCTTTCTTGTTTATCTTCTTTAGGTGTATAGATTTCAGTATGTTTTTCCTATCTTATAGGTCTATATAAGTGAATATATACCATGTGTGTCTTTCTGCTTTGGGGATACCTCACTCAGGATGATCTTTTCTAGTTCCCACCATTTGCCTGCAAATTTCATGCTTTCCTATTTTTTAATTGCTGAGTAGTATTCCATTGTAAAAGTACCACAATTTCTGTATCCACTCCTCAACTGAGGAGCATCTGGGTTGTTTCCAGGTTCTGGATATTACGAATAAAGCTGCTACGAACATGGTTGAGAAAACGTCCTTGTTGTGTACGTCCTTTAGTTCTTTATGACATAATGGTTAGGTATTTTTATACAAGGAGCAATTATATCAGGAAAAAAATAGGATATCCACTTCCAGCCAAAAGTAAAAGAAAAGGCAAATGATAGCTGTATATAAAAGACTCTAATCTTTCTGACACAGCTGGAGAATGAGGAATTCTGGTCAAATATTTTACTTAATAGAGTCACCATATATTTTACATGTATCTCCTATTTTCAAAGAGTTGGAATAGATCAAAATAAACCAAAGGTTATGTAGCTAGGGTGGTCCCAGTCTTGAAAAATAAAATGAAATAAACCAACTTTAATATAAAATCTCTTAAATTATACTACTCATTTGGATGGTTTTTGATACTATATTTGAAATTTAAGAGCAGAATATATTCAAAAAGTGTAAACCTTTTGAGCACTGAGGAAATATATTTTACATAGCCCCTCTGGTAAGAGTCTTTAATAACTAGGTGAGATTTATTTATAATCATTTTTGTAACTATTTAGGAATATACATGTTATGCTCTAATGGGTTTCTTTTCTCTTTTTTAATTTATTATTTACTACAATTTACTCACTTTGTATCCTGGCTGTAGCCACCTCCAGTCCCACACACCCTCCCTCTTCTACCCCTAAGCCCCTCCCCTAGTCCAATAATAGGGGAGGTCCTCCTCCCCCTCCATCTGACCCTAGTTTATCAGGTCTCATTAGGGCTGGCTGCATTGTCTTCCTCTGTGTCCTGGCAAGGCTGCATCCCCAAAAGGGAGGTGATCAAAGAGCCAGATACTGAGTTCATGTCAGAGACAGTACCTGCTCATCATACTAGGGTTGTCCCGGTTGAGCTCAAAGGGAATTATCTGGGTGTACGTAATTAACTAGAGGGAGATAGTAGGCCCTTAGGGATCTATTTGCATGGCAGGATTTATGCTGGTATATTATTTATTTCTGGCTTCTAGAAAAAGGAAGATATAAGCTTAGATAACTGAATAAAAGTGAGGAAATAGGGCAGTGAAGAGGCATATGGTATTAGATAATCCTTAGATATCTAGGACTTCAAACATTCTTTAAAGCCTCTAAGGAGGATAGGATCAGGAGAGAAGGAAAAGGAACTGTTTTTATGAAGTTTCCTATGAATAATGACTACTTGTGGACTAAAGGATTCACGGCAAAAAATTGGCTCAATACAGAATGCACCCTTGGACCTTTGTTCCATATGTAGGCATTTTTTTTTTTTTCAGGGAAGGCAACTGCAAACAGCTTTATCAGGGGAAAAAGAAAAGAAATCAAAAAAATCTTGTCAAGTTGGGAACTGGAACAATAAAAGGCAAATTGGGAGAGGCAGAGATTTTTGCTTGTTTTCAAACATGTATTCTCATCATTCTAGAATATATCTCCTAGCTGGCTTGTGAGCAATTGTCAAAGGGTAACCATAGATAACATGTTATCAGCATATATACATGTATGTGATAAATCCAGGTGCGCCCATGGGAATACAGTTTGTAGGAGTTTGAGTTCAGTTTGAAGGTGGAGGAAAAGAGATTATTTGCAATATTTAGATTATTGTTACTAAGGCAACCTGCCTCTGAATTCCTAAGTAGCTTAGAGACCTTTAGCTTGCAAAGAGAACTAAATTATCCAAGAGGTACATCTGTAGAGAAATTTTAATCCAGCAACACAGCTATTCTGGCTGGAATACAGCCACACCTCCTAGTTGATAGAGGCAAGCAGATCTGTGTATACAAGGCCAGCCTGGTATAGAAGTTTCAGGTAAAGAGAAATGTAGGTTCAGGCGTGGTGAGATACACACCTTTAATTACAGCACCAAAGATACAAAAGCATGTAGATATATCTCTCAGTTCTGATCAGGCAGTTTGGTTAAGTTTGAGAGGTTGGCAGTGGAGATGACTTCTTGGCACTTCAATTTGTGAAATTCAAAGGGAGTTTTTATGGGAGAGTTGTATAGAGACAGGCTGACTAGAGAGAAAAAGCTAAACACCAGTGAAGACAGGATGAGCCAGAGAATGAGAAGGAACCAGAAGATTCAAAAAGATTGCTAGAGGTAGTTTGAGACCAAGCAGAACAATTCAGTCAAAAGTGAAAAGAAGCCAGTTTGAATCAATTAGTGTAGAGCGGAGTCTGAGCCAGAACAGCTGAGTTGAAATAGCCAGCCAGAGTTCAGAAAGAGCCAGAAAGGGTGATCTTATTCAGCAGTAACTCTCAGAGGCTGAAAACATTCCATGTTTAGATTAGATTGTATAGAGGCTGGAAACTTCCAGGATTAGGCCTAGGGTAGCAGAAGGAGGCAATAAGCCTTGGAGACAACAATTAACCCAGGAGAGAAAACATTACTTTTACACACATCAGGATCTTGCAGTTTCTCAAGGTAATTTTTACAGTATAGATTAGCATTTTATTGGTGAAGCAAAGAGAAATAAACTTATGAGGCATCTAATAGAGACTTAGGCATGATAAAATTCTGGACAATGATTTTTATTGCTGTTTAAGAATTTGCCTGGTTAAACAAAGCTATTTGGTTTCTTATTAAGGCCACCATTTGTTGTTTTTCTTACAAAACACCAATGATCGATCCCTTTAAATGCCAAAACCTTGGGAGAGGAAGGTTTTAAAATGTCAAAATAACTTAGTCCTCTTACATCAGGAAATACACACACAATCTTTTTATATACAAATTTGCCCTTTCTTTAAATTCAATTTGCCTTTAATGAAGGATGAAAATTTCTGTTTCTCATCAATTTAGTCTTTTGCGTCTAACTAAATGAAGATGCTCATTTTGATTTTCCTATTATAGTTTAGACTCAGAGAAGATCAAGGCCTTGTAAAGGGGATGATGGCGAAAGAGAGGTGATGACTTCTTAAAAATTAAGTGTCTCTAAGGCTAGAAAAATGGCTTGGTGCTTATGTGGATTGGCTCCTTTCTAATGGACACAGACTGAAATGCAAGAACCTTCATGGTTACTCATAATCCTTTGTAACTCCATTTATAGGTTTCTGGGGACACCAGGTATACAAGCAGTGTACAGCCACACATTCATGCAAAATACTCATGCATATAAAATAAAAGCGTATTTATTTACACACAGGCACGAAAAATAAAATAAAATAAATAAAATGTTAAAATAAAGTCTCTTTAATTATGTTGCTCATTTGGATGGTTGTTGATACTCAAAATATATTCAAGAAGGGTAAACCTTTTGAGCACTGAGGAAATATATTTTATAGCCCTTCTAGTAAAAGTCTTTAATAATTAGGAGATTTATTCACAATCATTATTGTAACTATTTAGGAATACACATATTATGCTCTAGTGATTTCTCTCATTTTTTATTTTTTATATTAATTACAGTTTATTCACTTTGTATCCCAGCTGTAACCCCCCCCATCCCTCTCAATCCCATCCTCCCTCCCTCATCTCCTCTAATTCCCCTCTCCGAGTCCACTGATAGGGGAGGTCCTCTTCCCCTTCCATCTGACCCTAGCTTATCAGGACTACTGATCATCAGATGGCTAGAGGCCGGCATAAGAACACATCCAACAAAGATCAGGACATCATGGCTTCACCAGCAATCCACAAAATCAATGGATATTTAAATTCATAGGAAACACGGGAAAATTATTTTAAAGCTAAACTTACTGAGTTATTAGAGACAGAAAAAAGGAAATGAACAAAACCATCAAAGAAATACAGGCAAACATAGCAACAAAAAATGAGCACATAAGGAGGAAACAAATAAAAAAAAAATAGATGCCATTATGGAAAGACAGGAATCCACATTCAAACAGCTGAAGGAAATGGTGCAAGACATGAAAACAGAACTAGAATCAACAAAGAAAACACAAGCAGAGAAAACCCTGGAGTTGCAGAACTTCGAGAAAAGATCAGGAACCAAAAAGGTAAGGATCACCAACACAATACAAGACATGGAAAAGAGAATCTCAGGTACTGAAGATAAAATTGTAGAAATTGATACATCTCTCAAAGAAAAATTAAACTTGGAAAAGTCTCAAACACAAGACATCCAAGAAATCAAGGATGCCGGAAAAGAAGAAATCTGAGAATAATAGGAATAGGTGAAAAAGATGATTCAAGGCTCCAAAGTCCACCTGGTTCTTTGAGAAAATCAACAAGATACACAAACCCTTAGCCAAACTAACTAAAAGGCAGAGAGAAAATATCCAAATCATCAAAATCAAACAAGAATAGGTGGCTATAAGACAGACATTGAGGAAATTCAAAGAATCATTAGGTCTTACTTTAAAAGCACATAGACCACAAAATTTGAAAATCTAAATGAAATGGACAATTTTCTTCATAGATTCCATTTACCAATGTTACACCAAGTCCAGGTAAACAGATTAAATAGTCCTATATCCCCCAAGGAAACAGAAACAGTAATCAAAAGTCTCCCTGCAAAAACAAAAACAAAACAAAAAGCTCAGGGTCTGTTGGTTTCAGTGCAGAATTCTACCAGACCATCAAAGAAGATCTAATGCCAATACTCTTCAAACTATTTGACAAAAAAGAAACAGAAAGAACATTAACAAACTCATTCTATGAGGCCACAGTCATCTTGATACCTAAAACACCCAAAGAACCACCAAAAAGAAAATTTCAGACCTATCTCCATTATGAACACTGATGCAAAAATACTCAGTAAAATACTCGCAAACCAAATCCAAGATTACATAAAAGATATCATCCACCATGACCAAGTAGGCTTCATCCAAGGCATGCAGGTGTGGTACAACACACAGAAAGCCATCAATGTAATCCACCTCATAAACAAAAAGAAGGATATAAAAACATATGATCATCTCCTTAGATGACAAAAAAGAATTTGAAAAATCCAGCACCCTTTCATATTTAAAGTTTTGAAGAGATCGGAGATACAAGGCACATACCTAAAGTGTAAAGAAAATATACAAAAAGCCGATAGCCCAAATCAAACTAAGCAAAGAGAAATTTAAATCAATCCCTTTGAAATCAGTGACAAGAGAAGACTGCCCATTCCTTCTAGATCTCTTCAACATAGTACCTGAAGTCCTAGCTAGAGCAATAAGACAACTAAAGGAGATGAAAGGAATATACTTTGGAAAGGAAGAAGTCAAAGTTTCACTATTCGCAGATGATATGATAGTATACATGAGTGACCCCAGAAAGTCTTCTAGAGAGCTGCTTCAGCTGATAAACACCTTCAACAAAGTGGCTGGATACAAAATCAACTCAAAAAAAAACAGTAGCCCTTCTGGATACAAAAGACAAAAGGGCTGGGAAAGAAATTTGGGAAACTACTTCCTTTACAATAGCCACAAATAACATAAAGTACCTTGGTATGAGTCTAACTAAGCATGTGAAAAACCTGTATGAAAAAATCTTCAAGTCCCTGAAAAAATAAATTGAAGAAGATATCAGAAGATGGAAAGATCTCCCATGCTCATTGATTGGTAGGATTAACATAGTGAAAATGGCCATCCTAGCAAAAGCAATCTACAGGTTCAATGCAATTCCCATCAAAATACCAACACAATTATTTACAGAACTTGAAAGAACAATTCTCAATTTCTTATGGAAAAAAAAAAACAAAAAACAACAACCCAGAATTACTAAAACGATCCTGTACAACAAGTCTGGAGATATCTCCATCCCTGAACTCAAGCTGTACTACAGGGATATCTCCATCCTTGATCTCACAGTACTGGCATAGAAACAGAATGGTGGATCAATGGCATCTAAAAGAAGACCCAGAAATAAACCCATACACCTACAGATACTTGATTTTTGACAAAGAAGCCAAAACAATGCAATGGAAAAAAGACAGCATCTTCAACAAATGGTGCTGGTCTTACTGGATGTCTACACGAAGAAAAATGCAATAGATCCATATTCATCACAAAACTAAAGTCCAAGTAAATCAAAGACCACAAAATAAAGCCAGACACAGTAAACCAGTTAGAAGGAAATGTGGGGAAGAGCCTGGAACTCATTGGCACAGGAGACAACTTCCTGAACCGAAAATGAACAATGCAGGCTATATGATCAAACATCAATAAAGGTGACCCCATGAAACTGAAAAGCTACTATAAAGCAAAAGATACTGTCATCAGAACAAAATAACATCCTACAGATTGGGCAAGTTTCTTCACTAACCAAATGACAGAGGGCTAATATCCAGAATATATAAAGAATTTAAGAAGTTAAACACCAACACCCCAAGTAATCCAATTAAAAATGGGGAACAGAGCTAAACAGAGAATACTCAATAGAAGGATATCAAATATCAGAGAAACACATAAAGAAATGCTCAATGTCCTTAGTCATCAGAGGGATGCAAATCAAAACAATCCTGAGATTTCACTTTACACCCATCAGAATGGCTAAGCTCAAAAACTCAAGTGACAACACATGCTAGAGAGGATGGGGAGAAAGGGGAACCCTTCTCCAGTGCTGGTGGGAATGTAAACTTGTACAACTACTTTGGAAATCACTCTGGTGTTTTCTCAGAAAATTATGAGTAGTGCTACCTCAAGATCCAACTATAACATTCCTAGGCATCTATCCAAAATATGCTCAACTATACAACAAAGATATTTGTTCAACCGTGTTTGTAGCAGTTCTATTCATAATAGCTAGTATCTGGAAACAACCTATATGTTCGTCAGTGGAGGAAGTGATACAGAAACTGTGGTACATTTACACAACAGAATATTACTTCGCTATTTAAAGCAAGGAAATCATGAAATTTGCAGGCAAATGGTGGATAATAGAAAAGATCATCTTGAGTGAGGTAACCCAGAAGCAGAAAGACACACATGGTTTTTACTCACTCATAAGTGAATAGTAGCCATAAAATATAGGATAAACATACTAAAATCTATACTCCTAAAGAAGCTAAACAACAAGCAAGACCATAGGGAAGATGCTCAGTCCTCATTCAGAAAGGCAAATGTGGTTACACTTTGGAAGCAGGAGAAGGTAGAGAACAGGACAGGAACCTACCACAAAGGGCCTCTGAAAGACTACTGATCAAAGTATCAAAGGAGATGCTTATACTCATAGCCAAACTGTGGGCATAGTGCAGGGAATCTAAAGAAAGAAGGAGGAGATAGATAGACCTGGAGGGGACAGGAGCTCTACCTGGAAAACAACAGAGCCAAAAATAACCTGGGCCAAAAGGGACCTGCAGAGACTGATACTCCAACCAATGACCATTCATGGATAAGACCTAGACCCCCTCCTCAGATCACCTCCTTCTGGGTGGTGCAGACTGCACCCTGTCCTGATGAGACCTGATAGGCTAGGGTCAGACAGAAAAGGAGAAGGACCTGTCCTATCAGTGGACTAGGGGAGGGACTTAGTGGGAGAAGAGGGAGGGAGGGTGGGACTCAGAGGAAATGAGGGAGGTGTCTACACCCTGGATGCAAAGTAAATAAACTGTTAGAAAGAAAGAAAGAAAGAAAGAAAGAAAGAAAGAAAGAAAGAAAGAAAGAAAGAAAGAAAGAAAGAAAGAAAGAAAGAAAGAAATAGAAAATAAAACCCCATTTTTAGCTGATAACGTTTAGTCCCCAAGTGTTTCACTATTTTAATTCTCATGTAAGAGCTGTTCCAAAATTTATTTATCAAATTAACTATTGTACCTACTTGGTTTTTTTTTGGAAAAAATCTGTTGGAATGATTAATAGTTATGAAAGCATCACTTTTTGTTCTAGCAATGCCCTTAACGACATTTCAATGCTTTATTCCTATATTTTTAGTATATGATGTATAGAATGAGAGCATACAAGACAAATATGTACTGAGTGCCTGGGTAACATATTGTTAAATAAAAAAAATACACACACAGACAGAAGCAGCAGGAAACTGACAGATTTGAAAGAGAAAAGAAGTTTTTTTTTTATAATTCATTTGAAGCTATGAAAGTTATTGAAGTAAAATACTTGCCTCAAATACTTTTCGAACATATGAAATTAATTTTTATGTTCTATGGTGGTGACACATTCAAGGCTCACTGGTTTTGAATATTCTATTCAAAATATCTCAAAAGAAAGAATATTTGTGCAGTCAACTATTTGAACTAGTAGAGTGAAGCATAAAGAAGAATAAACAAGAAGATGTTTAGACAGTACATAAATACAAAATAATAAATATGAGTTTCTTACATAAAACATTCAATTTGAATTTATGGGTTATTAATTAATCTCATGCTATTTTAAAAGCTAGTGACAGCTAAGGGAAAAGCACTAAAAAGACCCTCTAAATTATTAATTTGGAGAGGTATCCAAATATATATAGTACATATATATGTATGTATTAAATAGTGTTATATATTATACTACATTTATACATTTGATATATAATACCAAATTCTATATAAATATATAGAGTACCTTCAATATAGTCAGTAGCTGAATGATAGACAATGTGAATGATATTTATAATGAATAGAGCAGCATCCTATCAATATTAGCTAATTTATTTTTCCATCATTTGAATGTGAACATTTTGACTATAACTTAAACTCTAATGTCGGCCCCTTTTCTTTATTTTTGTATTTCCTAACATTCATAAGATATATCTCTCTCTGAGGAAGATTTCTTTTTGGTATGTGCATTTTGTTTATGCTACACATGCCAAATAGATCTCGCAATATGAAACTCTGAGCTCATTTGGAAGTCATTTTTGGTAGCACATGAATCAGAATTCTTATTTTCTTCTCAGCACTACTGGTATTTTATTACTTCCATCTATAGTCCAATATGCTTTTAGCACTAAGAACCCTGAGGCCAAACACACAAAGCCCTAAGAAAATGGGAACTTCTAGCAATTCCAATTTTTGTCTTTCTTTCAGACTTCTTCGCTTCCCTGAAAGACTAAAATCACTTTCAGCTCACCATTAAACAGGAACATGGTGAGCATCAGTGATTGACGGAAGCTGGAGATGTTGACTTAGGAGTCTTTGACTTATAGGTCAGGTGTAAAACACTTAAACATGCTTGTCAAAGTCTGCTTGTCATACTCCTATGGGTTTTTCTAGACTATGCTCAAATGTCAAAGTCCTTATGAAGGCTTCTCTGGTGACCACAGGTAGAATTAAGTACTTCCTAGTTTGTATTTTTACTATATCCTAACATGTTTCTCTGTCTGGACACAGTAAATTCTAATGCATGTACCTTGCTTGTATTTACGGAATAGAAGCAGACTACTTTCTTACCTTCATTTCTGGCTTAGCACATCAAATCAAGTGGATTCTCAATGAATAATTGAAAGAATTGTCAGAGAGTGAGTAAAAATACCATCCATCTAATCATTATAGGTTACAGACAATCAATGGTTGGAGAGGACATGAACAACCCAAGTTTATGACTGCCAATAAGTTTGCATGTCAGTTAAGTTAGCCACAATAAAAGATTAACAATAATAATTAAAGAAATCAATTATGAAATGTCTTATAATAAAAGTTATTTAAAGCCTTTGAGATGTTTACCTCTGGAAATTTTCAGTTAAATATTGAGATCTATAATTGATCAGAACTGTAGAAAATAAAACCACAGATAAGAATGTTACTTATGTGTTTATGTATGTATATTATATTTATAACTTTTAAATTTTGAAAACTATTTGACTTTTTATGAGCTCTCTTCTTGTTAGCAGATCACATACTAATTATTGCTTAGCTGAAAAATTAACAATGTATATTTATTAAAGGTCAAAGAACAACTTCAGTCTTAGTCTCAACAGAGATATGAAAGCAATTGCGGTATTTATGAAAGTTTGTTGTAGTTTGTACTACTACCAGAGTTACTAGTTCAACTGTTGGGATATGCCCTAATTTGTGACTCAAGAACTAGGGGAAAGTAGTTCCTCTAAGACTACTCTCACTTCACAAATTGTGTAGTCCTACTCAAGTTGAAACATTTTATGGGCACAATCACTGATTAACGTAGTCCAAAGGAACAAATACCTATTTGAGTGACAGAAACATACCTCAAATGACAAATAATGTTTTAACTGACATTCTTGCTGAGGATAAAGATCTATAAAATTAAATCAATACAGTCCTTAGATATATAACGATATCAATACAAGTTTTTTTTTTTTAAACTGAACCACAGGATTCACCATGGTTTAAAATATGTTACTCACCAAAAATAGGTTTCTGAAGTTGTTGAGATCTCCAAAAAAGTCTTCTATGGTTACTGTGTTTGGGTCAAAAATGAAGTATTCTCCCAGGTTCTCATACAGCTTCACCATATTGTTGTGCATGGTGGACAGTTTTTCATACTGCTCTCTGGCATTCTTTGTAAAGCTGTAACTTTGCATTAAGGAATGTTATCCAATAATATTTCAGAGGCTACCACTAGATGTCAAGACTTAAATCCATTGCTTCTGTAAATATGTTTATATATTGGTTTGATAGAACTGTCATAAAGTATCACATACTGGGTGCTTTCAACAACACAATTTTTTTTCAAACATCCAGAGCTAGAATTCTGAGTGAAAGACATTGGAATGTTTAGTTTCTTAAGCAGCCTTTCTCTTCTTCAATGGCTGATTGCTGCCTTCTTGTTGTGTCCTCATACGATTGTTCACCTCTTTTGTTGTGTGTGCTCAAATCTCCCCTCCTTTCTTTTCTTTTTTTTTTTTCTTGAATTTTTAAGATAGGGTTTCTCTGTGTAGCCTTGGCTGTCCTAGACTTGCTTTGTAGATCAATTTGGCCTTGAACTCACAGAGATTAGTCTGCCTCTACTTCCCTGAGTGCTGGGATTACAGGATTGCACCACCTTACCCTGCTAAATTCTCCTTACTTAAAAAGCCACCTGTCACCTATCAAGATATACCTTGGGAATCCAAGATGGCAGCTTCTAGAGTGCACTTTATCTGAGGGGCTGAAACTCCAAAATTGCATCTCATGAAACCTTCTCCTAAATAGACCATATAGTTCATCATAAGCAAGCCTCAATAGATATAAGAACATTGAAATAATCCCTTGTATCCTATCTGACCACCACAGACTAAAACTAGACCTCAACAAAAACAGAAATAACAAAAAGCCTACACACACGTGGAAGCTGAACAAGTCTTACTCAATGATAGCTGGGTCAGGGAAGAAACAAATAAATTAAATACTTCCTAAAATTCAATGAAAACGAAGGCACAACATACCCAAACTTATGGGACAAGAAAAGAAGTGCTAAGAGAAAAGTTCATAGCACTAAGTTCCTTCAAGAAGAATTTCAAAACATCTCATAAGCGCAACTTAAGGGCTCACCTGAAAGCCCTGGGGTAGGGGTGAGGAGAAGCAGACAGACCCAAAAGGAGTAGACAGCTGGAAATAATCAAACTCAGGGCTGAAATCAATAAAATAAAAAACAGAGAGAACAATTCAAAGAATCAATGAAATCAAGAGCTGGTTCTTTGAGAAAATAAACAAGACAGACAAACCCTTAGCCAAATTAACTAAAAGGCAACTATCCAAATCAGCAAAATCACAAAGAAAAAGGGAGACATAACAATAGACACTGAGGAAATCCAAACAATCATTAGATCTTACTACAAAAGCCTATATGCCACAAAATTTGAAAATCTAAATGAAATGGACAATTTTCTTGACAGATCCCACTTACTAAAATTAAATCAAGATCAGATAAATAGATTGAATAGTCCTATATACCTCAAGGAAACAGAAGTAGTCATCAAAAGGCTCACTTCCAAAACAGCCCAGTGCCAGATGGTTTCAGTTCAGAATTCTACCAGACCTTCAAAGAAGAGCTAACTCCAATTCTCTTCAAACTATTCCACAAAATAGAAACAGAAGGAACATTACCAAACTCATTATATGAAGCCAGAGTCACCATGATACCTGAAGCACACAACACCCAACAAAGAAAGAGAACTTCAGACCTATCTCTCTTATGGACATTGATGCAAAAATACTCAATAAAATACTTGCAAACTAAATCCAAGAACATATAAAAGATATCATCTACCATGACCAAGTAGGCTCCATCATCCCTCAGACATGCAGGGGTGGTTCAATATATGGAAATCCATCAATGTAATCCATCATATAAGCAAACTGAAGAGGGGCATGGGAGAAGATGAGGGAGGGAGGGTGGGGTTGGGAGGGAATGAGGAATGGTGAGCTGAAATTAAAAATGAATAAACTGTAATTAATATAAAAATAAGTCATCAACTTGAAAAAAGATATGCCTTGATATCTTTTAAATATTAATTACCTATTTCAAGAACCTTTCTTCATTCTGAGTGACTTCTAATTCTGAGAAACTTGGCTGTTCAGCTGTCAATATGTGAAGTATGGAGCATGCAGGGAATTTCACACGATTCAGTACAAAATTTATATGGTCATGTTGTTTACCACGTTTGAAAATCTTTCAGTTAGACAGAAATATTTAATGTGTAACCACGTAGGGCATGTTGTTCAGATTATGTTTGCTAAATTGAACTACACATGTGCATATATATCAGAAAACTACCTCGATTCCTATAGTCTGAATTTATTATGTGTGTGCATATATACATGTATACACATACAGAAATACATTAAAACATACAGAGAAATATGAAGAGGAAAGTAACAGAAGATAGAAATGCCTCTTTAACCTTCCTTTCTCCTTTTTCCTTGGTAGCAACCAGAAAAAAAAATTTTCTGAGTTAGCTCTTGAACAGGCTCAAAGACCCCCAGTCCAGAGATGCTCATTCTAAAGACTGTTACACAATTATACTGGACTGTGTCTTGTTAAGTTCCTCCCATTTTATACCCTTTTGTTTTCTGACTAATGATTCTCCATGACTGTGTATTCTTCATGAAACCTAAGCTTAAATATATTGTGATTTCTCCTTGGCATTTTCATTTCTTTCATCTCTCATGTCACAAAAGATAAAAATAGCCAGTTTATATCACAACTCATGCTTGTAACCACGCATTCAAGTCCAACCTATGCCATACAGCAATACCTTGTCTAAAATTTAAAAACTATATATAATATTCTATTTGACTGTCTGTGTGTCTATCTGTCTGTCTGTCTATCATCTATCTACTATCTATTAACTACCATTTATTTACTATCTAATATCTATCTATCTATCTATCTATCTATCTATCTACCTACCTACCTACCTACCTACCTACCTACCTACCTACCTATTTCTACCAAATACTGTTTAGAACTACTGAAGATAAATTGAAAAATGAACCTTTTATGACTAATAAATACAAAGTCAGAAATATGTTGACTAAATATTCTAAATTTGTTATAAGTATGATAAATATTAGAGCCTTTTCTCTTTGGCTAGGTAACTGTTGAATGCAAAGCCATAAGAATGATTTAAAGAAAAAATAATAGAATCATTATGAAAAAAAAGAAAGACAAATCAAAGTTTAAAAATTAGAGTAAAGTTCATTAAGAATGACTAGTGACAACACAAGTAAAATTGTAATGTGGGTTCAAATATATCTGATGGGAATACCGCAATTTTTTGAAATGCAGTTTATTCACTTTGTATTCCAATTGTAGTGCCCTCCCTCATCTCCTCCCAGTACAACCCTCCCTCCCTCTATCTGCCCTATCCTTCTCCCTTAGCCTACTGATAGGGGAAGTCCTCATCCCTTACTATCTGTCCCTAACTTATCAGGGCCCATCAGAACAGGCTAGATACTCTTCCTCTGTGGCTTGGCAAGGTTGCCCCACCCAGGGGGACGTCATCAAAGAGCAGGCAACCGAGATCATGTCAGAGACTGTCTCTGCTCCCCTTACTAGGAAACCCGCTTGGAGACTGAGCTGCTAATGTGCTACATCTGAGCATTTGGTTTAGTTCTTCTCCATTCATGGTCTTTGGTTGATGCATCAGTCTCTGCAGTCCCTCATGGGCCCAACAGTTTTAGCTTTGTTGGTCTTGTTATGGAGCTCCTGTCCTCTCCAGGTCCTTCTAGCTCCTCATTCTTCCATAAGACTCCCTGTGTTATGTTAAGTTTGGCTGTGTGTCTCTGCATCTGTTTCAATCCCCTGCTGGGTGGAGTCTTTTAGTTATCTGCAGTAAGCTCCCATCCTGTTCCCTCTCTTCTACTGCTGCCTGTGTCCATCCTGTTTGCTGGTCTGAATGAGAAATAAGTATTTCCCCAGGGTCTTCCTTGTTGTTAGCTTACTTAGGTCTATAGATTGTAATATGTTTATCCTATATTATATGGCTAATATCTGCTTTTGTTTTTCTAAAGCAAGCAATGCAGAAACCAGGCCATTTCTGGAAAATTACTCTGCAGTTGACACTTAAAGTATATACCATGATTTTGAAAATGAGCCGTCATTTATCTCTGATCATTTTAATGCTACTTAACTCTCTGCTAACAACTGTCATTAAATCATTAAACCTTCAAATTTGTTTTGACATTAACATATCTGTAAGAACGAATGTTTTTTCTAACTTCTTTTTTCATAAAATGCGCATGCTTCGTGTCCATTTTGATTTTATCATTAAAAGTATAACCACATAGTTTTTACTTTTAAGATTGTGTTTAGATATTAAACATACATTTCAATGGAGCAGAAATGAGACACTAGTCTTTATTTCTGAGCACAGAATTAAAGTGGCTGTTTTGTTTTCATGTCTCCTAAAAAGAAAAAAAAATATACAGACTCATGCTAGAAACTTACTAGGAAGAAATACTTTTCAAAGGTCACTTAAATGTAATCTGTTTGCAATGCAAATTACTAAAATGTATATTTCGGGATGCTCAACATCTGTAAACCAGTGAAAAAGTCAAAGCTAACAAGAAAAGGAAAGTTCTTATATGCCTCATTCATCCTAACATACATTTTTGGAGTCTAAAACATGTTATGTAGTGATATACAATTTTACCAGATTGACTTTATAAGTCAAAACTCATTTCAAAAATTCTGTTGCCAAATAAAAAGATACAAAATTTTACAAATAATTTATCTTTGCAACAACAAATAGAAAACAGCCCAGTCTTAGTCTTTTGCATACAATTACAGTTATTATTTTCTAACAGGGATAGATATTTCAGTTCTGAAATATTTCAGAATCTCAATCATGCCACCAAATGATAAGGGACTCCACATTAACAAACAAACAAACAAAAGCCTGAACATGTTGGAGGTGGCATATTCTTTGAAGCAGAAGCTTTGAGGCCAAACTGGTCTATAATACACTTTGAGTCTTTGCCTCATGAACCAAAATCAATAAAAACAAACAGAGAAAGAAAACCCAAAAGAAACAAAGAGGAAGAAGGAAACTATATAGCTCTTTCTGTAAAATGCTACTTTTTTCATGCCTCTAATTTTACTTATGAAATTTAATTTTTGAATTCATAAATTCACTTATGAAATTTAATTTTTAATGCAACATATTGTCTGGTGCTTGTTAGTATTACAATAGTGAATAAAGCCCTAGTCTCTTCCTTGAATAAGCTAACAACACAATATTACAAATAATTATGCCATCCTCAAATAACATTTTCTATCAAATATCTACAATGTATCTTGATTCCTATTATGTTCCTTATTATTATTATTATTATTATTATTGGAAAACAACTTTTTCTCAATCACACTGACATTCCACTACAATAGTTTTAAAGTTGTGGGCATTAAATAGAAGCCACTCATCCCTCTATGGATAGAATATATAGTAATAGTACATGACATGAAAACTAGCTCTTTTCATATGGTACAATGAAAAGTTAAATCTGATTGTTGGGAATTGATTAAAGTTGCATATTTGGACCTAAATGTTACCTCAGCAGATACTTGGGAAGAGAGATCCAACTCTTTCGAGTTTTCCTCAGACCTCTTCCACACACTAAATAAATAAAATATAATAAACACAATACATTTTTGATGTGTGATGGTGACTCACAGAATCTGTGGTACTAGAGAGGCTGAGGCAGGAGGATCAGACAAGGGTCCAAAGCCAAATGGGGTAACTTTGCCAATTTCTATTTATTAGTATTTTTAAGTAAGTATCTCCTTTACTGGAATATACCTAGAGAGAAGGTCAGAAATGTATTTCATTAGTAGAGATCTAAACTGTTCCTCTTACATGTGATTATTTAAGACTGAGGATAACAAATTTTAGAAAATATGTTGTAGATTATTGGACGAGGTCAGAAAGTGTACTCTAATGTGGGTTTTGAGAAAAGCCAAGGAGGAGCAGATGGCCATGTTTAGGGTGCAGAGGGAAGGCACACTGTGTAGCAATAACACAAATTCTACCATAACTCTCAGGTATGAAGAAAAATGGTAACATTGGCAGCAATGCCCAGATACACTGGCTTGGATGACACAGAAAAGTGAACACAGCTCAAACAACGTTAAAGACTAGGGTTCTGTGAGGATTAGATTTTCTTCAAAAGATAGAATGGCCCCTTCCACCCATTCAAACACCCCAAATTATTTAGAGAAAAACCCTGGAAAAACAATGAGCTTCCTAATTCATTGTAACTTAAATGGCATATTAAATATACTTATAAGGTAGTGATGTGGGACAGATCTAAAACATAAAGTAATCAAGTATGAGAGGTTGAAAAAGTAATTCCAAACCCTTTTCTTTTAAGCAGCCTACTTTAAAACTCCTTGTACAAAAACCTCAAATTTCCCCCCAAATCTTCAGAATTTTTTAAGCATAGAACTTACTTTAGAAGCTGAGAATTAAAATTGTATCAACCTTTCCCACACAGATATATTCTTTGAACATTTAAACATGTGTGTAGCATTGTAAAATATTAGCAGTTGAGATACTCACCATTTTAGTGTATCAGTAATATGGAAACTAATTGGGTTTCAATCATGAATATTAAAAGTTAATTTCTAGACATGCATTTTAAATACAGAGAGCATTTTTATATTAACTCATTGCAATAGTGACTACATATAAATTTATATAGCTAATATGCTTTGGTAGTATAATAAACAGTATAGATTTAAAATTCAACCTGAAAAATCTGTTTCATCTCTAGTACCTGTACAGAAAGAAATTTATTTTCTATATACTTCTATGTATATTTTATATTGATTTTCATTATTAAAAGTAGTTTAACCTACTTGCCAATCCCTGGATGTTCCCCAAATAAAAACATAGAACCATTTCATTAGATCAGGTAGAGAAAACTGTTTCTCCTTTTACTTATCTTTGACAGACAGAGTAATTATTACTAGGGAATTTTTTTTTTATTGTAAGTAGAATGAACATTAGCAGAGCATTAGGGGTGACAGCGTTTATATATCATGTAGCTAATTGAGTCAAATCAGTTCTTAAAATTTTCATCTTTGTAGGCAGTACATTAGTTACTTACAATTTTAATAAAAGCTTGAAATATTAAATATCATTACTGGTAGATTGTTAGAGAACATGGAAAAATCAACTCGAGATCCACTTAACCTTCACATAAGCTTTAGTTAGCAACATGTCATAATTGCCCATTTAAATGAAAGGATGTCATAAATGTAAACTCTACTGAAAAATAGTGTTTCTAATTCTCATAACATCAAAAAATTCCCTTAAATGCTAAAAAAGAATTTTCCATATAACTTGAATAGTTTTTAATCAGGAATTAGTATTTCAAAGAATCAAAGCTAAAATATTAAGTCACAAATACTTGGAAATCAATTAAAAACTATATATTGTTTGGTGAATATATCTTGAAAAATATTTTAAAATATTAGACATTAATAAGAATAATATGGACAGTATTCAAGTTTACTGTAATACTCAAGGATAGCTCTAGATATAGAATAAATTTTATTTAGAACTCATTAGAAAATGGAGGCAGAGGGCATTTGAGTAACAGAAGACTGCCTATTGATATTGTGCTCAAGTTATAAGTTTTAAAATGCAGAAAGCATTTATAGTACAAGAGGGATATAAATATTTTGTAGTAACCAGACTTTTCCACAGACAGAATGAATAATCCAATATTTAAACCAACGAAGGACCATTCACGGATATAACCCAGAACCCCTGCTCAGATGAAGTCCATGGAAGCTCAGTATCCAAGTGGGTTACCTAGTAAGGGGAACAGGGACTGTCTCTGACATGAACTCAGTGGCTGACTCTTTGACCACCCCCCTGAGGGAAAAGTAGCCTTGCCAAAACACAAAGGAGGACAATGCAACCAGTCCTGGTGAGACCTGTTAAGCTAGGTCATATGGAAGGGGAGGAGGACCTCCCCTATCAGTGAACTTAAGGAGGGTCATGGGAGGAGATGAGGGAGGGAAGGTAAGATTGGCTGGGAATGAGAGAGGGGGCTACAGGTGGGATACAAAGTGAATTAAATGTAATTAATGTAAAAAATAGAAATTTAATTAAAATGGTTTAAAATCAGCTTCTATAAAAAGAGAGGTTCACTATGTACTCTTTATTCTTTAATCACTAAATTTTCTCTGTGTTTTTTTCAACCTTCTTTGAAGACAATCTGTGTTTGTAGGTGTGTTTTGCTTTGTTTTTGTTTTGAGACAGTGTCTCACTATGTAGCTCTTGCTGGCCTAGAACACAGAGATTCACCTCCCTATGCCACCAGAGTGAGTGCTGGGATTAAAATTGTGTGCCACCATGCCTGATGACAATTTAACTCTGAGAACTTAGCTACTCCACAGAGTCATTTCCTTAGTACCTTACTCAAATACATTGACTAAATTCTTACTGTGCACTAAATATCTTTTAGAGGACAAAACCACACTTATTAATCTGAAAAGTCGTTGCTTTCCTAGAGGTAAAATTTTGTTTGAACAAATAATTACAAATTTGTTGATAATTGAAAATCAAAGAAAGTGATTAAAAATCACAAATTGCAGAGTTCAAGGCCAGCCTGGTCTACAAAGTAAGTTCCAGGACAATCTGAGCTACACACCGAGAAACCATGTCTCAAACCAAACCAAAACAAAGCAAAACCAACCAAACAAACAAAAACACCAGACCAAAACAAACAAAACAAAACAAAAGAAACCTGAAGTTGCCAAATAAATGTACATTTGGAGGCAATACAACTAAACATTGGATGAGACAGGAGTGAGCCACAAGAAATCTTTTAAGAAGGGAATGCGTCTTTAAGAACTGAATTTAAGCTGAGAGCTAAGAGTCAATGGAAGTAGCACCAAGGAAGAGTGAAAGAAGTTAAGGAAGGGTATTAGATATTTTAGGAACATAATAAGGACTAATGTTAATAAATTGAAGCCTATAAAGCAAGTGGAAAAGAGAAAACAGGTAATGAAGCAAGTGAGTACTAGATTTTATGAATCTTTCAGAGTTTTTCCTGAGGAAAAGTATCATTAAACAGTTTAAAGGAAGTAGAAGTCAGATAACTTCCACTTAAACACACCAAAAGTCTATCTCAATTAAAATTCACAACCAAAAATTCTAGGTCTAAGGGAACACAGGATATTGCCTAAGTGAGAATAAGTCTTCTTGCTAGATCATAAATACTCATATAAAGAGTACACGTTATATAAACATCTATTATAAATAAATTTTATTATTAACATAAATATCAGTTAGAATCAAAGATAATTTTAGAAGCACAAGTGGTAAGCAATTCATAATTACTAAAATTGGCTTATAAAGTGTTGTGTTTAGAATTACAGAAGAATTATGATTATAAATGTTTGAGATTGATGTATTTTGTAGCATGTTATTTGTATTCATAGTATGCACACACAGGCATTAGTTAGATTATGTTGTACCTCTAGTCTTAGCTCACATTCAGGTCTCAGAATCATTTATCAGATGGTCATAGTGTATAAAACAATTGCTAAGGATTATGTAGAGAAAAATAAAAGGACATTGTTACATACAACTAACTTTCACTGAATTTATCAACTAGAATTGAGAGACGATGGCAGAGCAGCAGTAAAGGAATGATATTCGCTGAATTCTGACAATGAAGCAGGTACTTAACTAAACGTTTAACAAATGATTTTTTATTTAATCCTTTCAAATGGTCCTATTATCCATACATGCCATTATTACTTACATTTTATTTTATTCTTTTAAAGGTGCAGACTTAAGTTTATTATCCAGTGGAAAAGCCTTTAAATGATTGAAAGGCCAATCAGACCATCCCATGGTAGCCTCAAGCACCAGTAACAATCAGTCAGGTTGATGCACCTCTAAGGAAATGTGGGAGATATGGGGGACAAGGTCACCTAAGAGACTTCTTTAAAGAAGGGGGAAGCAGTCACAGATTCAGCCTCTGATCCGTTTTGTACCTCTATTTTATATATGAGGAAATTAGTCTCAGGGAGGCCAAATGACTTTCAGAGTGTCATGGAGATAGTAAGCAGATTTAAGACTTGGACCTGGGGACCCATCTCTATATCCTTTCAATCCAAAATTATATTTGTAATGAAGCATGTCATAATACTTCCTTTGTTTAAAAGGGAAAAAAGAGACCAAGATTAAAAAACAAAATAAACTCAATCCCTGAAAACTACGAGAACAAAGAACAGCTGATTCAAGGATCTTGAGGAAATATGCCAGAAGTTTTTTATTCTACCTTGAAATATGGGAGTGAGTTTTCTCACTCAAGAGAAGCTACTTCATGCACTGGCAATAGCATAATCAAAGGTACCAATGTAGCTGGAGTTCTGATGTAATTATTGGTTCTGTGGGATCATTTGGCAGATCAAGGCAAAGTAGTAGCCATGGAAAATAACAAAATGCATATTAAGATTCTGAAGTGTTTTTTGTAGGCAGAGAATAATCGATGTTTTCTACACAGAGAGATAATGTGATATTATGAGTTTCACTGAGAACACAAATGAAGAAAGTATGGAAAGTATGAGACTGAATCTGAAGAGAGCATCTAGACTGTCACTGCAAATGGAACATTAGGGGTGGATGGGTGGATAAAATAAATACATGGAGAGCTAGGCTCATTAGTCCCAGAACTGAGAAAACTGAAGCAAAAAGATTGAGAGTTGAAGGATAGCTTAGGTTATACAGTGAGATCTTGTCTTAAGAATGACTTTGCAGCCAGCCCTGAGGAGACAGGGTAAGCTGGGGTTGGATGGAAGGGAAGGAGGTCCTCCCCTGTTGGTGGACTTGGAAGGGGCGGGGAAGAAAGAGATGAGGGAGGGAGTGGGAGGGCAGGAGGAAATGGGGGAGGGGGCTACGCCTGGGATTCAAAGTACCTAACCTGTGATTGAGATAAAAATAAATAAATTAAAAAAAAAAGAATGAAAAAGGAAATGGAGAAGGCAGACTCCATGGTATATGAATTGACTGTATATGCGCAACTAGAATTAGTGATAATTCCATTTGAATTTTGAGTGTATGTGACTCAAAATATGTTTTGCAGAAGTTTTAAAATAATTATTTTACTATTTTTATTTATATGTATAGGTGTGTATCAATAAGTGAGTATTTATATATGACTGCAGTGTCTGCAGAGTCTAGAAAAATACATTGCATGACCCTGGAACTAGAGTTACAGGTGGTTGTGTGCTACAAACATGGTTTCTGTGTTTTTAAATAATCTACTCCTCAACTCATAACTACTGAGCTATCCCCATACACTGAACAAGGCTTAAAAATAAATTTAAAAAATATGATTTTGTTGAGGATATTTTCCGGGCCTTGCAGGAGGGAATCTTCTTTTTCCTTTGTTCAGAGCCTGTCACAGAGGGCCTCTGAAAGGCTCTTCCCTGCAGACTATCAAAGCAGATGCTGAGACTTATGGTCAACCTTTGGGCAGAGTGCAGGGAACCTTATGAAAGAAGTGGGAAATAGTAAGATCTGGAGAGGACAGAAGCCTTACAAGGAGAGCAACAGAACCAAAAAATATGAGCACAGGGGTCTTTCCTGAGACTGATACTCTAACCAAGTACCATGCATGGAGCTAATCTAGAACCCCTGCACAGATGTAACCCATGGCAGTTCACTGTCGAAGTGGGTTCCATAGTAATGGGAACAGGGACTGTCACTGACATGAACTGATTGGCCTGCTCTTTGATCACCTCCCCCTGAGAGAGGAGCATCCTTACCAGGACACAGAGGAAGGCAATGCAGCCACTCCTGATGAGACCTAATAGACTAGTATCAGAAGGAAAAGAAGACCTCCCCTATCAGTGGACTTGGGGCAGGACATGCGTGGAGAAGGAGGAAAGAAGGGATTGGGAGGGGAGGAGGGAAGGAGCTACAGAGGGGATACAAAGGGAATAAAGTGTAATTAATAAAATAATAAAACAACTCAATTTGAGAGCCAAGAGAAAATATACAATTTGGAAGGAAGAGAATAATGACTAGCTTTGAACATGAAATCTACGGATGGTTTCCGAAATGTAGTTAGTTGAACTATGTGGTTCCTTGGTATAACATAATTAAGAAATAGGCAGCAGAGAACATTTGCAAAGACAAAGCAAGATGAGCAGAAGACCTCATCTTGTGCAATCAGATCTTGATAGAATGATGTATTGCACTTACGTTCATTAAAAGAACACTCCTTTAGTCCAAATAGATTTATCATTGATATGCTTCATCCCTCAAAAGGAATATTTGGGAATTGCAAGTCTATCCAACAGCACATATAACATTCTGCAGTTTATGCTGAAAACTTCCAATGAATCACAAGAGGCTGTTAGTCTGACCTTGGTCAAATGGTAGGTAGATCCCTGTGCTATTGAATTTTCTTGTTTTGTAGAATAATAAAGTTAGGGATTTTGGGTACAAAACATTTTGGGAAATGTTAAAGATTCAAACACAGCCATCTATAATTACAAAATTTGTTAGGAATCATGAGAGTAATTATAGGAAAATCACTCCTTGTTTTTGTTCTTCAGTCTCTGTGTTTTAATATTCAGGCCTTTTAGGTAATTCTGATATAATCTGAAATTCATATATAGATATTTGATTTATTATGCCATTTCATATGATTCCTTGAATTCTTAGGTATTGCTTTTTCTCTATCCTGATTTTATGAGTATGTTCCTTATATTTGCTATCATGTGTCATACTGTATTTCAGGTTTGGAAGTTTTAATACTGAATTGTAAATACTTCCATCCTATTATTTTAATTAGCTAGTACCTTCAAATTCAGGCTTTATTTTACCATTCTTGTTTATTTCACTTACTTAATTGGAACTACCAAAAATGTAAACCGGTAGGAAAAACAATAATATGCATTGTGACACATTAACAATTGTGACACATGTAGATTCCTCCTTTGCCCCTTTTATTATGGGCAGATTAATCTGTGGGACTCATTTCTCATGGTTCAGTTACAAAACAAAGAAATTACTACAGAAATTCTGCATGGCTTCAGAGCCCTATATATGTATACAATGCACAGGCACACACGCACACAAACACATCACATACATACTCCCACACCAGATACAATGTAACCCAGGCTGGCTTCAAACTTGTTATAGTGGAACGTGACCTTGAATTTCTGATCTTCTGACCCTCACCTCCCTTTTGCTAGAATTAGAGATACACATCTCCACACTTTCATATCATATTTAGTATTGTGGATCATACTTGAGGATTCCTGCATGCTAGTCAAACACTCTACCAAGTGAACTAAATTTCCAGTAGGTATACTGGTCTTGTTCAAATATATTCTAATATATTAGAATATATTAAACTGGTTGCATAATTTATGTAATCCTTCTTTCTAGATTAAAGGCATACACAGGCAAAATGACCTTCTACATAAATGACAATGAGAATTTATCCTAGAGAAACTTGCTTAAGGACAGAAATGTTCCTGTAAAATAAAGTAATGGCACTCACCGAAGGACAACTGTATGTTTTATAACCCAATGGCCAACTGAGGACTCTTATTTCATTTCAATTTTGGCTGTTTGTCACCCTTGCCCATAAACTTCCAACTCATAGTTCGTTAAGCTTTAAAGACCTATGTTCATTTATCAGAATCTATTCATGGTATAATGTTACAGAAATTATCCTAGATGATCCTATAATAACCTTCGCTTTAACTTTGATGTCTTCTGAAGTTACTATAACTTTTGGTTTAGTTGACAGGACATGCATTTCAAGATATACAGAGCTTTAATCCAATATATCAATCATGGCAGTCAAACATTTCAGAATGATTCCCTAAATTTATTCAATATAGATGATAGCTTTTTCTGGTCTACCCCAGGGCCTGAGTTTTCACTAGAGAAATTTTATTTGTATTTCTAATTTACTTTTTTGAAACTTATTTCTTTTGGTAACATTCCTAATACAGTTTAGCAAAGCTTCATTCCTTAAGGCTTCCAAAATACGTATGGATTTATATGTATATATGGAATAGTCATTTATTTTTCTGAGTAATTAATGGTTCTATATTTCTCTGATATCGATTTAATGTATGTCTTGGTATGAAATGACATTAGTTAATTATGAAGACATTTTTAATATTTAGTACATGAAAGAATCTACACGAATACCATGACATTACTTCCAAAGGTTATGTTCCTTTTTGTTTGAAGAGAGAAAAACGTAGCTGTGAAATTTTTCTGCTTAAAGAAAATAAACATGTTTATCCCATATTATATGACTAATATCCACTTATAAGTGAGCATATATGTGTGTCTTTTTGCTTCCAGGCTACCTCACTCAGGATGATCTTTTCTAGTTCCATCCATTTGCCTGCAAATTTCATGATTTCCTTGTTTATAATTGCTGAGTAGTATTTCATTGTGTAAATGTACCACAATTTCTGTATCCATTCCTCCATCTGGATTTTTTCCTGATTCTGGCTATTATCAATGAAGCTGCAATGAACATAGTTGAGCAATTATCCTTGCTGTGTGGTTGGGCATATATGCCCAGGAATTGGTATAGCTGAATCTTAAGGTAGCATTATTCGTAATTTTCTGAGAAAGCACCAGATTGATTTCCCAGGGGAATCTTATAGAAGAAGGGAGAGATAGAAAGATCTGAAGGTGACAGGAACTCTACAAGGAGACCAAAAGAGAAAAAAAAAATCTGGGCTCTGGGGGACCTGAAGAAACTGATGAATCAACCAAGGAACGTGCATGGAAAGGACCTACACCCCTGCACAGATGTAGCCCATAGGCAGCTCAGTCTCCATGTGGGTTCCAGAGCAAGGGGAGCAGGGGCAGTCACTGACATGAACTTAGTTACCTGCTCTTTGATCACCTCCCTCTGGTGAGATGGTCTAGTTAGGCCACAGAGAAAGAGGATAAAGGCAGTCTTAATGAGACCTGATAGACTAGGGTCAGATAGTAGTGGAGGAAGACCTCCTCTATCAGTAGACTAGAGGAGGAGGATGAAGGGGAGGAAGTATTAAGGGTGGGACCAGGAGGAGATGAAAGAGGGGGCTTACAGCCTGGATACAAAATGAATAAACTGTAAAAAATAACAGTAATAATTAAAAATAGATAATAACCTATAACAAAATTGTAGTATATTTTGGACACGGATAAAAGGTAAGACTGTAGATCCTCCTTTAATGTGTTTGCAGTCTATAGGTGTTTCTGTTATTTCAAAAAATATTTAGGAATCATACATGTTTTCATTGTCAATGTGTGATTCAAAGATAGACCTTCAACTGAAAAAAAACAGGGAAAGGAAGGATGCTGATGTGGCATCTGCCCCCTACCCATCCCCCCCGTGTTCACTGAAATAATAATCACAATAATTAAGACACAGACTCCACCTACAACCTGTACCTAAGCGTCTGTGATCTAATGAAAGCATGAAGACATTTTAGTATACAAATCCCAAGCCCCAAGTGGGACATTTGACAAATAAATACAGGAAAAGTGCTCACGTTATTTTTGAAAAATATGTTCATCTTGTAATATGTGACAACATAGGTGGACTTTCCGAAAATTATAGTAAATAAACAAGCCAGTTACACAGAACAGATATTATATGCTTTCATTTACATTAAGTATCAAAAGCAGGCAAAATCATAGAAAGGAAACGGTGCTTTCCAGAGGCTGCAGAGTAATCTCAGAATTTCTGTTCTACAAGATGCAACAGTTCCAAAGGTCTGCTAAATAATACCACAACCAGAATTAACAATAATGTATTCTACATTTACGGAAGGACTGATTTTATGTGGTTTTCATCCATCATAAGCAAAAACATCTTTGCACATAGACACATGTAGATAAACACAGGAGGCCAAAATAGGACTTAGAGCTCTAAGTAGTTTCATGTTTATGTACAAATTCAAAAAAGAGTATCCAGTCCCTCCCCTATTGGCAATTAGTATATACAGACTTTGCTTTGACTTCCATAGGAAGTGCCTCTGTGTGTGTGTTTGTTTGTGTCTGTGTGGGTCTGTGTGTGGGTCTGTGTGTGGGTCTGTAAGTGATGGAACACAGAAAGATTGCTAGGAGGTAGACTTTGACATGCACATTGTAGACCTACTGTGCAACTATGCTAGGAGAAGGTCTTTGAATGCTATACAGATATATCCTCGAGAAGAGCCACGGACTTGAGACTACCTGCTACAAAAGAAAAATTCTGACTAATCCTGTCAATACTGGAAGATCTTCCAGGTTCCCTACAAAGTTTTTCATTCCTCTGTAAAGCAATGGTCCTTTGGAAGTACCTAAAGTAGTTAAATTATTAGAAATTTAAAATAGGATACTTAATTCCAGAGGTTGAACGGAGGAGGAGAGGGTTTGCTGTTAAGTGGGCAGAGAATTTCAGTCCTGCAAGATGAAAATGTAGAGATCTGCTGAATCATAATGTACCTGGAATGCTGACAGTATTCCTTGGCTGGTCTAAGCACATTCAGAAAGAAATATAAACTTTATGCAAAAGCTTAGTGCTGTGGAACAGAAGAAAAATAATTAAAGGAAAAAAAATAAAAAATTCACATGCTTCTTATTCTTCCTGTAATTTTTGCTTTGTTTTTGCTTTTCGAAACAGGTTCTCACAGTCTAACACAGGATGGCTTGGAAATCACTATGTTCCTGAGGCTGGCTTTGAGCCTGTGGTAGTCCTCATGTCAAGGCTTCCTCGATGCTTAGAACACAGGCATGAATCACCAGTCTTTTTTTCTTTTTAATGTTGAATGTACTGTTTTAGCAGGGCAGGTAAGGGGAATCAATTTTTACTTAAACATATAAAAAGAATATATTCTTTCATCTGCAAATGCCCAGGCATTGTCAAGACATAAGAGCAAAGAGTGCCAAAATGTTAGACTGTTGTTTCTTTTGCATAAAGCAGTTCTAACACATATTAACTGAAGAACAGATGGCAGAGGAAAGAAAAAGTAAGATACGTGAGTGGGTGAAACATAGGAAATAAATTCTGTAAAGATGGAAATCTGGACATAAAGATACCATATTGCAAAAGCAAATGGGATGTTTAATATGAATTTTCATCATTCAAGGTTTGATTTATGCTGTTTGTATGAACAGATTCATTGTTTTATTTTTAATTTATTTTTATTTTTATATTAATTCCAGTTAATTCACTTTGTATCCCAGCTGTAGTCCCCTCTTTCCTCCCTCCCTATCCTACCCTTCTTTCCTCATCTCCTCCCATTATTTTTTAATTTATTACAAATTATTCGCTTTTATTCCAAGCTATAGCACCCTTCCTCTTCACCTCAATACCGCACTCCCTCCCTCTTCTCATTCCACGTCTCTTCCCCAGTCCATGATGGAGGAGGTCCTTCTACCCTTCAATCTGACCCTAGCCTATTAGGTCTCTTCAGATCTGTCTGCATCTTCTTATTCCATGGCCTCATAAGGCTTCCTGGCTCTCAGGGGGAGGTGATCAAAGAAGAAGCCATTGGGTTCATGTCAGAGACAGCTCCTGTTCCCCTTATTAGGAAGCCCATTTGGAGATAGTGCTTCCATGGGCTACATCTGTGCAGTTCTAGGTTATATCCATGCAGAGTCCTTGGGTATAGCATCAGTCTCAGAAAAGACCCCTTTGCACAGAATTTTTGACTCTGTTTCTCTCCTTTTGGAGCTCCTGTCCCCTCCTGGTCTTTTATCTCCCTCTTCTTTCATAAGATTACGGGCACTCTCCCCAAAGTTTGGCTATAAGTTTCAGCATTTGCTTTGATACCCTGCTGAGTACAATCTTTCAAAGACCCTCTGTAGTAGGCTCCTGTCCTATTCCCTGTTTTCTCCCTCTTCCAATGTCCACCCCTTTTGCTTTTCTGAGAGAGGACTGACCATCTTACCCAGGGTCCTCCTTCTTGCTTAGCTTCTTTAGGTGTACAGATTTTAGTATGTTTATCCTATATTATATGTCTAATATCCACTTATAAGCAAATATATAGCATGTGAGTCTTTCCGCTTCTAAAATACCT
Source organism: Pachyuromys duprasi (assembly GCA_028658305.1). Classification (NCBI taxonomy): domain Eukaryota; kingdom Metazoa; phylum Chordata; class Mammalia; order Rodentia; family Muridae; genus Pachyuromys; species Pachyuromys duprasi. Next base: position 62,818,704 of record CM053742.1, read on the forward strand.
CACTCAGGATGATCTTTTCTAGTCCCCACCATTTGCTGGGAAATTTCATGATTTCCTTGATTTTAATTGCTGAGTAGAATTCCAATGTGTAAATGTACCACAATTTCTGTATCCATTCCTCAAATGAGGGGTATCCGGGTTGTTTCCAGATTCTGGCTATTATGATAAAGCTGCTATGTGACAGAGCAAATGTCCTTGGATATATGCCTAGGAGTGATATAGCTGGATCCTGAGGTAGCAGTATTCCAAATTGTCTGAGTAAGCACCAGATTGATTTCCAAAGTGGTAGAACAAGTTCACATTCTCAGCAACAATGGAGGAGGGTTCCTCTTTCTCCATATCCTCTCCAACATGCATTGTCACTGAGTTTTGATCTTAACCATTCTGATGGGTGTCAGGTGAAATCTCAGGGTTTTTTTGATTTGCATTTCCCTGATGACTAAGGACATTGAGGATTTCTTTAAGCGTTTCTCTGCCATTCTACATTCCACTATAAAAAATTCTGTGTTTAGCTCCGTATCCCATTTTTAATTAGATTGCTGGATTTGTTGATTTTTAACTTCTTGAGTTCTTTATATATTCTGGATATTAGCCCTCCATCATATATAGGGTTGGTGAAGATCCTTTCCCAATCTGTAGGTTGTTTTATTCTGACGACAGTGTCCTTTGCTTTGCAGAAGCTTTTCAGTTTCATGAGGTCCCATTTATTGATTGTGGCTCTTAGAGCCTGTGCTGTTGATGTTCTGTTCATGAAGTTGTCTCCTGTGCTAATGAGTTCAAGGCTCTTCCCCCCTTTTTCTTCTAACAGGTTTAGTGGGTCTGGTTTTATATTGAGGTCTTTGATCCACTTGTACTTTAGCTTTGTGCAGGGTGACAAGTATGGATCTATTTGCATTTTTCTACATGTACACATTCAGTTAGACCAGCATCAGTTTTTGAAGATGCTATCTTTTTCCCTTTTTTGTATTTCATTAATTATTTTTATATTATTTACAGTTTATTTACTTTGTATCCCAGCAGTAACTCCCTCCCACATTCCCTCTGAATCCCACCCTCCATCCCTCATCTCCTTCGTGCCCCTCTCTAAATCTACTGATGGGGGAGGTCCTCCTCCCCTTCCATCTGATCCTAGCTTATCAGGTCTCTTCAGGGGTGGCTACAATATCCAGGCTGCTCCTCCCTCGGAGTGGGGGGGGAGGTCAAAGAGCCAGACATTGAGTTCATGTCTGAGACAGTCACTGTTCCCCTATCTAGGGAACCCACTTGAATACTGAACTGTGATGGGCTACATCTGGGCAGGGGTTTTGGCATCTTTGTCAAAAATCAGGTGTCCATAAGTGTGTGAGTTTATTTCTGGGTCTTCTATTTGGTTCTATTGATCCATCATTCTGTTTCTGTGTCAGTACCAGCAGTTTTAATTAAAGTTGCTCTGTAATACAGCTTGAGATCAGGGATGCAGATATACCTCCAGAAGATCCTTTATTATACAGGATTGTTACCGCGATTCTGGGTTTCTTGGTATTTCATATGAAGTTGAGAATGTTTCTTTCAAGATTTGTAAAGAACTCTTTTGGTAATTTGATGGAAACTCTATTGAATCTGTAGATTGCTTTTGGTAAGATAGCCATTTTTACTATGTTAACACTGCTAAGCCATGAGCATGGGAGATCGTTCCATCCTTTTTATATCTTTATATCTTCTCCATTTCTTTCTTCAGATACTGGAAGTTTTTTTTATTTTTTTCATTCAAGACTTGCTTGGTTAGATTTACACCAAGTTACTTTATGTCATTTGTGGATATTATGAAGGGTATTGTTTCCTTAATTTCTTTCTCAGCCATTTTGTATTTTGTACTGAGGAGGGCTACTGATTTTTTGAGTTGATTTTGTTTCCAGCCACTTTGCTGAAGGTGTTTGTTAGCTGTAGAAGTTCCCTAGTCGAATTTTTGTATACTATCATATCATCTGCAAATAGTGATTCTTTGACTTCTTCCTTTCCAAACTAAATCCCTTTGATTGATCTCCTTTAATTGCCTTACTGCTCTAGCAAGGACATCAAAAACTATGTTGAAGAGATATGGAGACAGTGAACAGCCTTGCCTTGTCCCAGATTTCAGTGGGATTGATTTAAGTTTCTCTCCATTTAATTTGATGTTGGCAATAGGATTATTATATATTGCCTTTACTGTGTTTAGGTAAGTGCCTTGTATCCCTGATCTCACTGGGACTTTAAACACAAATGAATGTTTATGTTTATCAAATGCTTTTTTAGAATCTAAGGAGATTATCATGTTTGTTGGTTGTTTTTTTTTTTTAAGAATTCCACTGTATATTTTTGCATCAGTGTTCATAAGGGAGATTGGCTGTGGCTTCATAAAATGAGTTTGGTAATGTTTCTTATTTTTCTATTTTGTGGAATCATTTGAAGAGTATTGGTGTTAGCTCTTCCTTGAAGGTCCTGTAGAATTCTGTGCTGAAACCATCTGTCCTGGGCTTTTTTTGGATGGGAGACTTTTGATGATAATTTCTATTTCCTTAAGAGATTTGGGACTATTCAATTTATTTAGCTGGTCTTGATTCAGCTTTGGTAAATGAAATCGTTAAAGAAAATTGTCCTTTTCATTTAGATTTTCAAATTTTGTGGCATATAGGCTTTTGGACTACTACCTAATGATTGTTTGGATTTCCTTAGTGTCTGTGGTTATGTACACTTTTTCATTTCTGATTTTGTTCATTTGGATAGTGTTTTTCTGTCTTTTAGCTATTTTGGCTAAGGGTTTGTCTATCTTCTTGATTTTCTCAAAAACAAAAAAAAAAAACAACTCTTCGTTTCATTGATTCATTGAATTGTTTACTTTGTTTTGACTTTATTGATTTCAGTGCAGATTTGGTGATTTCCAATGGTCTACTCCTCTTGGGTGTGTCTGCTTCTTTTTATCTAAGGTTTTCTGGTGAGCCTTTAAGTTGTTTTTATTAGATGTTTCAAATTTCTTCTTGAAGGCACTTAGTGCTATGAACTTTCCTCTTAGCACTGCTTTCCTTGAGTCCCATAAGTTTGGGAATGTTGTACCTTTATTTTCATTGAATTCTAGGAAGATTTTAATTTCTTTCTTTATTTCTTCCTTGACCCAACTGTCATTGAGAAGCAAGTTGTTCAGTTTACATGTGTGCATAGGCTTTTTGCCATTTCTGTTGTTGAGGTTTAGTTTTAGTCCATGATGGTGTGATAGGATACAAGGGATTATTTCAATCTTCATGTATCTGATGAGGCTTGCATTGTGACCAGCTATATGGTCTATTTTGAAGAAGGTTCCGTAAGGTACTGAGAAGTAGATACATTCTTTTGTGTTTGGGTGAAAGGTTCTGTAGATGTCTGTTAGGTCCATTTGTTTCATGACCTTTGTTAAAGTCATTATTTCTTTGTTTAATTTCTGTTTTGTTGTTAACTTGTTCTTTGTTGAGTGAGGTGTTGAAGTCTCCCAGTATTAATGTGTGGGAATCTATGTGTGGTTTCAGTTCTACTAATGTTTCGTTTATAAATGTGGTGAGCTTGTATTTGAGGCATTGATGTTCAGAATTATGAGGTTTTCTTGGAGGAGTTTTCCATTGATGAGTATGAAGTGACCTTCCCATCACTTTTGATTAATTTTTGTTGAAAGTCCATTTTATTTGATATCAGAATGGCTTCTCTGTCTTGCTTCTTGGGCCCATTTGCTTGGATAACAGTTTTTTAGCCCTTTACTCTCAGGTAATAACTACCTGTGTAACTTAGATGTGTTTTTTGTATTGAACAGATTGCTTGGTCTAATTTATACATTCATTCTGTTAGTCTGTGTGTTTTTATTGGAGAGTTGAGTCCATTGATTAATGACCAGTGGCTGTTAGAGCTTTTTATTTTGATGTTGGTTGTGGTGGTGTGTTTGTGTGCTTGGATACTTTTAGTTTTTCTGTAGTGAGGTTATTTATTTCATGTTTTTCCAAATGTAGTTAGCTCTCTTGGGATGCATTTTTCCTTCTAGTATGTTCTGTAACATTGGATTTGTGAGTAGGTATTGTTTAAATTTGTTTTTGTCGTTGAATATTTTGTTTTCTCCATCTATGATGACTGAGAGTTTTGCTGGGTATAGTAGCCTGGGATGACATCTGTGTTCTCTTAGGGTATGTAAGATATCAGTCCACGCCCTTCTGGCTTTCATAGTCTCTGTTGAGAAGTCAGGTGTGATTCTGATGGGTTTACTACTATATGTTACTTGGAGTTTCCCCCTTCCAGCTTTTAGTATTTATTTGTTCTGTATACTTACTGTTTTGATTATTTTGTGTTTGGAGGATTTTCTTTTCTGGTGTAATCTATTAGGGGTTCCGTAGGCCTCTTGTATGCTTAAAGGCCTCTCCCTTAAATTGGGGAAAACTTTTTCTATATTTCCTTGAAAATATTTTCTAGGGCTTGAAGGAGGGAATCTTCTTTTTCCCCTATTTCTATTATTCTTAGGTTTTGTCTTTTCATGGCATCCTTGATTTCTTGGATGTATTGTGTCAGGAATTTTTTTAGATTTACCATTTTCTTTGACAGATACATCAATTAACTTCCATTGTATCTTCCATAACTGACATTCTTTCTTCCATCACTTGTAGTCTTTTGGTTATGCTTACCTCTGTAGTTCCTATTTTCTTCCCTAAGTTGTTTCTCTCCACAATTTCCTCCATTTGTGTTTTCTTTAATTTTTCCAATTCTATCTTTAGATCTTATACCATTTTATTAATTTCTTTATCCTGTCTGACTGTATTTTACTGTTTTTCTTTCAATTCCTTCACCTGTTTGTTTGAACATTCCTCTATTTCTTTTATTTCTTTCAGTTATTTAATTATTTCCTTTCTGAAGGTCACAAACTGGCTGCATCTTCCTGTATTTCTTTACTGGATGGCCATACTCTGTTTGACTTTATCTTCATGTTTCTTTATGGATGGTCATAATACGTTTGACTTTATCTTCTTCTATTTCTTTATGCATTTCATTTTTTACTCCATTATACTCTTCCTAAGCACAGATGTAAGGTCATCTTCTGGAATTTCACTTATAAGAGGTTGTCCAGGGCTACTTGCCCCTGGAAAACTGGGTTCTGGAGATGCCACATTGCTTTGTGTTTTGTTGGTTGTGCTTTTACATTGGCCTCTACCCACCTGGCTGTCTCAGGTGGTGGCTGTTAGTTTCTGATGTCTGCTGGATCCTGGAGTGAGGAGAATCGCCTTGAAAGGAAGATGGTTGTTCCTGTAAAAGGTCTGCTCAGCTTTTCAGATATGGTCACCAAATGTCTGGTGCTTCTCAAGAACTGCCATGGCTCACCTCAGGCATATGGACCTGTATGGTAACTGTTGTTAGGGGACTCTCCTCTTACCAACAGAAGTCCTGGAGATAGTCTCATTACATAGCCAGGGATATTCCTGTCTCAAGTATTCAAATTATAAGCTTATTCTTGTATGTGTAAAAAGTAGTTTGAATTCAGGAGAAGGCATTTTAAAATTATTTGTATTTTTATTAATATTTTACTTATAAGTTAGTTTTTAAATTCAATTAAAATAAAAGTAGAAAAATTAGGATCAGTCATTGAAAAAACGTGCTAAATCATTTGCATGTTTTATCTTATTTTTATATATTTGTGTATTTAACCTTGTTCATTACTTATTTTCTTTCAAATAAAAATAAGTTTCAGCATTAACAAGGACATGTGAAAATGAATTGTTAAAATATTTGTGCATTTATTATTTATTAAGAAATTTCTGCTAATGAAAGTAACATCTGATCTAAATTACACTGAAATTGAAATGCAGAAACTAAACAAGAGCAATGACAGATGTGAGATGTAGGAAAAACAATGATTCCTTTTTTTTTTTTTTTTTTTTGGAAATTGATGGATGGTGAATGAGGAAAAGGCAGGTTTTTTCTCAGGAATGCAACCTCTTGAGGTTGTCCTACATCAACATACACACAGATAGTGCGAGGTGGACTCAGTGGTTTTAGTCAAGAAAACAATGATTCTTTTAAAATGAAATTTAATACTCAAAATGATTGTTTTTGTGAACATAATAACATAACTTATTACTCAAACCTCTAATTAATGTATTTTATAAGAAAAAAGTTAAGTGATTAAACTAAACTCCAAAATACTATTTAGCTTGCTGTTTTGATAACAAACAAGAAAACGTATGTCACTAGCTAACAACAAAACAGAAGGAAAATTGTTTTGAGAGACATGTTTGCTTTTATGTGAATTAAGAAAGAATTGATTAAATGGGTTAAAGTAAAAGACATGAAAAATGCTAAAAAGGCACATAAGTATTAGAGAAATGCCAGACTTAAAAGGATCACGTATATAAGAAAAATTTCCCTTGACACTTAATGGATATATTTCA
>CM053742.1:62825610-62862077 GCA_028658305.1 Pachyuromys duprasi
AACTCCTTGAATCACAAAACTACATGTTATGAAGTGTTACTATACATTGTATTCTTAAGTTTGTTTCCAAACCACTGCAAATGTAGCCCTAGGTTCCTAATACATTATTCAGAAGTTAATTTTCTAACACATTTGTCAAATCCCTAGCTATAAAAGAATTGCATAATGCTGTTGAAATGTTTCAGCTAAGAAAGTGTGTTCCTATTCAGTTATCTTATAAATGATATTATAAAGGATAACTGACAACCCCAGTGAACTCATAAATACTAAATCAATTAGTAACAAAATAGCTACTAATACTATCTGAAATTAAAGATATAGCCTTTAATGAGAACAATTTTTATGCTTTTCATTTCACCCTTCCAATGCTGTCTATGTTATGTAATTCAAGTAAAAGAAAAGATTCTTGTGACTCAGGGTTTAATACAAGAAATTACACAATAGTATAATACAAAAATATGTTCAGAAATATTTACAGAAATATAGTGCGATCTTGAGAGACAACATTGAAGGTTATGAATTTGTTGCACTTGGCCTAGCATGTTCCTGGGTTTAGTAAAGAAGCTCTTGAGGGGGAAACTCTTTAGTTTCTTACAAAACATTTTGAATTGAGCAATCTAGTGGTAATATGTAGACATGCAGTCCTTTAGGCTGGTTATCCACTTAGAGTTTGGATATTTCATGCAAATGCGTAAATAGTGGTTTATCTTCATAGAAAATTGTCCAGTTGCCAAAACATTATCTTTTAGAGAGCATATTTAATATTACCAATTGTATTTATGTTTTCTATCAATTCATTTTACATAAATACTTATTGAGCACGTCCTTAATACTTGGTGCCATTCTAGGTATTTTTCTTTTCTTTTCTTTTTAGATGCAGGATCTTATGTAGCCCTGTCTGTCCTAGAACTCACTCTGTAGGTCAGCCTAGCTTCAGGTACACAGAGATCCTCTTGCCTCTGCCTCCTGAGCATTAGGATTAAAGATGTGTGCCACCTTGCCCAGATAATTCTTATTTAAAACATTAGGAGACTTTTATACTAGAGATATTTTAAAGTTCTGGTGTCCTACAAAAGAGCCAAAACTTTTTAACTATTGGGGGAAAAGATAATCTTTCAAACGTGGCTGACTACCCTAATGTCTCTGAGTCACCCCAGATAAGACAAAGTAGATAGATATGAAATGTCAAGGAAAGCTGGAGAAAGGAAATTCCATGTTGACTGATCTTATATCCAGTTTTATTGAACTATATAACCTGCTTTTTCAATATTTTTTCTTTCTTGGAAAATTCTGTAGAATTGGGAATTGAAAATATTCAGACTCAACTTGTAGACATGAAGAAATGCACTGAAATAGGAAATATTGAAGAACCTACAAAAATTCTACTCTGGTCCTTGTTTCAGAAAGAAAAATCCTGCTACAGATGATTTTTAAAGATTCTTCTATGTGTGTCTGAGAAGTCATTTCATATTTGTGATTTTTAATAATGATACATCTGAGAAGCTTTACCTAAGTTGAATGTTTCTTTAATATTGCCACTTTTCTTTCTGCATTTTGGGAGTGATATTGAAGACAGTAGTGATGGCTTGACACCTTAAAAACTGAAATAAATTTACAGTGAGTATAATCATAGAGAAGGTCAGGATACAGTGTTCTTAAACTGGAAAGAAATATAATTACTATTCCCTTCAAAGACATTCATGCATATGAAGAGGAATACCATCATGACATTCTTTTGTAAATGCAAAGTGCCATATTTCACAATTCTGTTAATTTCTCTCTGGTACTAATGTGTAAAAAAATACAAATATGAAAAGGGCTCACATCCCTAAGATCAAGTTCACTGTGGTTTGGTGACATTTTCCCTTTCAAATCACTATATGAATTGTAACATTTTCCTAATTTAACTTGAATTATCGTCAGATAATAATAAACACAAAAGCAATACCTATTTATAATCAACTAAAATGCATGAACAATCACCCAGAAGAAAAGGATATTTTAAGTCTGAAATTTACTGTGTTTTCTAGGCAGAAGAGAGTGACACATTAGAAAAGTGACTTTGCATCCCTAAAATAATGTTTATTTGAAATCATTTTTACAAGGTTGTTAGAACTTCAATAAGTTAATCAGAAGAACTACTAAAAAATACCAGGCAGGAGTGAAGTACTTACTTCCCAATCAGGAAAAAAAAATGGTGATTGGGCTATAAAACAAATAGTGACATTTTAATGTTTTTAGTGTTCACCTACTTTAGTGCGTTTTATACAGATTGCACCTAAAATGGTCACAGAAATCCTTCTGGTTCAGGCTCCACATAAGCCATTCTGAGTTTTCAGAAAATAATAGGAACATTACAATAGTCATCATGAAATTCATATTGTAAGCAATTTACTTTCCCATCTTGCCTAGACACCCTGCACTGATTTCTATTATCCTTTAGTTTCAATTCGTGCTGTTCCTATTATAGAAGCTAGTGCACATCTAACTTTTTCATTTAGCATGGGCCCCAATACATAAACACATTTGCCCCATCCATAGAAGATGGTTGAAGATTTTGCTTGAGGCAATTGGAAGCCCAGAGGGAAACTAGTCAACTTGTCAAAACATATTTTTTCTATAATGTAAAAATGGTCTATCTAAATAGGGCTTGGGTTATGGGGTAAAAAAAGAACTAGGCTATCTTTATTTATCAAATTGCTATATTCCTATGCCAAGTATATTTTTGTTGCTTTTTTGTTGTTTTCTTTGTTTGGTCTTTGTAAGTTAGTGTATGTGAAGACAAAGTAAAGAGAGAAAGAACAGAAGGGAAGGAAGAGACAGAAAACTGAGCTGTGGAAGTAGCATAACTGACAAAGCATTTGCTTAGGATGCATAAAGCCTGAGTTTGATTTCCAGCATGACACAAACTAGGCATGGTGGAACCTTCTTGTAATTCTAGCAGTTTGGGAGGTTGAGAAAGGAGGATCAAAGGTTTCTGGATCAATGGTTACTAAGCAAATTCAAGGACAGCCTAAGCTATATGAGACTCTGTCTCAAACAAACAAGAAAAGAAGGGAGGGAGGAAAGGAGGGAGATATGGAAGGAGGAAGGAACAAAGAAAGAAAAGAAGAAGAAAGATTGGGAAGAGACACCAATGAATTTTTTAAATTGATGTCTTCCTGGTACATATACTAGTTGATAATATTTATTACTCATGGGGCTAAATGAATAAAATTGGTTAAGGTTATTTATGTATACTCAGCATCTACTTCTACTTGCTGGTTAGAGTTTTTCAGAGGCCCTCTGTGGTAGGCTCCTGTCCTGTTCCTTGTTTTTTCCCTGTTTAGATGTCTATCTTCCTTTCGTTTCTGAATGAGGATTGAGCCTCTTCCCCCTAGGGTCCTACTTGTTTAGCTCCTTTAGGTGTATAGATTTTAGTATGTTTATCCTATATTATATGTCTAATATCTACTTATAAGTGAGCATATACTATGTGTGGCTTTCTGCTTCTAGATTACCTCACTCAGGATGGTCTTTTCTAGGCACTGGCTGTTCAAAGAGCTAACGGGTTTGCTATCTCAACACTAAGAATCAGCTCTAAATTTTTAATTAGTCATTAAGAAAGAAGACAAACCATAAAGAATCAAATACAGTTGAAATGCTTGATTTTTTTTCCTTGTGCAGATCAGAAACAAGTATATATTTATAGATGCATATATCTATATCTATATCTATCTATATGCTTTAAAAAGTCAGATATGGTTATTTGGGTGAAATTCACATGAAGAAACTAAGAGAGACATGATAGGAAGCACTGATCACTAGCTTAATAAATATCCCTTAACACAAACGTGTTTTTTTTTCAATGCTGTATAATATCTGTGATACAAAATTGTTGATTAGAAACTCTTCTGATCCAATTGTAATCTTTAATGAGCAACTTCTATCCTCATTTTGTGCATGTCTCACACGATGTTCACAAGGGAAGAATGTACTTAGAGAGCTTATGGTGACATCTAAGATAACAGCCATCTAAGTTCAGGGTTTAAAGTTCAAACTCTCTACTCAAGAGATCATGTTCTTTCTAACAAGCTGTGGGGTTGAAAAAAGTTATACAAGAACAATTTCTTTTTACCATCTTATAATAAAACTAAGTTTATTAAACATGAAAATAGATCCAGGGTGTGTGAATATACACATGGCTAGAGGAATGGAAATAGATGGGGAGTTCCCAGTTTTATCATTAACCTCTCATTTTACTTGATGGAAATTCTTGGGAGGTCTTGAAGCATGTTTTTGGAAACTGCTGAGTTGTATCTTGAAACTTAATAATTCATACATAGTCATGTGTTAATTTCCATCAAAATGATAGGATCACAACAGTATTTCTGTTCTTTCACATCATGCCTCATCTTACTTATTTTACTTGAGACATCTCTCTTTAAAGGTCTTCAAGACAAGAAGGATAAGAGAAACACCCAAACAAGAATTAGAAATAAAATTGTAGTTAGCCATATATATAAGGCATGCTCACATAAACAAGGTAGAGTTTTGTTTCTTACCATCATCCCTTCCTTGATTTATCACATGTCTGAATAAAGAAAATGCTAAAGATGTAGAACAAGTCTGCCTTAATGATTGTTTAACACAAACATTTCACAGCAACAAAAATGAGGTCTGCCTTTCAGTGACTTAGAACATTATTTATATTCATAGACTACTTTTCATCTATTTAAAGTATGTTATCAGTACTTTCTTTAAACCAAAATTTTCTGATTTGATTGTCACTCAACACCACATATTATCATGATATTGCATGTGGCCATGATGAAGTTGCCTCATACCTTAATGTCATTAAAGAAAATACATTTTAAAATTATCTACTTTCATTTCTATGGATACAGTTATTATTCCTATCCCAGTCATGCAGGTATGTGAGATGTCATGCTGTTGAACTGGGGCTTGTGTTAATTGTATTGTGTATATAGACCTTCATTACTTCCTCAAAACAACCTTGTAAAACAGTAAGCTTCACTTTATGTTGACTTTATGCTCCCATGTCACTTGATCACAGAACATAAAGAATATTCTTGAAGCTAAGCAAGGTGGCTCATTACTGAAATCCTAGCTCGTAAAAGGCAAGGGAGTATATACCATGAGAGTAGATACTCTCTCAGAAGTGATTATTAGACATATAATATCGGAAAAACATACTAAAACCTATATTCCTAAAGAAGCTAAACAACAAGGAAGACCCTAGGAAAAATCCTCAAACTTCATTCAGAAGGGCAAACATGATAGACATCAGAAGCAGGAAAAGATAGAGAACAGAATAGGAGCCTACCACAGAAGGCCTCTGAAAGACTCCACTGATGGAGGTGTCAAAGCAGAGGCTGAGACTCATAGACAGACTTTGGGCAGAATGTATGGAATTTTCTGAATGAAGGGAGAGAGAGAAAGGCCTGGAGGGGACAGGAGTTCCACAAGAAGACCAACAGAACCAAAAAGACTGGGCTCTAGGCTCTGGAGCCCCTGCAGAGAATGACATCCCAACCAAGGACCATGCATAAAGAGGACCTAAAACCCCTGCTCCAATGTAGCTCATAGACTCATTCTCCAAGTGGGTATCCTAGGAAGGGGAATGGGGGGCGGGGTTGTCTCTGTCATGAACTCTGTGACAGGCTCTCTGATCACCTCCCCCTGGGGAGTTCAGCCTTTCCAGGCCATAGAGGAAGACAATTCAGCCAGAAATGATGAGACCTGATAGGCTAGGATCAGATAGAAGGGGAAGAGATCTTCCCCTAATAGTGGACTAGGGGAGATCTTTGATGGAGAAGAGGGAGGGTGGGAGGGATTGAGAGGTGATGAGGGAGGGGGCCAAAGCCAGGATACAAAGTGAATAAATTATAATAAATAATAATAATGAACAATTTTTTAGAAACAGATAAGAGAATTCTAAGTACCAGAAAAGCCTGTGTTACAGAGTAAAACCCTAATTTAAAGTAAAATAACACCAACCAAAAAACAAAAAAGATGTTTCCAAATTTTATGTAATAACATATACCCTAGCTGAACTTACCTGATTTAGAGTGACAGGAAGACATGAAAGAATGTAATAAATCAGGAAAAAATGAGTTTATACAAGAAAAGTTGAAAGAGAAGTGGCATAGTGTTAAAAAAATTGAAATCACATTTTCCAAACCATACTATATAAAGTAACATATTGTCCTTCATATTGGAAGATAGCCACATCTATTAATCAGTATTACCAGAAAAGCTTTATTACTTTGGTCATCAATGTGTACACATTCATTTGTACACATACACATACGTATATGTATGTATACACATCTATACATATATTCATAGAGATATTATCCACTGTCTGCTTGTGGCCAATAGCGTACAGCAAAAGAAACACAAAACCAAAATTAAGGAAATCAACTGAAAAGTTGACTACCTCCAAAAGTGACTAATTTATATAACCTTGGGTTCACCATGATTTCAAAAAATGTCAACTCTACCAACAATTGCTTAGGTCAATAGTCTGGCAAATTTTTCTTGGTTAGTCTCCTTTCGTGTCCCACTCATCTATCCCACTATTTTAATACAGTTATACCATTATACTTTCTTTTAAATTTATTTAGTTTTTACTAATTATAGTTTATTCACTTTGTATCCCAGCTGTAGCCCCCTGCCTTGTCCCCTCCCAATACCACCCATCCTCTCTCATCTCCTCCCATGCCCACCCCACCAATTCTACTTTCAAAAACAGAAATACTAGAAAGTGCAGCTTTCACTGATTGATGTTGGCTAAATACTGCAAATTTCTTACAGTTTAAACTGAGAAAGTTAGGTAACTGACCACTTTTTTTTTGCCATTTTGTACTAACATTATTGTGATTTCAAACAGTATTATCTCTAACCTGGATTATTTCAATAGATTTTTCTGACCTTCTATTATTCTCGGAGGGGAGCCAGGGAAAGCACTATAGTAAGAATTTCTTTTAAATTCTCTAGGATTTTTTTTCTTTTGAGAAACAGAATATATATCTAATCTTTATCTTTCTTTGTTCTTTTCCCTTTCTCCACAGTAAGGTAATGGCTGCTTACATAGTGACTTCCTTGTTAAATAGAATAAAATAGGTAGAGGAAAAAAATAGGTTTAATACTATTTTGGATACTAGTATAAAATGTCTCCTCTTTTTTTTTCAACCCAGTAATTCCATATCTCAAAGACTCAATCACATCTTTCATAAGAGAATATGACACTTACTAATTTGCACAACTCGTATTATATACTACCATTTATAAAAATGGCTGAGAACTGAGTACCATAAAAGAATACCACTTTCTTCACAGACATTAGAAGAAACTTGTGAAACATTTTACAGCTACAACAATGGGAAAATATTTTCTCACAATGATATTTCTAAAATATTTTCTATAGCAATGCTAAAAATCATGGGTGGAACATAGAACTGGGGATAAAACCCAGGCTCCATGCCATGTTAAGCAACGGCTTTACCATTATACCCTAAAAGAAGCCATTTTAAAAATGTAACTGCAACTCCTTTAGGCTTAGCTATGAAAAGGTTGCAGGTAATCAATGGTGCATTTAGAGACACTATATCTGCAATGTAATTCATTTAAGGATTGAGAATTCATCAATGAAAAATGAGTGAAAAAAATTGAGGCAAGCCACGGATAAAAGAAAACCACTGAATGGAAATTGTCTAGTACAGATTTAATACATATAAGGTTTCTGGGTTGTAAAAGAATGAATGGCAAATAGAGGACAGAAAGCAAAGCATATTGGGGGAATTTTGAGGGTTAGAATAGCCTTAACACTTTCAGTACCAAAAACTAAAAAAGCACAGTGTAGGAAGTCTTCTGATCGGTGCAGGATTCAAGAGCCCAAGTAAAAAGTAGGGTAAGTATATAATGAAATACTGTTTCATCTGAAAAAATCTTTACTCAATGACAGCTGTGTCAGTGAAGAAATAAAAAAAAAGAGAAAGAAATTAGAGACATCCTAAAATTCCATGAAAATGAAAGCACAACTAACCCAAACTTATGGGACACAATGAAAGTAGCGCTAAGAGGAAAGTTCGTAGCACTAAGTGCCTCCAGAAAGACGTTTGAAAGAAGTTTGAGTCATCTTATACAAGCAACATAACAGCACACCAAAAAGCTCTAAGGGGGAAGGGAGAGAGCAGACACGGCCAAAGGAGTAGATGATCAGAAATAACTAAATTCAGAGATGAAATCAATGAATTAGAAACAATGAAAGAAATTCAAAGATTCAATGAAACTAAGAGCTGGTTCTTTGAGAAAAGCAATAAGATAGACAAACCCTTAGCCAAACTAACTAAAAGGCAGAGAGAAACTATATGAGTCATCAAAATCAGAAACGAAAAGGGGGACATAATGACAGACACTGAAGAAATTCAAACAATTGTTAGGTATTATTACAAAAGCCTATCTGCCACAAAATCTGAAAATCTAAATGAAATGGGTAATATTCTTGATACAATCCATTTACCAAAATTAAATCAAGATTAAGAAAAAAGATTAAGTAGTCCTATATCCATCAAGGAAATAAAAGCAGACATCAAAAATCTCCCTTCCAAAAATTGCCTGGGACCAGACTGTTTCAGAGCAGAATTCTACCAGACCTTCAAAAAAGAGCTAAAACCATTCTCTTCAAAATACTCCACAAAATAGAAATAGAAGGAACAGTACTAAATTCATTCTATGTGGCCACAGTAACCTTGATACCTACACCACAGAAAAATCCAACAAAAAAAAGATAATTTCAAACATATACCTCTTATAAATATTGATGCAAAAATACTCAATAAAATACTTGCAAACGAATTCCAGAACACATAAAAAATAATGTCCACCATGACCAAGTAGGCTTCATCCCAGGCATGCAAGGGTAGTTCACTATACAGAAATCTATCAATGACATCCACCATTATAAAAAAAATGAAGTAGAAAAACCACATGATTATCTCCTTAGATGCTAAAAAAGCATTTGACAAAAACCCAACATGCATTCTTCTTTAAAGTCTTAGAGAAATCAGGGATACCAAGCACATACCTAAACATACTAAAGACAATATACATCAAGCCTATGGCAAACCTCAAACTAAACGGAGAGAAACTTAAATCAGTCTCACTGAAATCAGGGACAAGGCAAGGCTGCCCACTCCCTCCTTCTGTCTTCAACATAGTATTTGAAGTCCTAGCTAGAGCAATAAGACAACTAAAAGGGATAGAAATCAGAAAGGAAGAAGTCAAAGTATCACTCTTTGCAGATTATATGATAGTATACATGAATGACCCCAAAAATTTAATAAGAGAATTTCGTCAGTTGATGAACACCTTCAGCAGAATGGCTGGATATAAAATTAACTCAATAAAAATTCAGTTAGAGCTCCTGTATTTGAAAGACAAAAGGTCTAAGAAAGAAATTATGGAAACAACACCCTTCACAAAAGCCACTAATAACATAAAGTACCTTGGTGTAACTCTAACCAAGCAAGTGAAAGACCTCTTTGAAAAAAAAACTTCAAGTCACTGAGGAAAGAAATTGAAGATATCAGAAGATTCAAAGATCTCCCATGCTAATGGATCAGTAGGATTAACAGTGAAAATGGCCATCCTGCCCAAAGCAATCTACAGATTCAATGCAATTCCCACCAAAATACCAACACAATTCTTTACAGACCTTGAAAGAAAAATTCTCAACTTCATATAGAAAAGTAAAAACAAACAAACAAACCAGAACTCCCCAAACAATCCTGCACAACAACACATCATCTGGAGGTATCTACATCCCTGATCTCAAGCTGTACTACAAAGCAATACTGGCATAGAAATACAACAGTGGATCAATGGAATCAAATAGAAGACCAAGAAATAAACCCGTACACCTAGGGATACTTGGTTTTTGACAAAGAACCCAAAAATCATGCAATCGAAAAAAGACAGCATCTTTAACAAATGGTGCTGGTCTAACTGGATGTCTACATGTAGAAAAATGACAAATAGATCCATATTTATTACCCTGAACAACACTAAAGTCCAAGAGGATCAAAGACCTCAACATAAAACCAAACAAACTACATCAGTTAGAAGAAGAAGTTGGAAAGAGCCTTGAACTCATTTGCACAGGAGGCAATTTCACAAAGAGAATACCAACAGCATAGGCTCTAAGATCAATAATCAATAAATGAGACCTTATGAAAGTGAAAAGCTTCTCTAAAGCAAAAGACACTGTCATCAGAACAAAACAACAGACTAAAGATTGGGAAAGGATCTTCTCCAACCCTGTATCTGACAGAGGGCTAATATCTATAATATATAAAGAACCCCAGAAGTTAAACAACAACAAATCAAGTAACTCAATGAAAAAATGGGGTACAGAGCTAAACAGAGAATTCTCAATAGAGAAGTATGGAATGGCAGAGAAACACAAAGAAATGTTCAATGTCGTTAGTCATCAGGGAAATGTAAATCAAAACCACCCTGAGATTTCACCTTACCCCACCAGAAAGGCTAAGAACAAAAACTCAAGTGACAATATGTACTGGAGAGGATGTGGAGAAAGGGGAACCCTTCTCCATGGCTGGTCGTAAGGTAAACTAGGACAACCATTTTGGAAATCAATCTGGAGCTTTCTCAGACAATTAGGAATAATACTTCCTCAATACCCAGCAATACCACTCCTGGGCATATATCCCAAATATGCTCAAGTACACAAAAAGGACATTTACACAACCATGTTCATAGCAGCTTTATTCATAATAACCAGAAACTCGATACAACCCAGATGCCCCTCAACTGAGGAATGGATACAGAAATTGTGGTATAGTTATATAATGGAACACTACTAAGCAATTAAAAACAAGGAAATCATGAAATTTGCAGGCAAATGGTAGGAGCTACAAAAAACCATTTGGAGTGAGGTATCTTAGAAGGAGAAAGTCATACATGGTATATACTCATGTATAAGTGAATATTAGACACACAAGATAGGATAAACATACTAAAATCTATACACCTAAAAACACTAAGCAAGAAGGAGGAGCGTGAGTAATATGATCAATTGTCACTAAGAAAGGCAAATGGTATGGCCATCAGAAGAGGGAAAAAAAACAGGACAGGAGCCTACCAAAGAAGGCCTCTGAAAGACTCTATCCAGCAATGTATCAAAGGAGATGCTGAGGCTCATAGCCAAACTTTGGACAGAGTGCAGGGAATCTTATGAAAGAAAGGGGAGATAGAAAGACCTGGAGGGGACAGGAGCTCCACAAGGAGAGCAAAGGAGCCAAGAAATCTGGGCCCAAAGGCCTTTTTCTGAGACTGATACTCCAACCAAGGACCATTCACGGATATAACCTAGAACCCCTGCTCAGATGTAGCCCGTAGAATCTCAATATCCAAGTAATGCCAACAGGGGCTGTCTCTGACATGAACTGAGTGGCTGCCTCTTTGATCATCTCCCCCTGAGTGGGGGGCAGCCATATAAGACAATGCTGCCAGTCTCGTCCTGATGAGACCTGATAGGCTAGGGTCAGATGGGAGGGGAAGAAGGCCTCCCCTATCAGTGGACTAGAGGAGGGCCTAGGGAGGAACAGAGGGAAGAAGGGTGGATTTGTGAGGGCAAATAGGAAGGAGGCTACAGCTGGGATGCAAAAATGAATAAATTGTAATTAAAAAATAATATAAAAAAGAATTACTGTTTCATTTCATCCAATTAGCCATCTTGATGGTCAAGATTCTTTTTAAAAAATTCGTGTATTTATTTTACATCTTGATTGCAACCCTCTTTGTCCTTTCTTCCTGGTCTCACCCTCTTCTTCCTTTGCTCCTCCCCTTCTCCTTCGAAAAGGGGGGGAGGCTCCCCAGTACTGATGGTCTACTGGCATCCGCAGTAAGAGGCCAGACAAGGCAGCATGATCCTTCTGTAATAGCAAAAGCTTGTGAGAAGTCAATGGCATTATTGCTATTTTTGGATCTGTATTTCAGACTACCCAGGTTGCAAACATTACTGTAGCCAGGTTCTCAAATAGCAGGCATTGAAACACTAGAGATTGTTGCAATAACTCAATGTTAGAGAACTTGGATAGCATATACAAGGCTGTGAATTCTAAAAACAAAGCCAAAAGGAAAGCAAACAAAATTCTAAAGGCCATGTAGTCATGCTACCCAAGTGATCTACATCTTCTGCCAGGTAAGTGTAAATTGTAATAAAATGAATACAAGGAGTGCTTGCAATATGTTCTAATCCAGGAGTTTCCAACTAGTAGGTAGAGATCTCTTTGGGGGTTGAATAATCCTTTAACAGTGGTCTCTTATCAGATATACTGTATTTCATATATTTACATTGCAATTCATAACAGCAGCAAAATTAGTTATGGAGTAGCAATGAAAATAATTTTATGATTGAAGGTCACTACATATGAGGAACTGTATTAAATGGTTCCAATATTAGGAAGATTCAGAATCAATGTTATAGTCAGACTGAATATAAAACCCATGAAAGATTAGTAAAGCTCAGTAAATTAATAAAATATATACTCCCAAAAGATTACAGAACCAACTCAGAAAAAGCTTATTCTTTTTATATCACATATAACCATCATCTTCTTTAATCACCTGATCATTCTACATTGTAACAGAAAAGGGTTCCCTTTATGATATAGGATAGGGTTGTTTTAAAGAAGAGAATTGGTTTTCCAAGTAAGACAAAAAGATTAAACTTGAAAGGCCACTGGATACTCCAAGCTCTTCCATAAATGTGTATACTCTGTGTGTATGTGTGTATCTGTGTGTGTGTGTGTGTGTTTGTGTGAAAGAGATAAATGTTAGATAATAGATGGACAGCAAAAATTAGCACAGCTTCCTTTGACCTTCAGAGTTGTTTCAAGGATCAGACCTAGTGTTGGGTAAGGACACAATGTGAGGGGTTATAGAGACAGGGCAGCTGCCCTCTGCCAATAAGCAATCACCATATTTGGAAACACTAAATCTTCTTATGCAAGTCTTCTTTTTCGTGCAGAGACCTATCATTAACCACTCAAGAAGAAATCTCGCTGTGTGAATACATTTTACTGAATGGAACATTTACAAATCCTGACATACTGTATCTCTGAAACATATTCAGCAGAAATATCTAGTGAAGCATAGCTACTTCTATATTATAGTAATCAGACTTCAGTGTCACTTAAGAAGATCATCTTGGTAATTAGACAGTGGATTTTTCAAGTCAGCCCCCTTACCATGTGGTCCTATCCTCATACCTTATTTATACACCCAATAAGAATGAATTCTTTAGATACTTGAGACCCCGAGGGATGTGGTCTCAATGGAAACATCCTGAATTTATCTTGCACTACTCCATTCACAATTTATTACCTACCTGAAATCCAACTAAATGTAACAATTCACTACTCCTTAGATTTCTGAATTTCCTACTTCTCATCCTCTTAAATGCCTCTTTGTTGTAGAAAGTCTTCCTTATCTCCTTCCTTACTTCAGACACAAACCTGAAAGCCAGTTCCTTTGAGATAAAATTCCAAAGGAAGTGTTTATCTATATCTTCCATGAGGCTAAGGTGGATAAATATACTCATGGGGAAATAGGTTTCAGGCTGTTCTTTTTCAGAAACAAGACAATTCTAGCTACCCATGGAAAGGAAAGTAGAATATGTACACACATACACATACACTCACACACACCCCTCTTCACTGTTAGACTGTATTTGATATTACCTTTATAATATCATCCTTAAACTCTGTGGTCAGAATATTGAAATGGAAAGAAAGCACATTGTTTATGATATTCTAAAGTGTACTTTCTATGATGGAATCATATAAAATAAAATTCAAAGTATGTAATCTATAATCCAGGACTATCTGTCTTTTCCTTGTAGTATTGTGTTTTTTGTTATTTTTTTCCCTAGTATTAAGGATGGAGGCCAGAGCCTCACAGATACTAGTTAAGTACTCTACCATTGATCTACACACATAGCCCACATTCCCCATATATTTTTTTGAGACAAAGTTTCATAAAATTGCCTAGGTGTACTTAAAAATCTCTATCCTACTACTTGGTATTCTGAGCAGTTAGTACTATAGCCATGAGACACATTGCCTAACCATTTCCAATATATTCTACTACGACCCTCCAAAACAAAACATCTTAGCTATGAGTTGACAGTAATCTTCACTGGGTTTCTTTATCATAGGTTAGCCTAACATATTTTCAAGTACGTGCTTTCTTCCATTAAAGTATAATAGCATCCATAGTGCTAATTTTAACATGTTTACTGTTATCACTAATGGTGCATCATGAAGCACAGCCTTGTCTACATAGCACAGAAGATACTACATATTTATATTTTACCTTAGTCTGAATATCTAGCTAATCTAGCTTCCATTATTTTTTCTATTCATATATAATTTCTTCTTTGTTGGACTAGAAGGTATTCTTAAGTTTATTACACTTAATTAAGCCCCCATTACTTTCTGATTCTGCCTCAATAATGTGGAAAACAGTTCCTGAGAAGTAGGCCAGATAATAAGCATCCTTTCGAATTTGTGGTGTAAGGACAAACCCAGACAGGGAGAACACAGAGATAGCTCCTTTATAGTAAATGTAAAACAAGCAGCCTTAACCTGTACTTTGACAAAATTAGTTTTCTGCTGAATGGCGTTATGACAAATATTTAGATTTGTGAGCATTGAAGTAAAATATGCAAAAAAGGCTTCTCAAATATTTTCATTTTTTAACAACAAAATTTTAAATAGCATTATATAGGGATATTATATTTATCCCATAGTAGATTCATTTCCATATTAGAATCAAACTGTAAGATTCCCGGACTGTTCCTTGTTATTACTAAGTATAGTATTAATAATGCCAGATATATCAAATCTCATTGTTTCTCTTGAGCAATCTGAAAAATCAAAACAAAACAAAGCAAAAAAAAATTCAATTACAAAACATTTACTATTTATTCAAACTAAAAGATTTTCCTAAACTTAGGAAGCATTCATGACAATTAGGAATCAGGAATAGGTCTTAATTTTCACAATAAAAATGGTTTCAAACCCCATCATCATAGTAATGCTTATCTTGAAAATTTATTTATCAAAATTACTAGACTAGTAGCAATTTCCCCTTATTTGCCGTTTCAGTACAACACACAGAATGAAAAATAAAATCAGTAAACAACAAATCAACACTGAAATAAACTGGCAGGGTTATTGGGAAAATTGTATACTTTCACTCACTACCTCACTCTGGCCACCACTGTTATTTTCATGGAAAAAAAAAACTTGGAAAATTGACAAATACATATTACCCAGAGATGGTTAGAACACTTATTCTATATATATCTACACCACATAAAAAATATAAGAAAGAAAATCCAGTGTGTTAGGTGACTTTTCTGATTTCAATCTATACAGCTATTGCTGTATTGTTTTTCCCCCTTAAAATGGAGCAGTTCCACTGATAAGGGAGGTCCTCTTCCCCTTCCAACTGACCCTAGCTTATCAAGAATGTTCAGGACTGGGATACAAAGCAAATAACCTGATTAATATAAAAATATTTTAAAAAATGGAGCAGCTCTGTAAATTTCATGATTCCCCTGTTTTGAATTGCTGAGTAGTATTCCATTGCGCAAATGTAACACAATTTCTGTATCCATTCCTCTGTGGAGAGACATCTGGGCTATTTCCAGATTCTGGTTATTACAAATAAAGCTGCTATGAACATAGTTCTTGAGCAATGTCCTTGTTGTATACATGGGCATATTTTGGATATATGCCCAGAAGGGGTATAGGTGGATCTTGAGGTAGCACTATTCATAACTTTCTCAGAAAGCGTCAGATTGATTTCCAAAGTGATTGCACAAGTTTATATTCCAACCAGCAGTGGAGGAGGGTTCCCCTTTCTCTACATCCTCTTCAGCATGCGTTGTCACTTGAGTTTTTGATGTTAGCCATTCTGATGGGTGTAAGGTGAAATCTCAGGGTTGTTTAGATTTGCATCTCCCTGATGGCTAATGACGTTGAGCATTTCTTTAACTATTTCTCTGCCGTTCTATATTCTTCTACAGAGAATTCTCTGTTTAGCTCTGTACCCCATTTTTTCATTGGATTATTTAATTTCTTGTTTTTTAACTTCTTGAGTTCTTTATAACTAAAACCAAGGAAATCATGAAATTTGCAGGCAAATGGTGGGAACTACAAAAGATCATCCTGAATGAGGTATGCCAGAAGCAGAAAGACACACATGGTATATACTCACTTATAAATGGATATTAGATATATAATAGAAGGTAAACATACTAAAATATGTACACCTAAAGAAGCTAAGCAAGATCCTAGGTAAGAGGCTAAATCCTCATTCAGAAAGGAAAAGGGGATAGAAACCTGAAGATGGAGAAAACAGGAACAGGACAGAGGGCCTCTGAAAGACTCTACATAGCAAGAAATCTAAGCAGAGTCTGAAAATCGTAGCCAAACTTTGGGCAGAGTGTAGGGAATCTTATGAAAGAAGAGGGAGATAGAAAGACCTAGAGGGGGGCAGCAGCTCCACAAGGAGAGCAACAGAACCAAAAATCTGGGCACAGGGGTCTTTACTGAGACTGATACCCCAACCAAGGATCATTCATGGATATAAGCTAGAACTCCTGCTCTGATGGAGCCCATGGTAGCTCAGTCTTCAAGTGGGTTCTCCAGTAAGTAGAACAGGAACTGTCTCTGACATGAACTCAGTGACTGGCTATTTGATCACCTCCCCCTGAGTGTGTGTGTGGGGCAGCCTTAACAGGCCACAGAGAAAGACAATGCAGCAATTCCTGATAAGACCTGATAAGCTAGTGTCAGATGGATGGGGAGGAGGTCCTCCCCTATTAGTGGACTCGGGGAGGGACATGGGAGGAAAAGATGGAGGGAGGAGACAAGGGAGAGGGTTACAACTGGAACACAAAATGAATAAATTGTAACAAATAAAAAAATTTTAAAAATCGAGCATATCCACAATCAGGAATTTTTTATAAGCATCTAAATGCAGGTCACAATTTCGATACACTCTTTATAAAAATTATTTCATACTAGGTCTTTTTTACCATTTTGTTTTCTCTATTATTTGTTGTTTTTGTGATTTTTACATGTTACAATCAGTTAGCTCATGGTGCTAATGAGGCCAAGGTCATGAGTCTGATTCTTATATGAGCCAGTTAGTTTTGTACAAAGAAAAAAAAAGTATGCTCGATAACATCTAAAGCCAGGAACTGTAACTGCAGCTAGGCAGGACACAAATTTATGTCCTTGGCAAGAATAAAAACCACAAAAAGGGGTTCTGGAAAAATACCTAGACACACTTGTCTTGATTGCATAAAATTCTTACTTGAAGAGAGTCTTTTTTATTTTCAGAAAGAGAGTACTGTTTCTAACGTGTTCATACAACAAATCGGGAGATTATAATGGAACATCACAATCATGCAAATTATACATTAAAATATTTTCAGAATACATTAATAACATGCTTACATGTGAAAGAATTTTAATGCTTCCAGAGGGAAAATAAGTAATATATACATATGATGGTAATTACGTGCTCCAATTATATATGTACATAGTGTAATGTACAATACAGATAATTATAAATATTACACTATTATAGAGAATAAAATGAATAATTTCAGGGATAGATGATTCAATGTGCAACAGCAAAAGTATTTCAGAAATTAATTAGGTTTGCTTACAGCACAGGCTAAGTGAGTGTTAATAGGAAAATTCATGTGTAGGGCTAATGAGCTTGGAGCTGCTCCATTCTTACTTTGGTATTTCTTTTCTTTTCTTTCTTTTTTTAAATTGCATTTTATTTTAGAAGAATCCCAATGTATCATGCTGAGATTTGTCTCAGGACAGTAGAAAAATGGACTGGTGGGAAGAAGAGGGTGGAGAAACTGCTAAGCTGGTAAGAAGAAAAGAGAGCCAGGCATGGCGGCAATACCTTTAATCCAATTACTTAGCAGGAAGATCTCTGTGAGTTCAAGGCCAGCCTGAGTTACATGGTTAGTTCCAGGACAGCCAGGATTATAAAGAGGACTCCTGGTGAAAATAAAAAGTGATAAAGAGAGCTTATATAAAAATAAGCACTGACACTAAAGATAACAATCTATTACAGAAATAGAAATCAATTTAATGCAAAAGAGTTTCTATTGTAAAACAAAATTATGTGGATTTGAATCCTAGTTCCTTTCATTTACTGTCTTTTGACTTTAGACACTTATTTAATTTCTCTCTATACCCACAGATCCAACTAAAAACTGAAGATCAAAATAAACAATTAATAGGATGGTTCTGAAGATGATAGTCTGCCATATGCTAAATGTTAAACAAATGATGAAGATGTTATCATTATATTAAAAGTTACTGTTGAATGTGGCAGTACAAAGAAGCATCAAACAATCACCACTGAGCAAAACTATACAATTAAGAATAGTAGAGGTAGCATTCAAAGAACTAGGTTTTAAAAGAAGATGAATTAATATTAAAATATAATATTAAAATACTGAGTTTTGGAAACTGGATAAACGTTGAGGGATGAGTTTATGTTTATGAGTGTATGTGTGTGTGTGTAGAAACATACAGCTAATGGTTGCAAGATCTGGCATATGAAAAATAAAACAACAACAACAACAAAAAGAAAAAAAAACAGGGAGATATAAACATAATAGTCCTCTGGGTTAAAAGAGGGATTGAAATTATGAGATTGGTGAAGACAGTCAAGGGAAATAAGGAAAGAAGGAATTTTCAGAAGTAGAAGGAGTAATTCATATCCCAAAGCAAGAGTAACTACTATTAACATAATAAATAAAATCTAATGTGATATGCTCCATAAATATCAGTTGAATTTTTGCTAAATTATCAAAACAAATCTCAGGTTTAAAATTGAACTGCATGACCTACATTTCCTGAAGAAAAAGTATAACGATAATAATGAATAAGAAATAGATTCAAGGTTCAATAGAGTATGATGTATCTCAATTGTTATGTTAAATATTATTGATTTGTATGTGCGTGTGTGTGTGGTTGTGGTTGCCAGACAATCCTGTAATTATGTATGGAAAATTTTTAAAAAATGAAAAAAAAAACCTAGTCTGCCTTCTCTAACTGATATGCACAAACATAACAAATAAGTCAAAGGAAAAATACAATTTCTTAAGATGCTTTACAAAGCCCTATAGAAACACTCTCCAATAAAATTAATACATTAGAAAATGTTATTCACTTCATTCTGTGCCTCAATTTTTCCATTCATAAATTAAGACCCATCTGCTAGAACATTTCCACATTATTTTAAGGTCCTCTTAAATAACTATCATCTTTATAAAAATCTTGCTTAGTCTGGCACTGGTCAATGAAAGAAAACAAAAGAAAAGCAAGCTATAATACATATATTTATGGCTAAAGAAAACCAGGTCTATGACTTAAAAGTTAAAATTCAGTATTGACAATGAGGTGTGGCATGTGACAAACATAAATTCTGAATCTACTCAGGATATGAATCCATCCAGGTAAAGGGGTAGTTACTGGACTCTAGACTGGATCTAGCCAATGTATTCTGCTAAATAACTTCCTTCAATCTGTTTATATATAATTTCCTCTGTACAATACTGCTCTCATTTGTTACAATTTTAATTTATATTGCCTTAACACAGTATTATTATGAGAAGAAGGCAGCTCTGAAACCCACATAACATTTCCTACAATACCCACTCTGAACTCTAATCAACATTTGTGTACTAATTACAAACAAATTCAGAAAAACAAGAGAATAAAGAAAACATGAAACCAAGATTATTAAGAGAATGTTTCTTTCCCCTAGAGTATAATTAAGCCCGACTACTTAAATTACAACAAGAAAATAAACACCTAAATCAACCCAAACATAGTGATTCTATAAAACTAATCAAATATTTATAAAACAAACATTCCCCAAATTTAGTTGTTATATCTACTATGAAAGAATAAATCTTCAAATATCTAAAGCTCTAGTCTTGATCGAAAGGAATAACAGTTTTAAAAAAAAAACGGGAATTAAAAATTATTAGAGGTGAACAGTAAAGAATGTAGAAATATGAAAGATATTGAATTAACAACAAGGTCCTATTGCCAAGTCCATAGTTGGCATTACATAGTGTCTAAGACTATACTTCTTGGCCTAAATCCTTCTTAGGTTCACACATCTCTTTAAATTTTTGGTTTCCATCCAATCTACTCCAATCTACATTTAATTATACTCTTATCTGACCTATTAGGCTACTTCCTGCTTTAATAAACTTGGATGGGAATATTTGGGAAACTATTGCTTGGCCATTTAAGGACTAGTCTTTTTATTATTTTTTTATTTTTTATATTAATTACAGTTTATTTACTTTGTATCCCAGCTGTATCCAACTCCCTCATTCCTTCCCAATCCCACCTTCCCTCCCCCTCCTCTCCTCCCTACCCTGCTCTAAGTCCACTGATAGGGGAGGGCCTCCTCTCCTTCCATCTGACCTTAGTTTATCAGGTCTCTTTAGGACTGGATACAATGTCCTCCTCTGCGGCCTATCAAGTTAGCTCCTCCCTTGGAGGCAGGAGGTCAAAGAGCCAGCCACTGAGTTCATGTCAGAGAAGGACAGTCCTTGTTCACTTTACTAGGGAACTCACTTAGATACTGAGCTGCCATGGGCTACATCTGAGCAGGGGTTCTAGGTTATATCCATGTATGGTCCTTGGTTGGAGAATCAGTCTCAGGAAAGACCCCTGTGCCAGATATATTTGGTCCTTGTTGAGCTCCTGTCCTCTCCCAATCTTACTAACTCCCTCTTCTTTCATATGATTCCCTGCATTCACCCCAAGGTTTGGTTATAAGTTTCAGCATCCGATTTGATACACTGCTAGGCAGTCTTTCAGAGGCACTCTGTGGTAGGCTCCTGTCTGTTACTTGTTTTTTCCTTCTTCCAATGTCCATCCTATTTGTCTTTCTAAGTGAGGATTGCAAGCTGTACTACAGAGCAATAGTAAAAAAAACCTCATGGTACTGGCATAGGAACAGAATGGTGGATCAATGGAACCGAATAGAAGACCCAGAAATAAACCCACACATTTACGGGTACTTGATTTTTGACAAAGAAGCCAAAACCATTTAATTGAAAAAAGACAGCATCTTCAACAAATGGTGCTGGTCCAACTGGATGTCTACATGCAGAAAAATGAAAATAGATCCATATTTATCACCCTGCATAAAACTAAAGTTCAAGAGGATCAAAGACCTCAACATAAAATCAGACACACTAAGTCGGTTAGAAGAAAAAGTGCTAAAAAGTTAGCACTAAAAAGTTAGAAGAGCTTAGAACTCATTGGCACAGGAGACAGCTTCCAAAACAGAATACCAACATCACAAGCTCTAAGGTCACCTATCAAGAAATGGGACCTCATGAAACTGGAAAGCTTCTGTAAAGCAAAAGATACTCTCATCAAAACAAAATGACAGCCTTCAGACTGGGAAAGGATATTCACCAACCCCACATCTGACAGAGGGCTAATATCCAGTATATATAAAGAACTCAAGAAGTTAAAAAGCAACAAATCAAGTAATCTATTTAAAAAATGGGGTATGAGCTAAACAGAGAACTCTCTGTAGAGGACTGTAGAATGGTTGAAAAACACCTTAGCAATTAGGGAGATGAAAATCAAAAGGACTCTGAGATTTCACCTTACATCCACCAGAATAGCTAAGAAGATAAAAAAACTCAAGTGACAACACATGCTGGAGAGGTTGTGGAGAAAGGGGAACCATCCTCCATTGCTGGTGGGAATGTCTTGTTTCCACGTTGTATTTCTAACTACATATTTATTTACTCTATTTCTTTTCAAGATTTTCTTTTCAAGATTTATAGTAGTGAAACTTTACATTTTGAAAGTCATGTTTGAAAACTCTAAGAAATAAAGATGTAAATTAGAGAATAAAAGTTGAAGGGAAAGCAAAAACAAAAAAGTAAGAAACATCAAGTAATAACACAAATCAAATATTAGAGTATAAAAGTTGTAAGAACAGGGTCATCAAAACAAAACGACAGCCTACAGGCTGGGAAAGGATCTTTACCAATCCTACTTCTGACAGAGGGCTAATATCCAGTATATATAAAGAAGTGAAGAAATTAAAAAGCAACAAATCAAGTAATCCAGTTAAAAAATGGGGTATGGAGCTAAAAAGAGAACTCACTGTAGAGGATTATGGAATGGCAGAAAAACACTTAAAGAAATGCCCAACGTCCTTAGCATCAGGGAGTTGCAAGTCAAAACGACCCTGAGATTTCACCTTACGCTCATCAGAATGGCTAAGATCAAAAACTCAAGTGACAACACATGCTGGAGAGGTTGTGGAGAAAGGGGAACCCTCCTCCATTGCTGGTGGGAATGTAAACTTGTACAACTACTTAAGGACCATTTCCAAATGGTCCAAATGGTTAATTTATTAAGTAAGGATCTACATAGTATTTCTAAATGCCTTTAAAGCATCAAAATTTAACACACAAAATTAAATATAATGTTAAATAAATATAACCGTAGACATTGTCTTATATAAGATGAACTGGAAAAGCTAGTTTTTCTTATTTATTTATTTGAATTTTTGTTTCAGATCAGATTATTTAATCAGTAGTCCACTCCATTCTAATTTACATTCAGTGCCCAGAAGGGGTAAAAAAAATCAGTAAATGCTCTACTTAGACTGGTGAGTACTTAGTTTGATTTCAATTTCTTTAGCAGAATGGCAAATGGGTAATTCATGTAACATTTTTAGAGCTTGGCCAGAAGAAAGTAAACATCTCTCCACACAAGAAGTTTCTGGCATTTATTTAAAAACATACATGTGAATCTCGGATGAGAGGTGTTGAGAACACAATAGACAATGTCTTCAACTACAACTTTAGTAAAGTCTTTTAAAATGTTGCACAACTTGCTGATTTTAAAATTGCTTCTATAATTAGTTGTTAATGATAAAGCAAACTATTAGTAGACTAGATGTGTGCCTGTGGGTAACGGTGTTTCAGTTCTGCAGTTATCATTAATTGTGTAGCTTCTCACAAGGTACTTAATTGTCCTTTTCTATAGATCAAGGGTTAGAATACATACTTTGCTTGCTCATGAAGGTCTTTAAGAGTCAGGCATTTAGAAACTCTTTCTATTACCTTTGCTCCCACTATCATTGTGACAGGTATAGAAACAAATGGGGAGTTGGGTGTTCCCTGGGGAAAGTATATTTCTCCTGCTCTTAGCATTCTAACTCTTCCATGTCATAGTACTACCATTGGTGTCCTCACTGTTCAGATCTTGTTTAGGCAAGCATGTTGAAGATCATACATGTAGAGATAACATTATATGGACTGAAAAATTTGTATGTATACATTTAATAAATATATATATATATACAGATTTATATATAAGCACAAACACACATAAACACAGAGACATATGTGTATGTGACATAAATTAAGGGGGGAAAGCCGTGAATTTGAGAGCAAGGGTTTGCCTGGTAGGGGCTGGTGGGGGAAATTATCTAATTAAATTGTAATTAAAATATTATAAAAATATATTTAAAAATAAGGACACAGGTTCACCATGTTTTCTAAAAGCATTGGTTGGAGTTTGCCTTTATATGCACAAATCTAATTTTCTATTATGTAGCTATGATATAAAGTCATGATACTTAACTCTCTCTTGTGTTGGGTTTTTCAAGGCCCTGATCATCTTTGGGATATAGTTAGAACTCAAGACTGTGAATATAAGCTATGTATTAACATAGTGCCCCAAACTTAGAAGAGTCTCATGCTTATTGTAGCTTTTTGTTTTCTTTTGTTTTGTTTATCTTGCCCCTACACACACACCTTTTTTTTGAGACAGGGTATTTCTATTTCACCCAGGCTAGCATAAGATTCATGATTGTTATGACTTTTCCTTTTAAGTGCTGGCTTTACAGGTATGTACCACCATTGTTGTCTTGAAATTCTTAAGGACTTTTAACAAGGACATCACATATACTGGCCTCACAAATTATATAGCTAATCTGGATGAAAGCCCTGTATATAAAATCCAAAGTCCATCCACATATGGCCCTTGCATACCTACCTAACATTTCTGTCCTTTAGGGACCTACATATGTATATTCGGTTCATGTTCAATCTCTCTGTCTTGTTTCATAGCCATCCACTTTCTTTGCCTTATATAAGCTAAAGTAAATAAATCTTTTAAAAATCTTCAAATAGGGCTGGAGAGATGGCTCAGAGGTTAAGAGCACCAGAAGTGCTGAGTTCAATTCCGAGCAACCATGTGGTGGCTCACAACCATTTATGATGAGATCTGGTGCCCTCTTCTGTCATGTAAACACAACATAATAAATAAATTAAAAAATAAACTTCAACTATAGTCTCATTTCCAGAATCTTGATGCACGTTGCGGTGGCATTTGAAGCAGGTGAAAATTACTAAGGTATGATAACCATGAATGTGTTATGGCTTTTCTGTCATTAAGAAATATAGACAAAATATGTATATGCATTATATCTATGACTTCCAAGCAAAGAAGGTTTAAGTGAAAAATCAGAATATTGGTTTCATTGCTTTCACCTCCCATTGAGTAGTCTTCTGAGAGGCAATAAGTCAAAAGTTAGTAGCTACTTCTATGATTCTCTGAACTCCAGCTTTCAGATTTAATCATTTTGGGATGGTACCTAGGCATAAGTATGTTTCAAAAGTTTCTCAGGTGATGTTAACCTGTTTCTAGGGTTGAGTTACAAGAACTTTAAAGAACAGTAAGTTACACAAGATATAGCCACTCAAGGTGTTAAAGTATAAATAAGGCAACTAATGACCAGAGAAGGACTACTGGGAAGCCTATTAAACAGACAATGCAAATGAAGAGATACTAAGACTACTGTTAACACAAATCAAATAGAAAGGATTACAAACATTATACCACATACTGTTTGTGATTCATTCTGAACACTTCTGGGAAGACTAAAAAATGTTCATATATATTGAAGAACAAGCAGTGTGAAACCACCATTTGAATACCTGTAACTACAGAAAAATGTCATCATAAATATAGATTCGTTTTTTACATCAGTTTAGGAAGCAAGATTTTACATCCATGCTGGCTGTTCATATTTCCCTTTTAGCAAGCTTATATTTGGCTGGTAGAGGCCAGTTCTTCTAATCAAAACATAGTATGTTTACCTGAAAATGCATCGTAGCACCCTAAAAAGACTGGTACATTCTCAAACAACCTATGAAGAAGTTTACAATAACATGTATGAGTTAAAAAAGAAGATTAAAGAATGAAGTTATCAAAAGAGAAGTGCTGTTCACAATAAAATTTAAATGGAAGACCTGTAGCAAATGACATGCTGAATGCATGGCTTGCTAAGTAACTCAGGATATCTGTAGCTTGGAGCTATCTGATAAACTGGACAAACCCTTTTCCTTATAGGCATGCTGTTCAATGGCAACAGTATACCACTATTATAGGACTGCTGAAGATTATAAGCATTCCAATCATGCTTCAGTATTACAATTTAGACATATGGCTCAAAGACTGACTTCAGAGCTAATCCTACTTAAAATCACTGTGTATGACTTAAACAGACTTGTATCTTTCTCTGGCACTTTGTCATTGCCTAGATGACAAACAAATATTTATTCCTCCTCTGAAAATTGAAACACTAAAGCCCACTCTATAGCAGTGTGATCTGGTGCCCATATTTTTGTCCAATTTAAAATAAACATATAGAGGGTGTAGCTATTCTACTTAGGAATCTAAGAGTATACAAGCAGAAAGTAACAAACTAAGGGACGGCATTATCATAAGGGAGCTATGGGGAAAACTCTCCAATTGGAGGCCAGAAGAGAGCCAGGGCTGGGACTGGTATCATACACAATTGTGGACTGTCATGTTGGTTCTGGGAATCAGACCTGGGTTCTACGGAAGAACAACACATTCTCTTAACTGCTGAGCCACCAGCCCTGTATTTTCCATTTTAAATATGTGAGTTTAGCATGCAAGAGAGTAGCATGCCACTGTGGGCACTGAGATTGCGTTTAAAAATGGAAAATATACCATGAGTAAATTTAATCACCATATATTGAAAAGGCCATTAGTGGTCAACATATTTTCATGTGAGTTAGTAAAAAACTGTTGCGGTAGAAAGAAATGTAAAAATTGGCTAACTTCAACCAGGCCTGCATTTGAACACAAATGTGTGGAAATGGGAATAGAGTGATAGCATGGTCCTGTCTAGGGAGCAATTTATCTTTGAAGAGACACTCATTAGCTACTTGAAAAGGTGTAAGGGCTTTGCAATTCAGATACAACTCAGTAGGATTACTAGCTCCACAAATATATATTACTTCTGTGAGTTTGGGAACTTACTGAGTTTTTATAAACTGCCATTTCAAAAATATAAGAATCATATCTATCTCATAGGCTAATACTGCCATCAGGCAGGTAGAAGCTATTTACAAATAGTTTAATCAGTGACTAGGATTTATAAACAAATAGTTCCTTGTCAGGAATTAAATAGGCAAAGAGATGGATGCCAGAGAGGTGTATACTTGTGTATACTTGGTTCAGCAACCAACTGTATATCTGACCACATGTAAATCTGTTACTGGCTAAGGAAATAATATACTGAGTCAAGAAAGCATATGTCGACTTCAGTCTACAAGTGTCTTTCAATTTTAAGCCTAAGTCTGACATTAAACTTTGTTATGACATCCTAGTATCTCAGCAGTGAAAAAGAAAAGAAAAGAAATGTGATAGGAAATTAAAACATAATAGTACATGAAATCTGCTATGTTCATCTTGATCCAAGTCATAATCTATTTGTTCTGTACCATTGAAATGCCTATTAGTTAAGATGGAAAAACACACACCACAGCCAAAACTATTTGCATAAGTTAATTCAGCAAACTTGTACTATCATATTCATATTGTTTATTTCACTTGATACCATAACATATAACTGACTGAAACTGCTAAAAACTAAAAACGTACAGTTTTCAAGAGGACAATAACAGGAAAGAATCAGGAATGCAGTTATTGAAAGAACACACTTTTCTTAATTCAATTGGTCAGTTATTTGGATATATTCTTTCTAAACTGCACTGAAAGTGGTTACTGGGAATTATACTTTATAACTTCTGGGTGTGATTCAGATGCAGTTCTGAAGGCACAGGCACATTAAGACAAAATACAGGTGCCTTCTGTTAAATAAAAACCCAGGAGATTTCTAGTTTGTTGTTAAACTCTGAGGGTTAATTTGCCAAATTAGTTTTCCCCTTCTCTAAGCTTTACAACTGAGTTCTTAATCAGTAAATAAAATTTTCATACCCCATCATTTTATTTGCTTTCTTAAGAGCAACATCCCAATGTGGTCTGTAAATCAAGAGATTTTCCCTTTTGTCAGAGCTAACAATAGAAAAGTGTAGTCATTTGAGCTAGTGTACATGGTTGCTTTGCATAGTCAATATTAATGTAGCATTTACCTTTTGTGGATTTATAGGTTATGGGAAAGAGCTTTGCATTATTTCTTTTTTCCTACAAACTATGATGAACTCTGATGCAAACATCGGTACTACTATGAACTGCACTTTACACATTAACCGTTCTCATACATCTTCTAACAGATTCCACCATTTCTAGGTAACACAATAAAGGGATTAGAAGGCTTCAAGACAAAGGTATGAATTTCCATAAATTTAACGAAATCATTGAAAAGAGGACCATGGAAATATGCTCAATCATGAACAGGTATAAACACAGCTAACAATAAAGGTTATTAAGAATCAAATTCTAAAGAAGACCTTGTTCTAGATGGATTATGATATTCCAAATATGTGTTTACAAATACAAATATATCATTTTCAAAAAAATACTTTACAGGTTTTGTCCCATGTGTATCTCAAAAGCACTATCAAACAAACCTGAGGAGGCATAAGACATTTTACTCTCAGAATTAGGTTTGAGGGAATGCATTGTCAAAGAGAAAGTAGAAAATATTTTAGTTTAGGAAGAACTTATACAAAGTCAAAACACATTTTTCTATTGCACTTTACTTTTTTCTATTACTGAATGCGCAACTGAAAAATAGTCTTTACACGGCTTAGATTAGTGGTCGCTGGAAGCTATACAAAGAGATCTGGTGGCTTTAATTTTATTCATTATGTCTCTAGCTTAGGGACCTGGGGAAATACAGAGAAGTGTGCTGCATATTTATAAGGCCGCTGGGACCTTAACAGGCTTCCAAATGCCTTGTTTGTTGCAATCTGCTTGTCAAACTATTAAAGAAGTAAAATCCACACTCTATCCCCTACTGCATATGCAGATTTTTTCTGTTAATTAAATCAAAACTATATGATTGCAAGGGGTACTAATGGAAATCTAGTGTCTTACCAGCTTCTTCAATACCTAGAAGACAAAATATTTCTAATACCAGACACATATTTTTAAAAAATCAACTATCATGTTAAAAGCTATGTTAGCCTTAATTGATTACTAAAACTGTTTATTTCAAACTTCAAATTTATCAAGTCTGCTATTAAAAGTGTTTTCATGTCACTCCTTAATTATAGCTACTGTAAAAAAAAAACTAATGCAGCTTCTTAGATCTTAGAGATTAAACACTAAAAAGGCCTGAGAACTTCTTTTCTCAAATGAGATTTTTGAGTTAAAACGTGTATTCCAGTATTTTATACTTAAGTATCAGTACAAAAAAAAAAAAAACCTATATGTCTGTGCCAACATCTCTTTAAACACAATTATAATGTAGACAAAGAGATACTGGAAGCCCTTGTAACTGCAGCCACTGCAACAGGGAAGGCTGACCTTTCTTCTTCCTGGAGACTTAAGCCCCAGGTGATAGCTTTGTAGCAGTTCTGTCACCAGACTAGAAATAGTGGCAGTAGCTTGGGCATAATCTTCTACTTCCTCGCAGTAGACCCATTTTTCATATGCTGTGCTGGACAGCAACACTCACTTCCCTTTTAATCTTTATGTGAGAACAAGCCCCATCAGTTGTAAGGAAAACATTATAAACTATTAGTCTTTAGAACTTCAGATAATCATGTATTTTAGAAAGAAGGCTGGGTGGACATTTACTATGCAGTTAAAGTTCAAATAAACTAGAAAATGCAGTTCCTCTTTCTCTGTATTTATTTGTTTCTCAGCTTAGATTACATAATCAATTAATGCCACATAAGAAAGGCAAGTTTTTATGTTAAAAACCAAAGTCACTAAGGATGAAAAAAATTAGAAAATAAAAAGGAAACTAACAGAAACTAGACTTCTAGAGCAAGTAATGCCAAGGATTTGCTGCACAGTTTCACTTAGACCACTTCATTTCCACTTTGATTTCTTTTTTCTCCTCTCTGGGGAATCACATTTCAGAGTTTAGAGATACCATGGAAGCCATTTTGTTCCTCTATTCATCTTATAGAGGAAAAGACCAAAGTGAAGAGAGAACTAAGTAAACTCAGTAAACTTCAGAGCATAGACAGGAATTACATATGCTTAGAAGCTCATTGAACATTAATAAAAAGAAATAAGCAACAGTGAAAACCTTACTAGAACCTAGTTTTGTGGAGTAGGGCCAGGCAATTTTCAGTCCAAAAAACTGTAAAGCCTTAAATAATGTACACCTGGGGGAACAATGAATTCAGTTATGCAGTGACTACATTGCATGCACAACATGTGATTCTTGAAGACAATGCCCACTATCCCTTTTTCACCCCAAGTGTTGAGCTGTTTTATGATAACGAGGTGCACAATCTTAAAGGTAAAGTGGAATGGTGGGGGTTAGTCCTTTAACAGCTGGGACTGAAAAGAAGTGACCTGGGCCTCAGGTTGCCTAAATATAACCTCTGCCATGCTAGTATAGTGATGATCTGTTTATTAAAAACTTGAGGGCAGCCAGGCTCGGACACAAGCCCTCATAGTTATTGAGAAGGATGGGGCAGGAGGACAAACCTGAAACATCTGGTAAAACCAATAAGAGAGGTGAGACTATTAGCTATGCATCTCTGTAGAGTACTTGCATAGCACATGTGGTACAGAGGATTGGAACACCAGTCCTGGGGGTTATGGGGGAGAACTGATAAAATCTGAAATAAAGCAAATAATAGAATTCTTAGTGTTTGACAATTTGTAGGCTGTCTCCTACCAAAAGGATACACCAAATAAGATATTTGAAAATACTACAGAGAACTTTGAATGCTCACAATGTTAATAAAAACCTGGAAGAAGAGTTGTTCACAAGTTTTCTCATTAGTTTCAGCTGACAAACATACCCAAGAGATACGTGAAAGAGTACCAATTGAAGAGTTTGCCTGGGCCAGACTGTCATAGGAGCATGTCAATGAGGTATTTTCTTCATTATTAACTGATAAAAGAGAGTTCACCCCACTGTGGGCAGCACCATCTTTGAGCAGTGAGTCCTAAGTGATAGAAGAAAGCTAAGCAGAAGGTAGGAAGCAAGGCAGTAAGCAGCATTCCTTTGTGGTTTCTGTGTCAAGTTCCTGTTTTGGATTCTTGTAGTGATGGACTGTAATCTGAAATAAACTATTTCCTCTTCAAGTTGGTTTTGGTCAGGGTTTTATCAAAACAAACAGACAGCACACTAGGACAAGTGAATCTGAAAAGATTCTGTATTGTCTGATTTCAACTATATGGCCTTCCAAAAAAGGGCAAAGTATGGGCCCAGAAAAATAATCAGTAGTGGAGTAGTAGAGAAAATACATAACATGCACAAGACTCTGGATTTGGTCATCGGACTCTGAAAAAGCACCTCCAAACAAAATAAAAGGTCACAGCTGCCAGAGACTCCAGGGACCGTAAAAGCAATGTACTTAATGTACAACAGAAGTAATGAATTGATAGACTTTTTTTGTGTTCCACCTAAGTGTGTTCATCTACTGGAAAAAAAAAAGTAACCTAATGCAAGGCACACCAGGTACTAACTTATTCTAATAATGTTAATTTTACTTGTCAAGTTTTCTTTTATGGTTTTTCATGCAATTTTCATATAACATTGACATTGGAAGAAGAAACAATAAAGAGAATAGAGCTCCACAGAACTCTGAGCAGTACCTCTTTCAACTTCATCTTTACAAATGAGGAATCAGAATTAGGGGGACAAGTATTTTTCCACACTGACTACTTTTTTTGTTAGATCAGAATTTGAATCTCTATCTCTCTAGAAAAATGAAAAACAATAACACACCAAAAAACATTAATTCAAAGAAATATTCCTGTAAAATCAAAGACTGTAACTTATTTACATGTTAGTTTTATTTCAGTCAGTTTTTCTAACTTTAACACATTCAACATTTGCACATATAAACTGTTTTTGTTTTCCCTGTGGAATACACAATGAACACCTTCCATTATCCAGGAATATATTCTCACATAAAGGTTATTGTTGGTACACAAGACATCTCTATCAGGCATCTTTGTGGCCACCTCCAGAAACTCAGCAGCCACAGGATCCCTCACCACCATTGAGACACAAGCACATGCTCATTCTGCACATATGCTGAGTCACCTTATAAAAGGACTCACCTCCCTTTCCCCCTAACCTTACCAAGAGACAGTCTCTGTTACCACTTTCTCTCTCCTAATAAAACCTCCCACTTGCAACCTGTCGAGTGCAGAGATTTATGAACCCCCCCATATAACTCTGCTGCATAAATTCTGTTATATATCATAATTAACATGTTTATATCTAAACTACTTAATATCATACAGAATGATGACCAATTGCATTTCCCATTTGTGGGGAGAGTTAAGCAATGACCTGTGGAGGTTATAACCACTATGTTTCATCTTGAATAATGAGACACAGCAACTAACAAAGATTGCCTCCTTAAAATGCTGTAGTAAGGTTCCTCTTATAGTAGAACGTGTTGGGGTGACCCACAAATATTACATTATCTGGCAATGAAAAAGTGTGTTCTTAATTGTTATTTGAAGCTTAGAATGCCAAGCTAGTAAGATATGTAAATATCACTTCCTCACCTGCCTTTAAAAACAAGGCAAGCTGCTCTGTGGAAGGTGACCTTCCCCAGCCTGCTAATTGAGTAAGGTATGTGGCTTTTGCATAATAAAGAGCTCACCTCTTGAGCTGGCACAGGAAGTAGGGGCAGAACTTCCTGGTAGACTGGGATGCAGGTGGAGACAAAAAGACGTGGGCAGACTTGAGGTGCAGAAGGGAAAGAAGAGAAGGGAGATGGACCGAGTGGAAGAGGCAGGGAGAGCCACTTAGAGAGATGGTATAACAAAGAAGTCAGGATAATTTTAGACAGGTGAGAGACTGAGCCATCAAAAGGCCAACAGCTTCAAACTATATAGAAGTCTCTGTCTTAAACTGCAAGCAGGCTTCGAGAAAGCCTTACAATAAGAAAGAATGCTAAGATAGAAAGTCAAGAAATCTAAATTGTTTTCCTGCCATGCTTGACAAAAGTGTCTCATGTTGAATATTTCATCACTTTACACTAAGAAACTATCCATGGATAAATTTTTGTGACTAAACAATAAGTATGTGGATCAAATATGGAAAGGCCTCACTGTAGTGAATTAGCAGAATGGGGCCTGCCTTTGCTACCAAGTTGCCCAGTAATAAATATCTTCAAGACTAACAAGTAATAAGGAAAAGGAAAAGCAAAATGAAATAATTGTACTGATACACTAACAATAGGATAACATGCATTGTTCCCTTTGTAATTTCAAGTTCTGACTATCCAGTCTTCGTTTTTATTAGCCTGAAGAACTAATAAACTTAAAGACATACATATAATATTACTTTAGTTTAGTTTACATAGTTTAGACAAAGAAAATGAAAATGTAAGTTGTTTGCTCTCTCTCCCCCCGTCTCTACACACACACACAGAGTTATATTTGCTGTTTGAGTCTCAATTTTCCATTTGGTTTAAATATAAGAGAAAACTAATGATGACTAAAAGAAGCTCTAGCTGGCAGTGATGTCAAGACCAAAAGTAAATACGTGGAAATTATGTCATAGAAGATAAAGCTTTCTAAGGATCAAAGTAGAAGAGTATGTGAAACCAAGTACTCATTCAGTACAAAACAAAAATATCATGGTAGTTCCCAAGAAACTTAATTAGTCAAAAGGCCTTATATAACCACTTTATATGTAAAAATTACCAGAGTACTAGACCAATTAGATAACAATAAATTCCTCCAGACCTAATTCACATATGCAGATATATATCATTTTTCATACTATTATTAGACATGTCACAGAAGTATCAGGGTTCAAATCTACTTCTCCCATGAGATGAATATGAGACCGTGGGTATTCTTTAATTGTGTCTGAGCAAAGGAAATCAGAGAAATCATTTAATAAAACTGACGCGTAGTTTGTATTCAACATAGGTTACTTTCTTTACAAACCTGTCATTTGGGTGACATAATTATTTTCTTTCTAAGCTGAAATACTTATTTGAGGAAATATATTCTCAGACCCATCACATAATAAAGCTGTTCTATCACAGAACAATTTTATGATTGAGAAGATAGTTATTTCATTGTTTTCCATGCTTACTTATTTTCCTAAATACCCACAAGTGCAAATAATATACTTTGGTGAGGTAGGGCATTACATGTAGTCAATTCATGTTATAGTCCTATCTTGTAATATTTCTGGACTCTGAATTATTTTCCTGTCTTCATTGATATTTTTTGCATCCATTAATTTATTACCCATGAACTTAATTAAAGTGTTGTTTACTCCTTACAGATCAGTTAATGAAATGTTAA
This sequence comes from Pachyuromys duprasi, assembly GCA_028658305.1. Taxonomy (NCBI): domain Eukaryota; kingdom Metazoa; phylum Chordata; class Mammalia; order Rodentia; family Muridae; genus Pachyuromys; species Pachyuromys duprasi. Next base: position 62,859,504 of record CM053742.1, read on the forward strand.
TTAATTATAGGCCTAGCACTATCAAAATCTGTAACATAATGAAAAAACCTCTCCCATTCTTAATCTTAGGTTGCACTGTAAAGTCACTTCACTGAGGTTCTTGCTTAATACAATATCAACTTATTTTTTAAATTATTTAAATATTTATGCTACAAAACTAATTATCAGTAAAGTTAATAAATGCAAGATGTTAATATTTTACCAAATGAGAGAGCAGAAACATCATCAATCTATTCATCTTATTGATAATAGATGTCCACTCACAAATACACATTGGAAGTTTTCAAACATGGGCAGGATATTTTATTAGGTATTCATATACAATCAAAATGCATATATATTTTCAGGAAGAAAATGTTAGGCAATACTCACACACCACACACACATACATACATACACACACACACAGAGACACAAATATACCACTCATACAAAGCAACATCTAGGAAATAGTAACACATCAGGGTTAAAATCTAATCTGAACCTGACTGTGTGATTGTATGACTCTTTACACAAAAGCCAATTGAATGGTCAGGGTACAGATTCAGTAGTTTTACTGCATTTTCAATTTAGGATAGTGATATCAGTCAGAATAATTGGCACCATAAAAGCACCCCATGGTGATAACCTAGAAAATGCGTCTACTGGATTCTCATGGTGGCAGACAGCTTCTCAGATGATAACAGCAAGTCTTTTCAAACAGAGCTGGAGACTGATCAATAATATAAAGACATATTTCTGGCTGATGTCTTTCAAATACTTCATTCAGATGTTTCTGGGAAAATAGCTAGTTCTCTACTTTTTAACTTGGCAAACAAAACTTTTTTTAAAAAAGTTCAAACGCACAGTAGAGGAGTATTTCTTATTCTACAGAATGCATGGGGACACCACATGAACAATGACCTGAAGCACACCATTAATGAATATTATACTGCAATCTTTCAGTCATTCATCAACTCAATCAATCATTCATGCAGTCAAAAATTTCCATCATTCTTTGTGTTGCAAAAGGGCTGGTGCTAGGCACTATGAGAAACATAAGGGTAACTTGCAGTCTCTGCACATAGACATGTAACCTTGTGTGTACCTAGTAAGCTAGTGCTTATTTAAAACCTGACTTAAATCAGTATCTATCCATCAATTTGTATCTTAAAGATAACTGCAATATATTAGGTAACAAAAAGCAGAGCAAATGCATGATTATATATATGAGTATATATGAATCCAGTGCTAGTCACACTTTCTCCATATTGTAACACTTGCTACATTTTGCACATAATAAATATTCAATAAAATTAATAGGACTGTCAAATAATTCTTTTTATCTTTTGTGTGTAATAATTTTGACCACATTTATGTCTGTGTGCATCATATTATCTGCATGCGCATGGAGACCAGAAAACGGTGTCATATCTGCTGGAAGTGGATTTACAATTATGAGACACCATATGGTATCTGGGAATTAAACCTGTGCACCCCTAGAAGAGCTACCAGTGCTCTTAAATCTGAGCCATCTCAACAGTCTTGCCTTCTTATTATTCTTAAATGCCATTTCTTTCTTTTTTTTAATCAGGTGATGCAAACAAATGGAAAAGAAAACGCAGAATCCAAATATGAAGTATGGGAGATGTTTAAATACTCTTACAGTTACCATTTGGAACTCTAGTAAATGTACCTGGTAGTTCAAGAAACTAGTATTTGGGACATTTTCCATTCTTCCAGTAGTCTGAAATCAGACTAACTACATGTCTGGATGTCAGAGAAGGTGTTCTAGCAGCATATTCAAAGGAATGAATTTCTAAGTCAATGGGTGGTAGTGAAACATTTTGGTTAAGGCATTAATTCTAGACCTTCTTAATTCAAATTCCAATTGTACCACTAAGGAGAACAACTTTGGGCAACTAAGTTTGTCTGAATGACAGCTTTCACATCATGTAAAATAAACCTAATTATCAGGTTTATTGTAGCCAGGAAGAGAATTTAAAAGTTTACTGCTGAAAAGGGTTAAAGAGGAGCATATAAATATTACATAAAAGCCCATTAAATAAGTGATACTGGTAATAAAGTTTGTGCTTTTGAAGGAATTCTTCATAAGGTTGGTTTATTCTATATTTCATTTATTTTCCAACATAAGCAACAGTTTAATACTTAAATTTCTTTCTGTATATTTCACTTGCACTACTTACCTCACTGGGAATTTTATCACAATCATTGTATACATGATCCTCTCTTACAGTAACACTGAATTCTACAAATTAGGCATTTTATTTTATCTTCACTGTCTATCATTTGTCTGATAGGACTCAAAAAGTTATGTGTTGCTTGACAATTTCTTTTTTTTTAACATTTTTATTTTATATTAATCACAGGTTATGTACTTTGTATCCCGAATTCCCTTCCTCTCCCTTCCATCCCTCTCTCATTTCCTCCCTGCCCCTTTCCAAGTTCACTGATAGGGGAGGACCTCCTCCCCTTCCATCTAACTCTAGCTTATCAGGTCTCTTCAGGAATGGCTGCAATGTCCTCTTCTTGGCCTACCAAGGCTGCTCCTCCCTCGGGGGGGGGGGGGGGGGG
>CM053742.1:62862577-62913572 GCA_028658305.1 Pachyuromys duprasi
TGGACTTGGAGGGGGCGGGGAGGAGGGAGATGAGGGAGGGAGTGGGAGGGTAGGAGGGGATGAGGGAGGGGGCTATGCCTGGGATTCAAAGTACCTAACCTGTGATTGAGATAAAAATAAATAAATTAAAAAAAAAAAGAATTGTCACACTCTTATAAACATAACTTAAAGTTGTGACCTTGCAAATCTTTTGGTATTAAAAACAAACAAACAAACATCATTTTAACACCTAAACAGCCCACAGGTAGCATGGTTGGTTTCTACAGTAAAACTAACCAATGGCAGCTGCGTTTCACTTTTTATTTGGAAAGACTAATCCAGTGTTTTTATAGCCCTCAATTAAGCTGTTTAAATAAAAAAAAAGTAAATGTTGAAAGAGGAAACCATTCTGGTTAAGCTCTATGTGAACTAGCACTAGGCAAATCTCAGGTGGTTTCAGAGTTCGGTTTGGATAAATATCTAAATCTATTCGAACTTCTTTAGCTGAAGAATTCCAGCTCCCACAGGGTTTGCAGAGCTTCAGGTTTTCTAGTGAATCTGACATAGCTTTACAAAAATACCCACACTCAATCTCTAGCTGATAGCAAAAGCAACTTTGGGGAAGAAAAGTTAACAGACTTTTTCAAATATAAAATACCCTCAGTATTTGGCTCAATTTGAGACATTTCTAACTCCAACTTTGAAAGTCCACTAGAAATATAAAACTAGTGAGACTATCGACAAGAAACTATATATACTGGAAATGGTACTTAATATCTAACTTCTGACTCACTAACCTGCCAAACGTTTAAATAAAATATTTTTGCTGTTCAATGAAGTGGGTTTTTTTTTTCTTTTTGTTTTGTTTGTTTCTAGGTGCTGGACAAGGACCCATGGATTTCGGAATACTAAACAATCACTGTACTAACATGCTATATCCCCAGGCAGATAATCAATTCCTCCTGCCTCTGTCTCCCAATCATTTATATTATAGGGTTTTATCACTCTGCTGGCTGGATTCATTCTCATCTGTATTTTAACTCTCTGCTCCAATATTAATCTTTTAAGGAGAATCCTGGTTGATAGGAGTGGTGTTATTAATCCATTCTACATTACCTGACAAATATATATTTCACTCACATTTATTTTTTTTAACAAGTTAAAGACACAGGATAAGGATTACACTTTTGTTGTTGCTAACTACTGTGTGTCAGCTGATGTAGAACTGATTTCTGCTAAGAATGGAGGAGCCCTTGTGTAAATTTTAAGGAACACAGAAATATTCTGTGTTGATTTCGCTGTGAGAGCTGAAGAAACTGTGGCAATTGTTTTGGTTTCAAAAGCACAGTTCAAATGATTGGTTTCATTACAGAACATTTCAGAGTAGATGTGATAGAATAGTTTTTCTAAACTGTCGAAGCACAGACTGTCATAGCTGCTTTATACTAACAAGTATAGGGGAATAGAAGGCATTATTGAAAGGAAAAAGGCATTATGGAAAGGAATGGAATATTCTTCTGGCCCCAAAAGACACACACACACACACACACACACACACACACACACGTTCACCTTTTTCTTTTAATTTAATTTTTTATATATTAATTTATTATAATTTACTCACTTTGTATCCCCATTTCAGACCCCTCCCTTGTCTCCTCCCAGTCCTACCCACCCTCCCTTATCTCCCCCTATGCCCTTTCCCTAGTCCCTTGATAGGAAAGGTCCTCCTCTCACTTTTTTTTCTTAGTTAGATTTTTAATTAATTAATTTTTTATTAATTACAGTTTATTCACTTTGCATCCCCTCTGTAGCCCCCGTCCTCCTCACAGCCCAATCCCACCCTCCCTTCCTCATCTATTCACATTCTGCTCCCCAAGTCCACTGATAGGGAGGTCCTCCTCTCATTGCTTCTGACTCTAACCTATCAGGCCTTATCAGGACTAGCTGCATTGTCTTCCTTTGTGGCCAGGTAAGGCTGCTTCCCCCTCAGGGGCAGGTGATCAAAGAGCCTGCCACTGTGTTCATGTCAGAGACAGTCCCTGTTCCCATTACTAGGAAAACCACTTCAAGACTGAGCTGCCATGGGCTACATCTATGCAGGGGTTCTAGGTTATCTCCATACATAAACCTTGGTTGTAGTATCAGTCTCAGAAAAGACCACTTTGTCAAAATTTTTTTGTTTTGTTGTTCTCCTTATGGAGCTCCAGTTCTATCTATCTCACCCTTCTTTCGTAAGATTCCCTGTACTCTGCCCAAAGTTTGTCTATGAGTTTCAGCATCTGCTTTGATGCCCTGATACATAGAGTCTTTCAGAGACCCTCTGTGGTGGCTGCTGTCCTATTCCATTTTCTCCCTCTTCCTTTGCCTTTCTGAGTATGGATTGATCATCTTATACAGGGTCCTCATTCTTGCTTAGCTTCTTTAGGTGTACAGGTTTTGGCATGTTTATCTTATATTATAAGGATAATATCCATTTATTAGTGAGTATATACCATATGTATCTTTCTCCTTCTGGGATACCTCACTGAGGATGATCTTTTCTAGTTTCCACCACTTGTTGCAAATTTCATGATTTCCTTGTTTTTAATTGCTGAGCAGTATTCTATTGTGTAAATATACCACAATTTCGGTATCCATTCCTCAGTTGAGGAATATCTGGGTTGTTTCAAAATTCTGGCTGTTATGAATAAAGCTGCTATGAACATGGTTGAGCAAATGTCCTTGTTGTATACTTGAGCATATTTTGGATATATGCCTATGAGTGGTAGAGCTGAATCAGTTAAAATGGTCATCTTGCCAAAAGCAATCTACAGATTCAATGCAATTCCCATCAAAATACCAACACAATTATTTACAGAACTTGAAAGAATAATTCTGAATTTCACATGGAAAAAATAAAAAAAAACCAAAATTGCTAAAACAATCCTGTACAATAGATGATCTAGAAGTATCTCCATCCCTGATCTCAAGCTGTACTATAGAGCAACAGTAATAAAAACTGGATGGTACTGGCATAGAAACAGAATGGTGGATCAATGGAATCGAATAGAAGACCAAGAAATAAAGCCACACACATATGGATACTTGGTTTTTGACAAAGATCCCAAAAATCATACAATGGAAAAAAGACATCATCTTTAAAAAATGGTGCTGGTCTAACTGGATGTCTACATGTAGAAAAATACAAATAGATCCTTACTTATCACCCTGTACAAAACTAAAGTTCAAGTGGATCAAAGACCTCAACATAAAATCAGACACAATAAATACGTCAGAAGAAAAAGTGGAGAAGAGCCTTGAACTAATTGGCACAAGAGACAGCTTCCTGAGCAGAATACCAACAGCAGAGGCTCTAAGAGCAACAATGAATAAATGGGACCTCATGAAACTGAAAAGCTTCTGCAAAGCAAAGGACCCTGTCATCAGAACAAAACAGCCTACAGACTGGGAAAGGATCTTCACCAACCCTATATCTGTTAGAGGGCTAATATTCAGAATATGTAAAAAACAAAAAACTCAAGAGTTAAAAAGCAACAAATCAAGTAATCCACTTAAAAAGGAGGTACAGAGCTAAACAGAATTCTCAAGAGAGGAATATCGAATGGCAGAAAAACACTTAAAGAAATGCTCACCATCCTTAGTCATCAGGGAGATGTAAATCAAAATAACCATGAGATTTCATCTTACACTCATCAGTATGTGTGTATACCATTCTAATACTGGAATAGTTAAGACTTAGTTGGTCCCTAGTTGGCAGGTATAAACACCATCCAGTAGATAGAAACATGGAAGAACAGCAATGAAGACAACCTGGCAAATACTGATGGAACTCTTCAGACTAGTATTGTTGGCCATTTGGAAATTAGCTGCTACCCTCTTTGCAAGGAAAAGTTATCACTCCTCATAGCCAAATGTTTGTTGAACACTTTTTTTAATTGATAGAGTCTTTGATCATATTTAGACTGTACCTTTCCCTATAATCTTCTTCCATGTCTTCAACTCAGAAAGGAACTGCTCTTGATCTGAAAAATCATGTATATGGATGCTATGTAGACTGAAAATTTCTGTGGATCAGCTAGGGTTCATTATTAAATAGAATGAATTGTGTATAATCTATTTGCATTCATCATATCTTTATCCAGTATATTGTTGATTTTGCTTTCATATCCATGTCATATTTGTGTTTAACTCAAATTTGCAATGCTTTATACATGAAGTATATCTACTCATTACAAGCATAACTAAATACTGTATGCAACAGGGAAATGGAACAACAGAAGGCAACATCTATGAGCCAATTATGTGCTAATCGATGAATGTTTATGCATATTTGTTAGGTGACCTAACATAGGCCTTTATCATACATTATTTTAATGTTTAGCCAATTCAGCATTTTTTACACTGGGTGAGTTTAAACTATTAAATGCTATAAAATGGAAATTACAAAATAAAACAAAATTATGGATATACTTCTATGTTGACTGTTCATTTCAAATTTTACATTCTGAGTTGTTCAATATGAATCAGTTAGAAATGCTCCCCTCAAATGGTGATGATTAAACCCAGAGCTTCACATACATTAGGGAAGTGTTCTACCATGGGTTCATAATCTCATATTCTCAAATCAATCTAATAGTCATTTGATTGAGAGCTTCAGTAAGCTTTGGTTTATTCAACTAACGAAAAATATTAAATGGATTTCAAAGTAAATTTTAAACATATTTTTGAGGACCTATGCGAAGTCATAGCAAAATATTTTAAACTATGACCCTATTCTATCAGTAGAGGGCAAATCATGCATTGGCTCATCCATCAGAAATATAGTGTGCCTCAGTGTATGTCTGGTCTGAGAATCCTGGAGATGATCACCCAAAAGTCAACACACTAAACTTTTTTTTTCTGGTAAGCAATATGCTAATAAGCTTTGATTTTTATTTCTTCAATGAAGCTGTTGAAAAGAACAATATCTTCTGGCTTGTTAACACTTAATCACTTAAAACAATGTCATACAATTAAACTCACACATTATTTTTCTTTTAATTCTTGTTTGCTCTTAACTGAGTGTTAAAGCTCTGTCACAGCCTGTAGAGTGCTTTGAACTTGCTTTGTCTGCTCTGGTTCAGTGGCATCTAGCATATTGAAAGGAACTGCTGTAGCTACTTAATAAATATATGCTGTTTGACAAGTAGAAACTCAGGAAGAAATATATTTTTGAACCTAGAGAATTGTTAGGACACCAAATTCTTAATGTGTGACAAAGGAGATAGTTAACTCACAACAAAAGCTAATATTCATTGTCATTTGTTTTTGAAATGCATTTCCAGACAAAGCTGCTCATTTGAGTCTCTTCGTTGGACAGTATATTTCCAACAATATATAAAAGTTGAAACATTAATTCTCAACTCTGCTCAAAGTTGGAATGCTTCATAACCCCAACTAAAAACATGGTAAGGAATATTTAAAACATTATTGTACTTTCAGACTACACTACAATCACATAGCAATTAAAATAATTATCTCATTTGGCTGTAAACTTGATAAGATTTACAAACATATAGAAGGAAAACCTCTAGGCATGCTAGTTAGAGAGCTTCAGGATCAGGCTAAATGATGTATAACAACCCGCTACAAATGCAGGTGGCATTATCACATGGGTCAAAGTCCTCAAATTAAAAAAAAAAAAACCTGATCATTTGGATACTACTTGAATATCTTCCTTCATGAATTTTCAGCATTTGGAGGAATGCACTTTTTTTCTATTAATGTCAAGTTAATAAAAGCAGACCCCAAATTTAATGAAAATATAAACACTTAAATTTAAAAAAAATGAATGAACAAAACATAGCTAAAAGAAGGTTTGACATTTCCGTAATTCTAACATATGACAGGTAAAGGAAGGAGGATCAGGATGGCAGACATGAGAGACTATTTCAAATAAACAAAAACAAACCCAAGATCTTGAGTCTAAACAATTCCTTGAGGAAAACAGTAATTTATTTTCCATCAATAAAACATAGGGTAGAATGATAAACAGCATTTTCTTAACAACTTTTCAATTTTACAAATGATTGTTTAAAGATTCATTCTTTTTCTGTATGTGAATGTGTATATGTCTGTGTTATTATATACACACTTGTATATGCAGGTGCATATATTCGAAATGTGTAGAGATTAGATGATGGGGTCAATTGTGTATTCATTGGAGGTATGGTCTTTCTCTGAACCAGGGACCTATGTTTTGACTAAGATGGACAGATCATTTTTTTCAACTGTGTAGAAAATGCAATTACATGTTTTATGTTCAGGGGCATGCCCATGGTAAACAATTTTAGGTACCTACTCAGGCGACATCAGCTGTCTACATCCAATTCTGCTTCTAATTGCAGCCATAGCCCCCTCCCTTATTCCCTCCCACTCTCCCCATCCCTCCCTTATCTTCTCCCTGCCCCCCTCAAAGTCCACTGATAGGGGGAGGACCTCCCCCAATTCCATCTGACCGTAGCTTATCATGTCTCTTCAGAGCTGGCTGCAATGTCCTCTTCTGGGATCTAGTTAGGCTGCTCCTCCCTCGGGAGGGGGTGGGGGGCGGTCAACAACCCAGCCATTGGGTTCATGACCAAAATAGTCCCTGTTCCTCTTACTAGAGTACCCAGTTGGGTACTGAGCTACCATGGGCCACATCCGAGCAGGGGTTATAGTTTGTATCCATACATGGTCCTAGGTTGGAGAAATAGTCTCATAGAAGACCCCTGTGCCCTGATCTGTTTGGTCGTTGTGGAGCTCTTGTCCTCACCAAGTCTTACTAACTCCCCCTTTTTTCATACGATTCCCTGCAATCTGGCAATGGCTTGGTTGTGAGTCTTAATATCTGCTTTGATACATTGTTAGTTAGAGTCTTTCAGATCTCATACAGTATTAGTGTTAAAGGTGCATGTCGTATCTGGGTTTTTGTACAGGTACTGGGATTTCAACTCAGGTTCTCATGAGTGTAAAGCAAGAGTACTTATCCACTAAGTTAACTCCCTAGCTGTAATTAATTTAACTAAGTCATTTTATTAATTCTTGGGAATTTTTACAATGTATCTTTATCATATTTACCCCAACTCTTCCCATATCCTACCTTCCTTATTCAAAACATCATGATTTCTTTGTTTAAAATTTAAGGATACCAACAATTGTGTCTCCACACACATACACACCCAGAGGAAGAGAGAAAGATAGAGTTACTCTATACAAGTGTCCCCCCCCCGCCCCTAGAAGCCATACACTGTCAAATTAAAAGCCCAGTTACACATGTGGGAAATCTGCTCTCCATTTATTGGTTATGGGTATCCCAAAGAACACCCTCTCAAACAAGGCACAGTATGCTCACTGCTCTTGCTTGCCCACCAGAACTGATGGTAAGACCTGATTGCTGAGGCTAACAGACACATTGGTCAATGAACAGGTAGAAATCAAGTTGTCAGGAAGCTTCCTTTCTGCTGTCTGTGCTAGCTCTCACAGTCCTGGAAGGTGCTATTCACACTGCTGAGGAATAGCTCCTCAATAGTCTAAGCCATATGTGAAACTTGTAAATTGAAATAATGACAAGCATCGCAAGATATGACCATGGGTTCAATAATGGCACAAATACTATATGCTCAACCAACTGCTTTCAGGTTAGATTTAATGTCATTTCTTTTTAGTCATGACCTAAAATACAATGAATTCACTATCTGTATCATAAAGTTTAAATAGAAGAAAACAACAGGGAGTGCTTAACAGAAGCTTTCATTTGCTATATATTACTTAAGGTATATTGGAAAATGATAAGCAAATAGTCATCTGCCACAAGGAAAAGTACTGTTTTGCCTCTCAACATTATGAAAATAGTATGTTTGAGTGTTTCTGTAAGAGTATATTTAAAGAGACATTAATATTATTTCCTATAAAATATGTGCATTTAACAATACAAATGTCATAAATAATTTATATTTTAGTCATTTTAAAGTTAATGTAAAACTAAACAAATTCCTAGATCCATTAATATGCACAATTTATAATCCTGTAAACATGAAAATCATTCATCTTTGTTTATATGAACAGATATAGATGTATTCTAGTATATGTGAACTATACACATAAAATAACCAAGTTGGATAGTATATTTCTCAAGTTTTTCTATTATTTCTACTTAATATAAATGAATTCCATAGACAGCTTTTTAATCTATTAAAATGTAGCTGCTGATCGCAAGAATGATGAGAAATTGTCAGGTCGAGGAAACATTAACTCTTTTCAGACAAATTAAGTCTTGTTTCATGTTCTGAAAAAGATAATTTCTCAGACGGATCTCCTGTGGCTTGAAAGGGTTTATGCACCCTTTAACCAGTGATATATTATCTTCTCACCATTACCATCACACACCAAATGTCTATCAAATTCCCTGGACAATGTTTGAGAAATGGAGTTCATGCTCAGTGTAATTTCAGACTGAATTTCAAATGAGCAAGGCTCATCAAACAGAGAAGTTTTGTGCACACAGATTCCCCAAAGCATAGGCTCCATTCAAAGAGTTCCTTAGAAACAGGAAATTTCTACAGAAAGTTGGCTAAGACATAATTTTTAATCAGCCACTTTAAAATCAAAACATAGTAAAAGACTAACATTAGATAGGCATTAGGGTCCTTTCTTTGGACAAACTGAGGTCATCCCATAATAAAAACATAATATTTTCCATTTTCTTGTAAGAATGTTAAGCTTCATATCATTTTTCAGTAAGTTCTAAGTTATTAAAAAAACCAAAAAATTAATTCTCTAAAACAGAATTATTCCATACTTTTTGCCAAATAATTAAAGATGAGAAAGAATCCATATCTTAAAGTTGTTTATGAGTTAGTGTGCAAAGTAGGAATGAACATAAACAGAGTACAGGCAAATGAGCAAGCACGATCATCAAAGTATTAGAATAATACGAATACACAAGGACAAGGAAATTAATTTTGATTGTTATGATTAGGAAAGGTTTTCTAGGGGAGATAGTGTAAGTGAACAGCTAATTTATAAATTAACTTAACAATCCTTTCAAAATGAACATTTTTCTCAGTTGAGAGAGACAGTAAGAAGGCAATAAAACAGTTTCACAAGAAACACATGTGGATTTATGAACCTCTCTGAACTGAAGGGCGATGTAACATCATGGTTAGGAACACAGGTCTGAAAGACCAAAATTAGGATCAAAATTCTTACTATATTTTTATCATTGATATCATTTAACCACATTGTTGATCCTTTCTAGTCCTCTCATATTTAAATAAGCTTAATTAAAATGAGCCTAAAAATGTTAACTAACTTGAAGATTGCTTAAGGCTCTAACTATATGATGGGGAAGGGGGAAGAATAAGGGAGAGAGGAGGAAAGAATATTGCTAATCTATAAATCTGAAATAAGAAGTGCTCCAGAATCAGAATCATTTTGAACACTGACATGATGCCACAAACAGAAAATTCTACATCCAATTTATGTGATATGACACAGTCCAAAATATCGTATGACTTTACCTTAGGCATATCATCAATCTGAAACCAAATTGAACTTCTCATTTAGACTTGGGTCCCATATAACAATATATTATGTTATTATAATGCATATGCAAGTACTTCCACACCTTGGAACTATTGTGCAACTTTAAATACATGTGGTCTCAAGCATTTCTTTATGTCTATTTGTTTTTTGCATTTATTTTTAAGGACAGTTTTAAGTCTCAAGAAATCTAGAAAAAATGGCTGAGTTGCTTATTTAACGTATCAAAGTGGAAACTGGTCACTAGTCTTTTTTAGTACCTATTACAGAGTTCAGGCTCCTTAACAGTTTTTACCCCCAATTCTTGCCCTACGCCTCTTTAAGAATCTATCTATCTATCTATTTATTTATTTACAGTATTCTGTCTGCATGTACTGTACATCTGCATGACAGAAGAGGGCATCAGATATCATTATAGATGGTTGTGAACCACCATGTTGTTGCTGGGAATTGAACTCAGGACCTCTGGAAGAACAGCCAAGACTCTTAACCTCTGAGCCATCTCTCCAGCCACTCCTTAACCTCTTTAGCTTCTAAGTTTTACTTCCCTTCCTCCAGCTTCTCTTTTTTATATAACTTTCTGTGAGCAATCTTGGCCTCTTGGTTTCTCTCTTACACTTTTGCTCTCCCCCTCTTTTTCTCTTCTCATAACTTAGTCTATTCTATAGGCCCAGTTCAGTCCGAGCCCTTCCCAATGCCTCTGGTTGTTTTTTAACCTCATATCTACAAAAAACTTTATCCTTCGCTATACCTAGGAGCAGTCATACTCTCATTTTCATTCTGACAGGAACTCATCTAGCTCAGGTCAGCTTAGAACTTACTGCGTAGCCAAGCAGTAATAATCCTACTACTACTTCAAAAATCTTAGTTTATGTTGTGCTAGAAACCGACTTAGGGCCTCCTGCATGATAGGTATCACTCTATTAACTCTATCACTTCCAGCTCTTATTATGAAGCACTTCATTAGGATATATAAGGACTCTTTGTCAAGGCACCCCGAGTCTGCTTTTTAATCATAGGCTCTGTCTGTGGACTAGAATAGTCCAGTTTTTAAAAAGAATTATTTTGTGTCCCTGCACACTTTCCACTCTTAGTATGTGCACTCTTCATCTCTTAATTTTCCAATGTGTTCCATGATTACCAATCTCCACTTGCCCTTGTGTATGTGTATAGCCCAGATGTACACTCATGTCCCTGTTCCAATTTTGCTTCTAAAACTCTTATTTAGCTCTAGTTTTTTTTTATAATTTTTGTTATCATTATAATTTATTGCCATTTTAAATATCATTGTGTATACATTTCCTTCTATTAACATTCTAATTTAACTTAAAAATCCTCCAGAGCATTATTAGTAACATGTATTTTGAACAATTGTTTGTCTTTCTCATGTGTTGAACACAGAATCTTGCACTGGTTGGGAAAAGTAATCTACAATGAAAATATACCTTGACCCCAAGCATCTTTCTTTTAAAAGAAGCAATGTTCAACTATTTGTATTGTAAATTCAATTTTCTTTTTCAATGTAAGCATTATATATCTACGGATATTGCCTTCTCTTCTTAAAAGAAAAAAAAAATGCTATGCTTTCCCCTACTTGAACTTGTCAAATGGAACAAAAATTCCTTACTTTGAATTTCCTATTCTTTTCTGAGTTTGGAGACCAGTAGGGCATAAATCATAAGGACAAAGAGTCAGATGTGGTAAATCTTTTTCCAGTTTAGCCTGAAATTCTCAGCTTTTCTTTGAAGGACAGCAAATGGCCAGGTTATGACATTATATTAAAGATGAAGAGAATTGAGCATTTTCCCTAGGGTCTTCCTTGTTGTTCAGCTACTTCAGGACTATAAATTTTAGCATGTTTATTCTATATTAGATGTCTAACAGTCACTTATGAGTGAGTATATACCATGTGCGTCTTTCTGTTCCTGGGTTACCTCACTCAAGATGATCTTTTCTAGTTACCACATCCTCATTCAGAAGGGTAAAGGTGATAGACACCAGAAGCAGGAGAAGACAGCGAACAGAACAGAAGCATAACAGAAGGCTTCTGAAAGACTCCACTGATTGAGGTATCTAAGCAGAGGCTGAAAATCATAGCCAAACTTAGGGCAGAGTGCATGGAATTTTATGAAAGTAGGGGAAAAAAACAGATTGGAGGGGATAGAAGCTCCACAAGGAGACCAACAGAGCCAAGATACCTGGGCCCAGGAGGTCGTGCAGAGACCGATACTCCAAGCAAGAATCATGCATGGAGAGGACCTAGACCCCCTGTTCAAAGGAAGTCATTAGGCTGCTCAGTTTCCAAGTGGGTTCCTTATTAAGGGGAACAGGGGTTGTCTCTGGCATGAATTCAGTGGCAGGCTATCTGATCACCTCCCCCTAAGGGAGGAAGACAATGCAGCCAGTCCTGATAAGACCTGATAGGTTAGGGTCAGATAGAAGGGGAGGAGGACCTTCCTTATCAGTGGACTAGGGGAGGGGCATAGAAGAAAAAGAGGTAGGGAGGGTTTGGGAGGGGGCCACAGCCAGGCTACAAAGTAAATATATTATAATAAATAATTACTAAAAAAAAAGATGAACCCTTTGGCAGAGGGCAGGGAATCATATGAAAGAAGGGGGAGTTAGTATAACCTGGAGAGGACAAGAGCTCCACAAGGACCAAATATATCAGGGCACAGGGGTCTTTTATGAGACTGTTTCTCCAACCAAGGACCATGTATGGATATAACCTAGAACCCCTGCTTGAATGTAGCAAATGGCAGCTCAATATCCAAGTGGGTACCCTAGTAAGGGGAACAGGGACTAGTTCAGACATGAACACAGTGGCTGGCTCTTCGACCCCCTCGCCCACGAGGGAGGAATAGCCTTGCTAGGCCACAGAAGAGGACATTGCAGCCAGTCCTGAAAGACCTGATAAGCTAGAGTTAGAAGGAAGGTGAGGAGGACCTCCCCTATCAGCGGACTTGGAAAGGGACAGGGAAGAGAAAAGGGAGGGATGGTAGGGATACGGATGGAATGCGGGAGGGGGCTACAGCTGGGATACAAATTACATAACCTGTGATTAATATAAGATAAAAGTGTAAAAAAAAATGGTGAGGGGGTATCTGGGTCCTTGTTTTTGTTTTGTCAGTTCCATGTGACATTTGCTTTACAAAGAATGGATTATCATCCCACTAAACCTATTATTGGCTTGTGTTGAAAGGCCATGATGTGATACTTCTGGCCGAATATTAACTGAGTTTTTAATCTACTTTAAAATATTCTCCTAATAGAGAATGGTGCACAGCCTTAACTATAAACACCCCAGAGGCAGAAGCAGGCAGATCTCTCTGAGACAGAGGTCAGCCTGGTCTATATAGAAAGGTCTAGGCAAGACAGGGCTACGTAATGACAGCCTATTTCAAAAACAAAAACAAAACAAACAAAAAAACAGTTTGACTAAAAGCACAAACATCCCTTCCTTTTTAAGAATGAGTTTCTTTCCTTCCGGAGAAAGCTGATCACAGTAAATAGAACAATCCTTTCATGTTTATCTGAGAAGGAATGAAGGGAGAAAGGAGATCAATGAGAGCAAACAAGTTGATGGGCCAGAAGTTTACAGACCACATTATCACAAAGCAGGATGATTTAGCAAACCATTTTGAGCTTAAGAAAAATAGAAAGGCTATAGAAATAAGATCTTTTAGATTTTCTTCTGACTTTTCCTCAAGGTGCAGATCACTGAAACTAAAATTCACCTTCCTCAAACTGTAAAAACAAGGAAGGTTACCAGCTTTTGCCTTCTCCACAGGTGAAAGGTGTCTGTCTTGCTTCATGGTGTACTGAGAGTGGGGGCTGTCACACGAATAGATACATAGGAAAGAATCTTGTTTAGCCTTTTCTTCCTCAAACATTATTAACAACATTTCATACCACTTTTATCTAATCATTTTTCTCTAGAACCAGACATTCCTTTCATCAGACAGTATGCAAATGGACCTCTCCTCAGGAGCCTTCTTGTCTGGAAGACTCCTTTGTCACATAAAGCAGTTAAATACATTTCTCATGTTCTTCTCTTTGTTAACCTATCTTTGGTTGCAAGTGACATCAACCATCAATAATGTCACAGATAAGGAAAAAAAAATACTAGGTTTTCTTATATAAAAAACAGAAAAAAGCTTGAGTTTGTAATAAAAGACCCTCATGTGTTTTGCATCAGACTCAAAGCCTGTTGGTCGTTTGAGGACTCGCTGGGTATTATATCTTCAATTCAGATTTTTTTATAACTGCCCATAAAAATAGGGGCCCCTCCCTTATGAATGCTCCTATAACAGGTAACACATTTACTGACTTTATATGATCTTCTTTTAATCTGTCTTTTTACAGGGGTGTTAAGTAATACATCATGCAATGGGTGAGCAAAGAGATTTTTTCCCCCTATACTATTTTATTCTGAGTCAGAAATAAGAAAGTTTGAGGAAAATGAGAGACAAAAACAACATACTTTGTCATAAAGCTGTTGGCTTCTTGAAGCTAGAAATAAGGCAGCTTCATTTACAGAAGAACATGCATCTATTTATTTATTTATTTATTTATTTCCATTTTTGGACAATGTTTTACTATGTAGCTCGGGCTGGCCTGGAACTTATGGTAGTCCTCCTACTACAGCCCTAAAAACACTGGGATTCCAACCTTGGTTTGTTAGGCTATTTATTTTTCTAGCATTAACGAAATAATTACATTTAAATGTATGGATCATAACATCTAAAATTGACAACACCTTTTTTATTGAAAGATCTAAAATAGTTATTCAATGTTACTTAAACTCCTGACAAGGTTTATATGGAGAAACTTTTAGAAATAATTATAAGGAAAGCTTATTACTGTTGAGCAATATCCTTTTAGATGGAAGAAGTCAAAGAAGGGACTTAATTAACAAATATCTGCTGAGTGCCTATATTGTGGTAGTTGGCAGATATTTGATAGATACATAGAAGTTAATAAATGGAGTATAATCTCTGCTAAAGGAACAGTAAGATAGAGACTATGTGAATCCCTAGCTGCCAGAAAATTAAGGTTGGGTTTTTGATTGTGAGTACTGTAGTAGTTTAATGTCTTGATAAGGTATAACTGGTATAATATAGAGGAATTTTATCTAGAAACATGGATGTTTAGGCAAGGTATTACATCCAAAGGCCTTCTAGGTCTGTGTGATCCAGCTGGAATGACATATCTTTAATTCCTCTGGCTAGAATACAGACCCACTCTTAGTATACACTTTTCATCCCAAACAACAAAGGTAAAGTTAGTTTGTAGAAGGAAGTATCTATGTCTAAAAATGATATCTAATTGAGGGGCAAAGTAACAAATGAGAAAAAGATCTGATGGAATGAGTCAGAGATGGGATACAACCAACTCTGGGAACAGACAGGAAAAAGAAGCTACTTAAGAACAGTTCAGTAGAGTTGATATAGTAGAATAGGATACAGTAGAGAAAGACTACAAAAGAGAACACGGTGAAGTACAGTAGAGAGTTCAGAAGAGAAGACAGTGCAGTAGAGAAAGGAGTAGATTTTAGTACAGTAGAGTTCAGTAGAAAAGACAGTAGAGTTGAGTTCAGTCAGTCAGTTGTGAGTCAGTGCAGTGAGTAAAGTACAGTGGAGTTGAGTTCTTTGGGAGTTCTGGGAGTTCATGCAGTTCAGTGAAGGTCAGCAGAGGCAGGTAAAAGCAGAGAATACGGAGACAGATTAGAACAAATTGCCACAGTTAGTTTGAAGCCAATCAGAAGAATTCATTGAGAAACCAGTTTAAATCAGTCAGCTTGGAGAGGAGTTTTGAGCTAGAACAGTGGAGTTGAACCAGCCAGCCAGAGTTCAGAAAAAGATAGAAAGAATGAGCTTATTCACTAGTAAGCTTCCAGAACCACAATTACATCAGGTGAATAAAAGCTACTTTTACAGTATAATAAGAATTGAGTTAATAGTGTGAAAGAGTAAGGGTAAGCATGAGATGTTGTTGGATCCACAAGCCTGACTTGTCCATCTAGTTAAGATTCAGTCTGCATATTCAGTAGCTATCATAGCACTGCTGTTAACCTGCTCTGTTCCTATTTATAGAGGACATGGATATGGGAGTGCTATTCAGTTTTTCAGCTGGAAATTCTTCCAGATAGATTATAGTTAGCCAGGTAAAGTACTGTCACATTTGCATTATAGTTACTGAATTTAAAGCATCAATACCTAAAACAAACAGAAAAATTATTGGGAAGAGATAGAAATATCTAGAGTTCTGTATTACACATGTGAACATAGTATTCTTTTTAAAACAGAATCCATGGATCAGAAAGATGGCTCAGTGGTTAGGAGAATTTTTTTGTTCATCCACAGGACCTGAGTTTGGTTCTAATCTCCCTTGCCAGCCAGATTTTTCAGTGACCAAAAGAGTACAAAAATAGAGCTTCCATGTGATAAGTTTGCATTTTGCTTATGTCGTTCTATAAAATTGAAATCCTCACTAAGCACCCACTCAGATTTTCAGAACAAGACCAATCTGAGCAATAATTTCCTAGTATAATTTATTAATTTATAGTTTTTAACATGTTAAATATTCCATTTTCTGTAATACATTGCTATATCTTTTATTTACCTGAAATGCAAAGTAACAGTCCTATGCATTTTAATACAGTTTCTAACCCCCCTGTGGACAAACAGTCACACTTTAGTACCACTTAAATGAAGATATTATTCATCTGTACCATAGAGATACTGAAGGATCTGGATTTTCATTTAATAATGATTATCTGCATAAATAGAGAAATAAAATAGGGAGTCTAGTCAAATTTCATGAGGTTTTTAAATTAGTTTTTTTTCTTTTTCTTGTTTCAATTTTCGAAAATGAACAAGGAAGACTCAAAGTTGCAATCTGTTGTGTCCATAAGCCACTTATAAATGGAAATACTCTACAGAACAAGAGGATCACAAATTAAAATGTAAAAACATGAGGCAAGAGTCAAAAGAAAAAAGGTGTGGTTTCTAGCATAAGAACAACATGACATATTTGAAAGAAAAATAAATCTAATCACCAATAAAGTGAAAGGTCAGTATTAACCATCTTACTGTGGCTAATTATATAATCCAAGGCTAGATGAGGATTGTCTGCTTCTACTGGCTCACAAACTTGTTCATCCAATACTCTTATTTACAAATGTAGTATCACTGAAGGACCAAACAACATTGTTTAATGAGGTAAAACATTACGAGTGGAAAATAATTCTTATATATATTCTAAGAACCAGTCATAAGAAATTCATAGGTTTAGAACAAAATGTCTTAAGTTGGGTAGGAAAGAAACACAGGAGAAAATAAAAAGTCGGCAGATTTAACCTTGAAAGAAGGTGACTATATACAATTGTTGAAGGAATTTACTTATTATATGAGAAAGAAATTGTAGTATTTATTCCCTATAGAGATATAAACTAGTGAATCAATCTGCAGTTCAAGATACTTATTTAAACCCAGAGGAGGAAGATATGGTTCTTATTTCTGAAAATCCAGAACAGGAAAAAAAAATCAGCTCTGAATGCAGTTTATCTTAAGACATCAGCTTTAACATTAAACAATTCAAACTAAAGTTTGGTTTCTCACATTTTCCTTTTGCGTGTATGTGTGAGTGTGTGTGTCTGTTTGTTTGTAATTTATCAGTATGTTGTATATGAAATATGGTTTCTTAAGCATTTATAGAGTAATAAATATTCACTGTTTTTTCTATACATATATTATAGTTGATTGAAATACATCAGCTACTGATCAGTTAATTTCACTTTCCATCCATATTTCTACCCATTTATTTTTCAGCCTACTGATATTACTCATTCAAAATGTATGTATAATCTCAGAAAATGCATGTGAATATGATCAAAGAAGAAAGAAAATTATAACCCCTCCACAAAGTCATTATCTCATGCTGATTCTGTCCTTTAAGCACTTAGTTATGAAAGAAGATTGTATTGTTCTTTTAGGTATACTCAAACCTCCTAAGACTTACCTTGTGAGCTTCCAAATAAAATTTATCTTTCAGAAATGGCAATTTTTTAATCTCATTGTTCCCTTGCTTACCCTACCAAATTCAAAACATTGTGAAATGAAATTTATGCTGTTAATAACAATAAAAAACTGCATACACACAAACTCATCTGCTGTTTTGACTAGGGTATCTAGAACTAAGCACACAGTAAATAGATGAATACATAGCTATACATATAAACCCAAATAAATGTTTAAATAAAGGATATCGTCATCTTTTCTACAAACTTATCACGGTGACTTTCTGCTTTGGGAAAATTCTTGATATCACGCTCCAGACGAAGAATGTTTTGTTCCATTGCTGCAAGGTTGCTCTTGAGTATTTGAGCTGAAACTAAAGAAAAATGTGCAGAAAGTTTAGAATCTTTTATGAAGTATTCCACAAAATAAAGAAAAACAATATCCTCTAAAAATTTTTCTTCAATGTAGAGAATGGTTCCACGAAGTCATTTCACATTTTTCTGAGTGACTGCTCATAAAAGTTCTACCCTCAAGTCACTGGCATGAACTTGGTTGCCTGCTCTTTGATCAACTCCCCCTGACAAGGTAGCCATAGTAGGCCATGAAAAAGAGGAACTTCCTAATAAGTCCTGAGAGGCTAGGATCAGATAGTAGGGGAGGAGTACCTCCCCTATAGGTGAACTAGGGGAGGAACATAAGGGGGAAAAAGAAAGGGAGAGTGGGAGGAGATGAGGGAGGGTGCTACATCCAGGATACAAACTGACTAAATTGCAAATAAAAATAATAATAAAGAAAAAATAAAAAATTCTACCCTCTATAAAGTAAATGAAAATGTGTAATGTAATATATAAAATCATCCTATTCAATATTGGAATGTTATCATTTTACTCAGCCATTAGTTCAGATGAACCCATTCCTACTTGAATTTATTGATGGGAAAACTAGTATTTCATTTTTTAAAATATAAATTGAAGATTAAAGAGAAACTAAGGTTCAAAGAGACCTTGGTTATAGAAAAGATTTAAGGTAAAATTATAAAAAAAGGATGGAATGTTTGCTTTTTTAAAACTCTATGTTTTCTAAACCAACTC
The DNA here is from genome assembly GCA_028658305.1 of Pachyuromys duprasi. Classification (NCBI taxonomy): domain Eukaryota; kingdom Metazoa; phylum Chordata; class Mammalia; order Rodentia; family Muridae; genus Pachyuromys; species Pachyuromys duprasi. The sequence continues at coordinate 62,881,233 of CM053742.1, forward strand.
CTTCATAATAATTCCTATCTTTAAGATTTGATACTCAATAGAGACATGAAAGAGTTGTTGATACAAAAGGTGAGTTTACAGCTAACACCAGTGAATATATATGCACAACAACAAAGCTTCAGCATGTCCTCAAATACTTTCATTAGTTGCTTTAATTACCTCTAACATTCTCTGCACTTTTCCTTTTTTCTCACTGACAACTAATAATTTTAACTGTTTTATTCAAACTGCTCCTAAATACTTGTACACTTTTCAGGTCTCTCATGGTGCCTTCATTTCAGAGATACATTTAAAGAAAAAAAAAAAAGCAAAGAAAATTATAACTATGTTATACAACCTGAATGTATTTTCATTAAAGACTATGAAATGCAACTTGAAAAAATTATTCTAGTAAATTTTGTTTCTTTCAGAGACATATCAACATCACAATGAAAAATTTTACAAGAATATGAGGGGAGGAGTTTAAGATAAAGCAGTATAAAGTATGGTAGTGACAGGTTCCCTCCTTGGAAGCATAGCAAAGGAGCATACTGATCTGTGAAGAGGAAGAGAGGAAGGAAAAATGGGCCTGTACCCCCAATCTACTACACTGAGTACCACATTTTCTTTCTTCTTCCTCTTACATATCTTTACAATTCTCCATTCTTTACAATTCCCAAATCAATGCTGACATTTAGGTTGTCTCTTTTTTCTTTTTTTTTAATTTATTTTTTTTTATAAATTACAGTTTATTCATTTTGTATCCCCCTCCCTCGACCCCTCTCAACCTCACCCTCCCTGCCTCTTCTCCTTCCAAGTCCCTTCCCCAGTCCACTGATAAGAGAGGCCCTCTTCCCCTTCCCTCTGATCCTAGCCTATGGTGTAGCAGCCTTACTAGGATAAAGAAGAAGACAATGCATCCAGTCCTGATGAGACCTGATAGGCTAGGGTCAGAGAGAAGAGGAGGACCTCCCCTATCTGTGGACTTGAGGAGGGGAATGGGAGGTGAGAAGGGAGGGATGGTGGGATTTGGAGGGGAAGTGGAAGGAGGTTACAGCTGAGATAAAAAAATAAACTGTAATTAATAAAAAATAAATTAATTAAAGTAAAGCTCCAGCTATACCAGTCCTAGGCATATATTCAAAATGTTCAGGTATATAACAAGGATGTTTGTTCAACCATGTTCATAGAGCACTATTTGTAATAGCCATAATCTGGAAACAACTCTGTGTCCCTCAATGGTGCAATGAATGCAGAAATTGTGGTACATTTATACAATAATATACTACTCAGCAATTAAAAACAAGGAAATCATGAAACTTGCAGGCAAATGTTGATAACTAGAAAAGATCGTCTTGAGTGAGTTAACCCAGAAGCAGAAAGACACACATGATATATACTCACTCAAAAGTGCTTATTAGACAAATAATATAGGAGCCTTCTAGAATCTACAGTCCTAAAGAAGCTAAGCAAGAAGGAGGACCCTGAGTAAGATGCTCAGTCCTCATTCAGAAGGCAAATGCGATAGACATTGGAAGCAGGAGAAGACAGGGAACAGGACAGGAGCCTACCACAATAGGCCTCTGAAGGATCTCCTGATCAAGGTATAGAAGCAGAGGCTGAGAGTCATAGTCAAACTTTGGATAGAGTGCATGGAAGTTTTTGAAAGAACGGGGAGACAGAAAGACCTGAAGGTGACAGGAGCTCCAAAAGGAGACTAACAGAGCCAAATACCTGGGCCTAAAAAGCTTGCACAAACTGATACCCCAACCAAGGACAATGCATGGAGAGTACCTAAATTCCCTGTTCAGATGTGGTTCAGAGATTCAGTCTCCAAGTCAGTTCTCTATTAAGGAGACCAGGGGCTGTGTCTGGCATGTACTCAATGGCAAACTCTCTGATCACCTCCCCCCACCCCCAGGGTGGTGTAGCCTTACCAGGCCACAGAGGAAGACAATGCAGCCAATCCTTATGAGACCTGATAGGCTAGGGTAAGGTCAAAGAGGAGTAGGTCTACCTCTATCAGTAGACTCGAGGAAGGCCTTAGGGAGAAAAGAGGCAGGGATTGTGGGATTGGGAGGAATGAAGGAGTGGGCAACAGATCGGATACAAAGTGAATAAATTGTAATAAGTAATAAAAAAGTAATATTGCTTCATTTTTATATTTATACCTGTTTCTATAAGTAAGATTGGAGCACAGGTTAGATATAATAATGATTGGCAGTTATTATATCAACTATCATGTGATACAAAAAGAAGCACAGAATTGAACGAAACCTGCCTAGAAATATACATAATATGAAGAGCAACAGGACATACTTAGACAATGAGAAAGAAAGAAAATGGAGAAAAAAATAAGCACAGAAACCTTTATTAGTTTCTCTGTACTATATTTCTAATGAATTATTAATATTGTAAGTAAATAAAAGCAGAAAATGCTGGAGACTGTAAGATGAGAATTCTATCTTATTTGCACATGCAAGCAAGTGTAGCATTATATAACATATTTTTGTTTGCATTGGTGAGAATCATCATGACTTTGACTTAGAAGTGATATTAAAGGGTAATCAGAAAAAAATGTCATTTATGTAGTCAAGGTCCCTGTAAAACTGAGCTTATTATAAAATTTATTTATTAGAATTTTATTAGGTTTAGAAGTAAGAGTAGATAATTTCAAAGAAAGACGTAAGATGAATAAAAGAAAAAGTAAATAAAGCAAGGTTAAGTTACAGAACTGACCATGGCTTTACAACTGCAGCTCACTGCTTAATGTCTCAAAATATCTTTATCACCCATGACTTCATGAGCATAAGACATATACCATCACTTGGAGGGGCTTGCTTAAAAGACTACAGGATTCATTTAACATTCTGACATGATTGCTTTTGAAATTAATAGCTTCTGCAGTTCCAGCCCACATTGCCATTTCACCATGGGTCTTATAAATAATAAATTATAGTTGATCTTTGCCTCTATATAAAACAAAAGTATCTTAGAAGAATTGATGAGAGGAAATACACATTTCACCTGCTGACTCCTTTCAACACATATCTACTGGGGTGTTAACAGATTGCTTTAGTCTGGGATCTGAGTTGGGTGTGTCTGTATACTACAAAAAGAGTACCTAGCAAATCTAGAGTATACACATACTAGATCCAGAAGGCAGAATTCCTTATAACCTATCCTAAGTGGCTTGGTTAGTTGGTTATTTTTTTTTAATTTACATCAGTATTTTCTCCATTAATGAATCAAAGTTGGCATACGTAAACTCTTAACCATTAGTCCTAAATCTCCCTAAGTCTACTCTTGATTTTGCAAGAAAAGTATCAGTTACATCTTCTCAATCTTATTCAAGCTATAACTTGTTTCTTCAATTAGTTTTTTATGGTATGAAATTCTATGTACATGTCATTATTCTCACATCTGTATTCTACCTCTCATCATAACAATTCTACAGTATTAACATATGCTGCTAAGAAATACACAGGTGCAGTAATAATCTAAGAGAACAAAGACCCCCTCCTACCTTACCTGTTAGCCATACTGTGCTCTGATATAACTTAATATTAGTATTACTTCTAATTAAAGGAACTAAACTTAATTTACTCTTTCTGTACGTAGATTTCAGAAGGTACATGGACCTTTACGTCTGGAAGCAATGATAAATATAATAAGGACTAATCTATTTGTTAGAAATACAGGGAAGTTCCAATTTAAGGAATGTTTTTGAAATATAAAACATAATCAAGAGTCCCTGGGGACATTTAAAAGTTATTTTGGGGGCTGGAGAGATGGCTCAGAGATTCAGAGCACTGGTTGCTCTTCAAGAGGTTCTGAGTTCAACTCCCAGCAATCATGGCCCCTAATCACTTATAATGAGATTTGGTACCCTCTTCTGGCCTTCCATCCTGCGAACATACTGTATACATAATAAATAAATTTTTAAAAAAAAAAAACAAAAAAGTTAGTTTGGCTTTCTAGAGTTTTGTGAAGGTATTGAATAAATCCAAAAGTTTTAAGAATGATCATGCATTTATCTGTTAAATTACTTTCTAGAAACACTGCTGTCATCTTAAGAATTAAGAGCTGGAGTCAATGCATCCAGTCCTGATGAGACCTGATAGGCTAGGGTCAGATGGAAGGGGAGGAGGACCTCCCATATCAGTGGACTAGGAGAGGGGCATGGAAGGAGAAGAAGGGAGAGGGAATTGGGAGGGAATGAGGGAAGGGGCTACAGCTGGGATACAAAGTGAATAAACTGTAATTAATATCAAAAGAAAAATTAAAATTAAAAAAGGAAAAACTAAAAAGCTAAAAAAATAAAATGAAGAGGTGGAGTCAATGAAATGACCCAGTAGTTAAAATGTTTGTTTTATAAGCCTGACAACCTGAGTTAAATTCCTGGAAGTCATATAAAAAGCTATATATGAGGAAGAAGGAATCCCTGATTGTAATCTCATCAATTACAGTGGCAAAACAGCAAAATAACTCAGAAGTTTAGAATCAAGATAAACATGAAGAAGGCTTCACAACAGCAGAAAACAGGGAGACTGCCTCCAACATGATTTAAATAGGAAACCTACTCCAGAGTTCCACATGTGCACCATAACATGCAGGCAGAACACACAGACGCGTGCACATGCGCGTTCACATACACACACACACACAGTGAAAAATGAAATGGACAAAATAAAAAAAAATAATAAATAAATAAATAAAAAAGCACCAAAAAACAACAACACAGAATTAACAATCAAGATCTATAATAATTTACGCAGCTTTTACCTGACGCTCCAAAAATATTTAAGCACTACAGTGGGTTATGAATGTTTGCCTTCTGAATGGCCTCAGGCTGAGGGTGTATTTCTTTGCCTGTCATTGTATTAGTCCAGTAATATAAATTAGTGATTCTTTTTTGGCAGTGCAAAAAAGTTTATGCATGGAAACTCCCACTACAGACATTTTTAATGACTGATTACTCAGTCTGGTAGCAATTCACCTTTTTCTTTTTCTTATTTATTTTTTACATCTGCTGTTGAATTACAGAATCTGAATTATAATACTAAAAATTAAATTACAGCTATCATGTTCTTTTTTATAGCTTTCTTTCATGTATTTCATAAATAACCTTTTAAGCATAGTATAATCTTTTGAGTTATATGTAGGAGAAATTTTCCTTTCAAATTTTATTTATCTACTTGCTTCATTTGAAAAATATATGTCTGTATTCTCTTGGCTTCAAGCAAATATATGGCAGTAGCCTGATCTTTAGTCAAATTATTTTAATTTATGACTTTAAGACAAGCAAAATATAAGATAAATATTATAAGTGAGAAGTTGGATGGAAAGTCCCACCAATTACATAGCGTAAAAGTGAACTAATAGGCATTAAAAGAAATAAAATCACAGTATTTTGGTGACATTTTGTATACTGTATTTAGAATGCACAATTTTATGTAAAAATAAAAGGTCTTCCCATGAACTTGTTTTTTTCTCCCTCTGTATTAAAATTTTCTATTAATTTAAAAGCACTGACAAAGTAACAGGACTCTTCTTACATCTGAGCTCAAGAAAAGGCCAAGTAAAAATGTCCTCTTGTAAGACTAAAAATGAACAGGTGCAAATGTGACAACAAGCCTTCTCTAATTTTCTGTAACAAATACATTCAGTTGAATTCCTATCAGCTGAGCCACAGAGCATTAAAATTACTCATCCAGAAAGCATGTGTAAAAATGGAAAAAGATATTTAAAAGCACCCTGAAAGATGGGCTTTGTTGTACCCTTTAAAAATGCATTTATAAGCTAATAGTTTAATTTTACATGAATGCTACACATGGAAATGAAGCAGATAAGTTTATATAATAACAATGGCAAAATCACACCACCATGGGCTTATTTGGACTTTAAAGAAAATAAATGGGAAATGGTACCCAGATACGAAAATGCTAACCCCTACTACCACAAAGTGAAAGATAAGTGGCACATACTTAGGAGAAATACTTCTGTGTAAAAATTTAAGAGAATACCCAACTTAGATACTATTTTTCAGCATTTTTTTCTATTATGGGATGGGGCAAGGTATTTCTACATAGCCAACACTGGTTTGAAACTCACAATGCATCTTTCACAGGGTGGGATTAAACATGTGTACCACTATACCAGTTTAAGTAGTATTCTTGGTAACTATAATTTTTTGTAAAAAAAATGTGTTCCCCTTAAATGTTCACATACCCCTATTGTATGTCCCCTTAAGTGCAAGGTTGTTTTGTAAACTGAATTCAGCATGTGGTCTGATCTGAAACTGACAGTGAATAAAACACAGAAAAAAAAACCTGCATTGTTTAACTCTTAAAAATTCAGTAGGTCTATTTTATCATCTGGCATCATCTGGGTTCATATGTTTATTGAGATTCTATACCTTAAAACCTCAATCTGAACACATTGTTTTTAAATAACAAACTTAAACTTTGAATTGAGAATAGAAAGAAAACTTGCCAGTAACTGGTAAAAGGTATCACTAAAGCATAGCTAAAGCAGGAAGGAGAAAAATGGTAAAACATTCTAAATATTCTAAATAGTGATTTTTTTGCGGAGGGGGGGGGGATTCTATATCATGGCTACACATCAACAGCAGTGGACAGCTGGCCTGGGGAAAAAACACACTCCCATTACTTGATGTCTATCCTAAAACTATTATTCTGCCTGCAGCAAATACTATGTGTGAGTTTTGAAATCAAAGGCGAAAACAAACTAAAATCTCATGCTTTTGCTGAGAGTCTTAGTTTACAACTAGGATTACATAGCAAGTTGAAGCTCCTCTAAAGCAATGCTGGATAGACTCTCTTTGGAAACATTTGTTTTCATGGTCAGGAAAACAAACTTCATTATGAAGCATGTTCTTATTAAATACCAGCATGCAGAAAATAGAAAAGAAGGAACCTACATTGTCATGTTTGTGCTATGTATTTACCCGTCACCCCATTTTTTTAAGAAAAATAAAAATGAAAAGAGAGGCACACACAAACACACATACACAAAGCCATCATTTTCCTTGAAAATTAAAAAAAAAAGGATTTCTGACCATTCACATGTCAACTTTTAGTGGGCCAAGTACATCCTTTATTGCGCTCTTTTGAACTATCCTTTTGTGGAGAGTTCATTTAAATGTTGAAAGTGCTATTCTTATTTTTTATTTTTATTTTTATTATTAATTACATTTTATTAACTCTGTATCCCAGGTGAATCCCACTCCCTCATTCCCTCCCAATCTCACCCTCCCTTGTCTACTCCCTGCCCCTTTCCAAGTCCACTGATAGCTGAAGACCTCCTCCCCTTTCATCTGGCCCTGGTTTATCAGGTATCTTCAGGACTGGCTGCAAAGTACTCTGTGGCCTAGGAGGGCTGTTCCTCCCTTGCTGGGTGGGGAGGTTAAAGAGTCCGCCATTGAGTTCATGTCAGGAATAGTCCCTATTTTCCTTACTAGGGTACCCACTTGAATAGTGAGCTACCATGGGCTACAGGCAAGCAGAGTAAACCCGCACACCTATGAGTACTTGATTTTTGACAAAGAAGCCAGAACCATTCAATGGAAAAATGACAGCATCTTCAACAAATGGTGCTGGTCCAACTGGATGTCTACATGCAGAAAAATGAAAACAGATCCATATTTATCACCTTGCACAAAACTAAAGTCCAAGTGAATCAAAGACGTCAACATAAAACCAGATACTCTAAATCAGCTGGAAGAAAAAGTGGGGAAGAGCCTAGAACTCATTGGCACAGGAGACAACTTCCTGAACAGAACACCAACAGCACAGGCTCTAACAGAAACAATCAATAAATGGGACCTCATGAAACTGAAAAGCTTCTGTAAAGCAAAAGACACTGTAGTCAGAACAAAACGTCGGCCTTCAGACTGGGAAAGGATCTTCACCAACCCTATATCTGACAGAGGGCTGATATCCAGGATATATTAAGAACTAAAGAAGTTAAAAAGCAATAAATCAAGCAATCTAATTAAAAAATGGGGTACGGAGCTAAGCAGAAAATTCTCTGTAGTGCTATTCTTACTATGTAATTTATTTTTCCTATTTTTGTTTTGTTTTTTGAGAAACGGTTTCTCTGTGTATCCATGGCTGTCTTGGACCTCTTTTTGCAAACCAGGTATTTTCTTTTTCTATTTTTGAGACAGGGTCTCTCTATTATTTAGTCTTGGCTGTCCTGGAACCTTTTATGTAGTTTAGAGATCTGCCTGCCTCTGTCTTTTGAATGCTGGAATTAAACAAGTATTCCACCATAAATTTTTTTATTCTCATTTTTCTCTTTGCTTTATTAATAAAAAATTAACTAGTATTAATAGAAAGTTTTTACATTCACTTTCTTTATAGCTATAAAATAAGCCCATCTCTAATGATAAGACCATAGTATAATGAATAGCTTTGTACTCATGTCTCTTAGAACTTGTAGGAATCAAATTTGATATCTACTTCTGCACACACAAATTTACCTTCAAGGCTTCGGGGTTATCAAAGTCATGGATACTGAGAACAAATAACAGATGTGAAAATAAAAGACCAATATATGTGAAAATGCTAATGTATAAAGACACTTGGAAGAATATAAGCATAATTAGAATATATACTTTCATTCATGTCTTTATTTTTAATTATTTCTTTTATTGTAGTGGAATTACAATACATTTATATCATTTTCCTTCTTTTTCCTCCATCCAAATAGCTATTTTAAATTTCTATAAAAACAAACAAAAACCTTTTTCAGTGTTATGCAGCAATTCCCTCATCAATTTTTTCATCCTTTTTCTTTTTTTAGTTAAATTTTTATTTTTTCCATTAATTGCACTTTAATTCACTTTGCATCCCACCTGTAACCTGCTCTCTCATTCCCTCCCAATCCCACCACCCTCCTTCACTCATCACCTCCCATGCCCCTCTCCAAGTCCACCAATAGGGGAGGTCCACCTCCCCTTCCATCTGACCCTAGCTTATCAGGTCTCATCAGGACTGGCTGCAATGTCTGCCTCTTTGGCCTGGCAAGGCTACTGCTCCCTTAGGGAGGATGGTCAAAGAGCCAGCCACTGAGTTCATATCAGAGACAGTCCTTCGTCCCCTTACTAGGGAACCCACTTGGAGCCTGAGCTGCCATAGGCTACAGCTGTACAGGGGTTCTAGGTTATATCCATTAATGTACCTTGGTTGGAGTACAAGTTTCAGAAAAGACCCCTGAGCCCAGATATTTTAGTTCTGTTGCTCTCTTTGTGGAGCTCCTGTCCTCTCCAGGTCTTAGTACGTCTTCTTTCATGATTCCCTGTACTCTGCCCAAAGTTTGGTTATGAGTCTCAGCAACTGTTTTGATACACTACTAGGTAGAGTCTTTTAGAGTCCCTCAGTGGTAGGCTCCTGTCCTGTTTCTTGTTTTCTCCTTCTTCCAATGTCCTTCCCCTTTGTCTAAGTGAGATTGTTTTTCTTTCATCTCTTAAGACACACGGTATCAGAAAGGGAGGAGAAACAGTTCATTTCTGTAGGGGAAACTTGTTATGCTCAGGGAGTAAAGAACTCAAAAGATTTAGGAAGCCACTGAAACCTACCAGATTCACTAGGGCCCTGTCTATACAAAGTAAAGACCACAGAGAGACTCTCAAAATAGGTTATCCACCTAAAAGAAGAGACCAAATGAGCTCACTAGGGGAGTACCAGAAAGGATGAGCTACCTAGAAGGGGCTCACATCAGTTGAGATATCTCTTCCAGGTAGCTTTCCAGAGACACTCTCAACTTGCTGAAGTATGTGCAAATTGTGCAGTGAGGCAAATGTTCCCTGCTTTTATAAGCTGTTGCCCATGATGGGATGGTCTTTGGTGACACCCCATCATTTTGGTCATTTCTGCTCCTGTTAGTAACCCCTCACACATATTTTTAAGTTAACTCCTCCAAAACTAATTGGTTCAGTGTGTCTGTACTTTGGTTTGAGGTGAGTAGACAGTTGTGCAAGTATCACAACAGCCAGAGCCTTCAAATTCTGATAAATTTTTCATAATGTCCTATACTAATATCTTCACTTGTAAAATGCATTTGCTGTGCTTTTCCTTTACCTTAGAATTGGAAAACTAGTAAGAAAAGAAACACTGTCAAAAGAAGCTATTTAATATGACAATGGAGGGTCTTAAAATGATTAATAAAGTTATAAAATAACAAAGCCTATAGAAAGTAAAGGTATGTTGACTAAGCCTAGAAGGAAAAATAATCCAAGGTAAAGAAATCTAAAATTTTAAATTTGTAAAATCTGGACTCTTTCAGTATATAATTATTTGTACACCTATAAACTCGCAAGAGCTTCTACTGTTCCAAGCATGACCCCTACCAAATAACTTCTTACTCTTTCAGAGTGCATTCACAATGCTTTCATGGGAACAGCCACTTAATAGAAGCTTTTTTTCAATATACTATATGCTTAGTAAGGTGTGAAAAGAGCATATAGATTAGTAAACTATTTCAATGTTTTCCAAGCAAGAAATGTGTTTATGCATGTATGTATGTATGTATATATATATATATATATATAAAATCTTTATAAAGTTGAAATGCTATATGCTATATGAAAAGAAAGATCATCTTCCTGGGTCTACTGTTTGTGATTATCGCCAAATTCTTTAGGAACTGAGTTCTTAGACTCATTAGGAAAATTACTAGAATTATACGATATAGTATAGTACTTGACCCAGTTTTTTGTGGAACATATTTAATGTATGAAGTTCCCAGGTAAGAACAAGTACAAAGCCATCAATTTCACTTAAAGTGAACAGGGGTTGTCATGGCATCAGTGACATTATGCTGAGGTCATAATATTGGAGTCATTTCAGTCTATTTCACATTGCTGCTGTCTGGATTAGCAATTGTGCTGGGTAATAGGGTTACAGGTTAGACAGGGATGCTTGCAAGGGTCCACTAACTCTACGGCTGCATTGTCCTCTTTTACTAACTAACTCTAGAGACTAACAGGATTGCTATATGGCTAGAAATATGGTAATATAAACTAAGGTTTTAAATTAAATGAAAAGGAATATTACTTTGATAGTTCTTACAGTTCTTCACTACTGAAACTGGTCTTTACATAAAACAAAGCTTGATTAATTAACTGATTATCATCATTTCATAAATCTACTAGAAATAGATATTTTTGCCTAGTTCCAAAAAGTAGTTGGAAAATCAAACAACAATAAGGCTAGAAATATATATATTGGGAGGGTCAAGGAGGAATGTCACTGTAAGTATGATGGGAAAGTTCTGAAAGGCTTCCAGCAAATCATGAAAAGTACCAGGGATGTTTTACAATTGATGTAGATGAATTGTAAGGGGTTAGGAAGGAATTAGAATTATTCCCAGGTTTTTGGCACTGGCAACAGACAAGTTTGGAGGAAGTGATCAAACCTTAACTTTGGCCTATTTGGTTTTAAATATACTAGCCATCCAAGTTGAGATTTCAAATAAGCAGCTACGTGCTGAAGCGAATCTGCCTGGACACGGACATCCATAGGCATTTATATATAGATCTCACTTCAGAAAAGTTACATTGTTTCAGTATATTGCTTTGACATAATTTAGAGTGTAGTTACTTTATGGTTCTATAAATCTAGGTAATAATTTCTGCATCCCTACCTCATTTCAACTACAAACATTTCTAAGTGTTGGTTAAGGTCATTTCCCTCTGGGATATGCTTGTAATTTATTCCTACTTCATCTCTTTCCTTTTCCCTGAGCTACTTTTATACTTTTTCCCTGAGTACTTTTATACTGACCCCATGGATATTCCTATTAAGATGTTTTACTTTGCTGAGGAGTCTTGCTGTAACAATTCTCTTGAAACAAATGTTACCAATGACAACCAAGAAGTTAAAACTTGAATTTGGAGCTGACAGGAGTTTAATAAATAATAATAACAATAAACACTACAAGGCATGAAAACGATGCAAATACCTGTTAGAATTTTGCCTATGAGGAGGATGAAATATTTCAAAGACAGTTTTCTATTCCTAAATCATTAAATTGGCATGTTATGCATGGTAAAATGGAATGGGTCAAAGGTGGATAAGACAATAAAAGTCTCATCTTTCTTTGGTCTCACCTTCTCTGCAATTGGCTTCACTAGGCTTATTCAATAGTATGTCTTCTTCCTGCTTGTAGGTCCACAATTTTCTTTTAGTGTACGCATATATTACTTTCAATCTTGGTGTCTTTTGAGCAGTCATGGCAAATACGTGCTTCAGTTCTTTATTGTAAAAGCATTTTTTTGTCTTTGTTTTGCTTTTGTTTTAAGGAAAAGACAAGTATACACCTCTCATAAAAGTGGAGCAATACAGTGTTACACACATGAACTTTTCTTTCCATGCCAGTAACTGCAATGTTATCTTGAACATTAGTAAAAATCCCAAAGAAGCCTTCTTTCTTACTTGTAAAAGTTTATGTGTATGGATTTTTTTACTACAAGTATGTCTGTACAGCACATGTGTGTAGTGACTGTTAAGTTCAGAAGATGAGGTGGAATCCCCTAAGCCTGGATTTACAGACAGTTGTGAGCTGTACTCTGGATACAGAGAACCCTGGTCCTCTGAAAAAGAAAACAGTGTACTTTACCACTTCTTTTTGCTAACCATCCCCACTTCTTTTTTCTTTAACACTCTACTGACTTCAAACAGGTCTTTCACTTGCTTGGTTAGAGTCACACCAAGGTACTTTATGTTATTTTTGACTACTGTGAAGGTTGTTGTTTCCCTAATATCTTTCTCAGCCCTTTTGTCTTTTGTATACAGGAGGGCTACTATATATATATATATAGTATATATAGTAGCCTACTATATATATATATATATATATATATATATACTATAGTATATATAGTAGCCTACTATATATATATATACTATATACATATATACTAATATATATATATATATAGTAGCCCTCCTGTATATATATACTCAATATATATACTCAATATATATATTGAGTTATTGTATCCAGACACTTTGCTGAAGGTGCTTACCAGCTGAAGGAGTTCTTTGGTAGAATATTTGGGGTCACTCAGGTATACTATCATATCATCTGTAAATAATGATACTTTGACTTCTTCCTTTTCAATTTGTATTCTCTTGATCTCCTTCAGTTGTCTTATTGCTCTAGCTAGGACTTCAAGTACTATGTTGAAGAGATAAGGAGAGTGGTCAACCTTGCCTTGTCCCTGATTTCAGTGGGATTGATTTAAGTTTCTCTCTGTTTAGTTTGATTTTGTATATTGCCTTTACTATGTTTAGGTATGTGCCTTGTATCCCTGATCTCTCCAACATGAATGGGTATTGGATTTTATCAAATGGTCCATCAACACCAAATTGCTAAAATTTATTTTCAGGGTTAAGGCATATAAGGCCCTTTGACATGAGTTCCATGGCTTAGATTTTTCAAAGAATGTCATCCTTCCACATCTACTCTTTCTCTTTAGTTGTCAATATGAAACTGTTATGTGGTTCCCATCTCCCTGTCTTGGTTCAAGGCTTTCTTCTAATATATTTCTGCTGCATTTGCTCTATAAACTCCCATCTTGTTTTAGATCAATTGTTTTCATGAGAATCTACTGTAGTAACTCTACTCTTAACAAGTCTATAGTGCTTTTGATTTTGATTGGATTTTTTTCAGTTGTATTTCAATAGTTTATAATATACATTTCTCTCATGTCAACTTTAGTTATCTGAAATCAGAGAGTTGAAAAACAAAACAAAAACATTTTAGGACAAAGGTATAGTCTAGTGGTAGAACACTTGTCTAGCATGCATGTGTCTTTGGGAAGATCCCAAGCAGTACATCAAATAATCTTTTTACTCCAAGCTCATACTACTATGCCTGTGATAAATAATGTTTGAAATATAACATCATTTATTTTAATCATACTATTAACAATCACTACATTGTGCTTCTTACAATGTAAATGGAAACTAAGAAATCCTTACACCTCTGGCATGGGTGCAAACTGTCTTTAAAAATATTTTCTTAAGAAAACAAAAGAAAAAATTCACCAAAGAAATTTACAAGGTATTGTTTATAGTAGTATAAACATGATGTAAACAGAAGTACCAGCAATAAGGGAATGACTGATAAAACTTAGTACATTATGAAAGTACACGGACTTTAAAGTGAAATTTATGAAATAAATTAGTAAAATAGAACTTATGGTTTTTATAGCAGGAGAAAAAAATATCAGCCTGAAATTTTTAAATTGTGAACTTTACTATGAATGATCTTGCTTTAATACCTTATTTAAATGGAAATTAACTTTGAAGGGACATGCATATCACTCATTCACATGCTTGCTCTGTTCTATACAATGTGGTAGAGTATTTGCAGAGTTTGGATGAACAGAGATCTAGCTAACCAGGTGAAGATGAGCTTCTTTTAGCATTTTCATTGTCCAGCAAAATACTTGGCAGCATAAAGATGAAGCAAAAGTCTAGAGATTTTTCAAGTACTTGGGAAAAATATATACAAGTATAAATAAGTATACACATGATCTGCTTAAAGGTACTTTGAATCTTTTAAAAGCCCAGAGACCATTTATAAAAAAAGGAAGAATAAATGGTCACTAATACAATGTTGTAAGTCAGTATCTTACAAAAGGTATATTCTCTCCCCCCACCCCCGTGTCTCTGTCTCTCTGTCTCTCTCTATCTGTGTCTCCTTTGGTCGTTGACAAACAACTGCTTGTGGAAGATCCTGGCTACTTTGTTTTAGTATGGTCTAAGATAAAAATGATTTTCAAATTTTAGTATCCATAAATAAAGTTCTTTTGGAATACAGCCAAGCATATTCACTTATGTATTCATATATGACCAGTGGTTGATTTGCATTACAAAGGCAGAATGAAGTCCTTGTAAATGGGGATCAATCTCTTCCACAAACCTAAAATATTTAATATCTGGCTCTTTGCAGAAAAAGTTTGCTGATACATGTTCTAAATTTTTTTTAAAAAATGCTGTCTTGGGAGGGATATCAGCAATTTTCCAGTCCAGATTACCCATAAGAAAAAGCAAAATAGAGAAACCAAACATGGAGTGTCACAGAATAAAGAAGAGCACAAGGTTAGGCCTCTGCATGTTAGGTTCTTCTGTAAATACAATGCTAAAAGATATCTTTGTATAGTAGACTGTTTCTTTCCATCTCTCAAAGGCTCAAATGTATGCAGTCAATTTCATAATGTAAAGGAGATCACATAAGTTTCATTCACAGAATTCAACAAGACTGTATACATATATAAATATGGAGGAAAAACATCAGCACTTTTTAATATAAATACCCTAGATAAGACTAAAGCATACTGGGGAAATTTTCTTCTAAAACCCTCAAAGTAAATAAAATATAAACATAACCAACAATAAGTGTGCAGAAATTCATATCTAGATCTTATAAAGCCAGGCAATAAAAGCAAAAAAAAAAGTCAGCCATGAGAAAGAAAAATGGAGTTCATTTCAATGACGATGTTATCATTATGCAAAATAAGAAATATAAATCAAAATTTTCATACCAATTAACCTTTCTGTTATGTCACTATATGGCTTACTCCTGGAGTTTGTTAAAGGGCTAGTAAGTGACACAAACATATTCTTTAGAACTGATTTCCCTATAGTTACTATAGGCTTTAAAAGGAAATAATACATTTCAAGAAATTATAAAACTGTAGGTCTCAGTGTTAATAATTATGTCTCTCCTTGGGGAGAACAAGAGCTCCACAAAGACCAAACTGAGCAGGGCACAGGGGTCTTGTATGAGACGGTTTCTACAATCAAGGACCATGTGTGGATGTGGCCTGGAACCCCCGCTCAGATGGGGCCCATGATAGCTCATTGTCGGACTGAAGACCCTACTCAGGGAAACAGGGACTGTTTCAGTCATGATCTTGATGGCTGACTCTTTGACCCTCCCCCATACAAGCCGGGGAGTGACAGACTGGCTAGATCCCAGGGGAGGACTTTGCAGCCAGCCCTGAGGAGACAGGATAAGCTGGGGTTGGATGGAGGGGAAGGAGGTCCTCCCCTGTTGGTGGACTTGGAGGGGGCGGGGAGGAGGGAGATGAGGGAGGGAGTGGGAGGGTAGGAGGGAATGAGGGAGGGGGCTATGCCTGGGATTCAAAGTACCTAACCTGTGATTGAGATAAAAATAAATAAATTTAAAAAAATAATTATGTCTCTCACAAACATTTTATACTTAAAAGGGCGCTATACAAAACAACTTATTATTAACTCAATTTTACATATGAGAAACCTAGACAAAGTGATATTAAAAATGTCTTCATGGTCATATAACCCATAAGTGGCTGAGCCAATATCTGAAATTATATAATCTAGCTTATATTTTTAACCAACTTGCTCCACTCTCTCTTAGGAACAAGAGGTTTTATAAAAACAGTATTTCTAAACATGGGAAGTATAGCCAAACCAGGTATCTGTCATTCTTAAAATGCCCATACTTTACACACAGTAATTTTGAGGCTAATAATGGCATAGTAGTGTCCTTATGAACTAACAAAGACAAAGACATGAGAGAGGAGCACACTACCGTCTCTGACTTCATGGGGCTTATGATGTAAGTTGGTTGAAACAAGTTATAGTCATTGCCACTAAATGGTGGGTGGAAAATAATTTTTAAAGGAGAGGAATAATGTATTTTTGAGGTATAGGACAATAAATATAAGTGATATTCTCCTGGTCATGGTGAATATAAGACTATTTTTATCTGTGAATATGGAAAAATGGACTCTTGTGTTTTGGGGAGCACAGATCAGAGAGGGGTAAAAACGGCAAGCTATTTTGACTTCACAGCCACCTAAGGTAAAAAATATGATTGCTGTAGGTTGACAACATGACTTCTGTCTGCTGTGTAGAACTTGAGACTTGACCACAGTAATAGGAAAGGAAGATGAAAAAAGAAGGTGGCCTAAGGAAAGGACAGGATTAATGTTGTATATTATGATTGAAATATGTCTGTTGTATGCCAAGTGCAACTAGAAGGGAACACATAGATTGAGAGAAAAGAAAGAGTATTACTAAAGATAAAGGCAGTAACATAAAAACAACAGACAAACAGGTTCAGGAGCCATGGAAGGTGAGAGAGGTGGTGGGTAGAATGGAACTTCTAAAGATAGGGCTCTTGATGACAGCTACATGCCATTTAATGACAAAGTCTAATGGTCACATATTTATTGAAGAGCGGGTGGTGGAAGGACCCAGAGGGGACAGGAGCTCCACAAGGAAAAAAACAAAGCCAACAAATCTTAGCCCACGGGCATGCAGAGACTGATGCACCAACCAAGGACTATGCATGGAGAAGATCCAAATTTCCTGCTCAGATGTAGCCCATAGGCAGCTCCGTTATCCATATGGGTACCCTAGTTAAAGGAACAGGGGCTGTCTCTGACATGGACTCTGTTGCCAGCTCTTTGACCACTTCCCCCTGGTAGGGTGGACTTGCCAGGTCACAGAGAAAAAAGATCCAGACAGTCCTGATGAGAATCGATAGGCTGGATTCAGATGGCAGGGCAGGAGAGCTCCCCTTTGTGTGGACTAGGGGAGGGGAATGGGAGGAAGAGGGAGGGTGGGACTGAGGGCAGACAAGGGATGGGGTACAATCAGGTTATTAAGTGAATAATTTACAAAAAACGAACTTATATATAAAAATAAATTCAGATTGTCTTATGTTATCATAACCCATTCCACAGACTTCTTTTCCAACTTCTAATTTTTTATTCAAACAAGGAATTGCACTATATCACCTAACATAAAAAAATTTACAAAAACACAGAAGCAGTAAGAAAAAAAAACGTTTCCTTTTAGTGATTAGTATGCAAATATTGAGGAACTCAAACCAACTAAAATAAAAACCTACCATTTACCACAGTGTAGCCTCAGCTCTGTTCCATCACCATGAATTTTTACTTTCATGTCTTTTTTCTTAATAGTAATATTTTATTATCTTTCTGTTGAAATGCAGATCCATAAACATATGTTTTGTTTCTTCCAATGGCATGCGCTCAAACTTCTTCTGTAACCTCATTTTCACAGTAGATTTTTATAGAAATATTTGGGGATGTTTTCAAAATGATAATGACATGTTCTTGTAAAACTTTTTTACTTATTCAAATTATATTGCATCTAAGTCGCAGAGACATTTGGATATTTTTAATATGGGATTGTAACTTCAAGAGCTTTCTTTCTTTTCTTTCTTTCTTTCCTTTCTTGCTTTCTGTCCTTTCTTTCTTTCTTTCTTTCTTTCTTTCTTTCTTTCTTTCTTTCTTTCTTTCTTTCTTTCTTTCTTTCTTTCTTTCTTTCTTCTTTCTTTCTATTAAATTTGTATCTGTAGCCCCCTCCCTCTTCTCCTCGAAATCCCACCTTCCCACACTGTTTTTGCCCTATGCCCCTTACTTAGTCCACTGATAGAGGAGGACCTCCTTCCCTTCTATCTGATAGTAGCCTATAAGGCCTCATCAGGGCTAGCTGCATCCTCTTCCTCTGTGTTCTGGGAAGGCTACACCACCCAGGGGGAGGTGATCAAAGAAACACTTTGGAAATCAATCTGATGCTTTCTTAGAAAATTGGGAATAATGCTACCTCAAGACCCTGTGCATATACCTGAAAGATGCCATACCATATAGCAAGGACATTTGCTCAACCATGTTCATAGCAGTGTTATTCATAATAACTAGAATCTTGAAACAACCTAAATGCCCCTCAACTGAGGAATGGATACAGAAATTGTGGTACATTTATACAATAGAGTTCTATTCAGCAATTAAAAACAAGTAGATCATGAAATTTTCAGGCAAATGATGGGAACTAGAAAAGATCATCCTGAGTGAGATAATGCAGAAGCAGAAAGACACATATGGTATATACTCATTTATAAGTAGATATTATCCATATAATATAGGATAAACACATTAAAATCTATAGTCATAAAGAAGCTAAAGAACAAGGAGGACCCTAGTGAGGCTGAAACCTCACTGAGAAATGCAAACAGGATAGACATTGGAAGTAGGAGAAGACAAGGGACAGGATAGGATCCTTCCACAGAGAACCTCTGAAATACTCTAAACATCAGGGTATTGAAGGAGATACTGAGTCTCATAACCAAATTTTGGGCTGAGTGCAGGAAACCTTAAGGAAGAAGGGGAGATAGAAAGACCTGGGAAGTGACAGGAACTCTACAAGGACACCAACAGAGCCAAAAATCCTGGGTTCACTGGCTCCTGCAGAGATTGATACTCCAACCAAGGACCATGCACAGAGAGGACCTAGACCCCCATCTCAGAAGAAGCCCATAGGTTGCTCAATTTCAAAGTGGTTACCCTAGTAAGGGAGACAGTGGTTGTCCCTGAGAAGAGTTTTATTTCTTAAAATAATTATAGTATTATACACTTGCATTGAATTATTTGTAACAATACATACTGTTTACTTTCCATCTTTAGTTTTAAATGGCCACAGTATACAGACATGAATCCAAAATGATTTAAAAAAATTAACAGTACTCCAGATGTTAAGAGATAACAATTTTCAGGGTACTTTAGAGTGTACCAGAAAGAACCCTTTTCAAGACACTTTGTTCAAGAAAAGCTAGAAATAATCAGTAGGGTTCAAAATGAATCCAAAATGCCCAATAATCCATTTAGACTTGTGACCTAATGTATGTAATCCCAACTATGAAAAATTTTATTCTGTATAACATATAGCAAATTTATCAAATATCTTGAGGATTTAATTTGAAATAATCCTAAGGTTTCTCATAAGTGTCCTAGGTAACTGTATAACAACTATGCAACAGCACAGTAACAAAGAATGAGGATGGTCTAGGATTCAAAAGGTCAAAATCTTATTTACTTTCTGTAAGATTTGGGGAAAAATGATAAATTACTGTTCTATATTGTTTCATTTGCAAAACAGGACTAATACTACCTGCCTGTTTGACCTTATCTGTGTATGTGTGTGTGTGTGTGTGTGTGTGTGTGTGTTTGTGTTACTCTCCAAGGCACCCCGGAAATTGTTCTCTTATTTCTTAACATTTGAAGCACTGTTCTTTTTTTTTATAATTATCAATCCACATCTATATACTGTGGCCATTTAAAACTAAAGATAGCAAGTGTGTGAGTTAAGGCTGTCAAGGTATAAATGATCCGAGACTCTCTGTAAAGGGTATTTGTGATACAAAAATCATTAGTTCATACTATTATTAATGTTGCCCTAAGGAACCGACCTGGTATCTAAAGTGGGCTGGACCTTAAGTTTCTATGGAAAGAGGTAATATTTAGAAATCAAGAAGCTGTGTATAAAAATCTTTTTCACATTAAATACTATGCAAGCTGCTAACAGAGAGAAAAATACTTAATACTCTTACCAAACTGTGACACTCATGGACTACAACAATCATCACATGGCAAGATATCCATAATGGAGCAATAAGTGGCACTCATATGTCAGTAGTAATCAACAGCTGTCTAAACGGAGTTAAGGCTCACTCAACAGGAGGGAAATAATGCATGGTACTAGAAACCTAGCCAACTGGTTGCAGCTAGTGAGGTTATGCATTTTAGAAGAAAATCTACTTTTGCCACATTGCTAGTCCAACATAATTCATAATTCTGTTCTAAATTTTATTCTAATACCTAGAAATAAATGCAGCCATTATAAGAATATTTTCTTTAAATCTAACGGAAAACAACAACAACAAAAATCTGAAACTGGACACATTACTGATATCAACTGGCTCGTGAGTAGTCTAGCCCCAATGGACAAATCTGCATCTCATCTCTTCTATCTACAGCTCAAGGATCAATGAGGAAGAGGAGGTGAGAAGATTGTAGGAACCAGAATAGCAGGAATTCTGCTATGAAACAGTCGCTCCTAGAAATTTAGGCATAAACAATAAAAAAACAATGGCAATTATCAACAGATATGTAATGTGGAATGGGAAGAATCTCATGGGACAAGAAACTACAGGTAGCTAATGGATGCTGATAGTGAGAGAATTTGTTGCTCTCAGGGATGAGTTCTCTAATTAGTTGTCCAAAACAAAGTGGTCAGCCCTGAAGCCATGAGCACAAACATGATGAATGGACTCAGCTGGTTATATGTATATCTGTATATGTAACAATAATAAATTGAGAAGACACTACCATTTTGAGTGTGGTAGGCTGAAAACTTGGAAAGTGCTGAAGGGAAGGGGGAAAGTGATATAATTATATTTAAATATTAATATTTAACAAAAAGTATAAAATAATTTTCACAGCAATCTTGACAGGAATATCTGTATTCTACAGCAAAGAACTGTGACATTTATTATAATATCACTCACCTAAAAAAAGGATTATGGTAGATTATATTGTATAATATAAAGTGATCTGGGTACCTTCATTTTAATATCTGTGCAGATTTTGTTCCTTTTACGTAAACAAAATAACTACTTTATGCATAGAATACTTAGTTGAGCTCAGTATAATATTACCCCAACACCAAAGGCAGATTTCTCTCATTCTAAATAGTGGCTGGGGTTTTTCAGTTTCATTTGCTGCCTTTTATGTTGCCTCTTGTCACTTAGATGGAAGCATTCCCAAGTGCCCTTTGTTCTTTTTTTTTTCCCTAAAAGCTCCTTTTCTTAATGTGTTTCTCTTTGATAAAGGATTTTTTGTATAATGCAGAAGGTGAGCATGTCTATATCTAACGAACACCCTCTTACTTAAGCTTTCCATTCTCATGCCCAACTAAATAGTGTCCTATACCTTTCTAAATAGCATATACAAACTGAGCAGACTACTTTCACTCAGAAACTGGCATTTAATTCTGATTATCCTTTGTTTTGTGGTAATACCATTCTTTTTGCTCTCATTACTTAAAACCAGATAACAAGACTTTTGCTATTGATATACTTTTAAAATATATTATTAAATATTTCCCAAAACTAAGAAGCACATGTCACTATTTCTCAAAAACTTTTTAGTGCCCATCTTTTAAGTCACGAAAGCATGGTTTTATTAGTGTATGCTAATTATATAATTCAATTTGTTCCACTGTAATAATTTAGTTGGCATCCATCTTTGACATTTTATTGCAAGTGTAACTTTTCTTAAGCTCACAATCATCTAACTGTTAGATTCTTGAAACTGGTCCTCAATTTTCAATCCATTCTACATACTATCTTGAGGGAAGAAAAGAAAAAAAAATAACTCTTGGAACAATGATGTCATCATATAACTCCTTGATTTGATGATTTAAAATTAAATCCTTCAATATATTTCAAGTCCTCAAAGCTACCACAGGTTACTGACTGTAATTAGAAATTAATGAATATGATTAAAAACCTGAACACAAATGAAAAGTTGTTTTTTGTCTTTTTTTATTAAGATAGAAGACATAGAATTAGTGGGAATTGCTAAATTAGCTAAATATACATGTTGCCTAAACATAAAAATCAGTCATAATCTCTATGGTAAACATGAAATGAAAATAGTTTTTATCAAAATTATATATCAGCCTTACTGTCTCTGGGGAATGAAGTGTTCAGTTGTGCTCTTTGAACACATACATGGACTAAGGAACATCTGTACTACATTACTCCTTTTTGTGGTGTGGAGTATAAACTACAATTTAAATCAATTCTTTAAATATGCTAATTATGATTTATACAAAGATTCCTCATTGATCTTGTAAAGGCCAGCTCTCAGCTACACTTTTAGAATGAGATAGAAAGAGAAATCTCAACTTGCCAAGATAATCTCATTTTATTGTATTTTCGAGAGTTATTTTCTCTGCAAATTGTTGGTAATGTCACCCTTTAATGAGTAGACAGTTACGGAGATTCTAATTTTGAGATATTATTTATTGGGGGGAAGAGTTCTCTCTATTACTTTTTAGAAATAGCAAAACTATGTCTTATTTACATAATTGCAAACTGCTCATTTTCTTTTTGCTATTAGCAGAATATTGTTGCCTAACAAAGGATATGACCTCAGGAAGAAAAACTGAGCACACACCAGAGCAATGAGCAACACTGGAATGTTTTTTCTTTGCTTGTCTTTCTTATCACACATCAACAGATTTCATTTTCCACACGAATTCTTTCCTCAAAAAATATTTTCAAAATTTCTACTGTGCACACAGCATCTAATACATGATGCCAATCATTTTCAGACTCAAGGACTCATATTACTGTTAGTGAAAGTTTAAGTATTTCCCTCTATGATTAGTGTTCTTGCTGCATTTTCCATCATAAAATTGGGCTAGTACTATACAACAACAAATAGTTTAAAGATCTAAACATTTGCACAGGTCATTTCAAAGTTAGATCTCAATTATTTAACCTTATATATTTATGTCTGATATCAACTAACCTAAATATAACATATCAGCCTACTTTCTGATTACGTCCTCTTCTTTAAATCTATCTATCTGTCTATCTATCTATCTATCTATCTATCTATCTATCTATCTATCTATCTATCTATCTATCTGTGGATGCCTAAGTGTATGCATGTACACCACGTGCACGCAGGAGCCCATGAAAGTCAGAAGAGGGTATCAGAGCCCCTGGAGCTGGAATGACAGAAGGTTGTGAGCCCCAGTGTGGGTGTTATGAATTGACATGTGTCCTCTAAAAGTACAATACGTGCTCTAAATTACTGAGCCACCTTTTCCTGTCTGATTATTGACTCTTCTCATGTGAGCTAATGGAATTTTGTTTTGTTTAATTATTTCGCTTCACCTATTTCTTTTGCAGTGGTAGGGCACTGACCT
The DNA here is from genome assembly GCA_028658305.1 of Pachyuromys duprasi. NCBI lineage: Eukaryota > Metazoa > Chordata > Mammalia > Rodentia > Muridae > Pachyuromys > Pachyuromys duprasi. The sequence continues at coordinate 62,905,043 of CM053742.1, forward strand.
AAAGCCTCGTGATAGTGAGGCTTCATTGTCTTTGAATGCTAGTAAAATAAGACCTATATTTTATATAATTACTTAATGTCTTTCTCTTGGGTATGAGTCAACCTGATAAAATCTTTTATAATGAGTGTATCAATAAAATCATATCATGGGCTACAGAGCTAAACCATATAATTCTCAATAGAGGAACATCGACTAGCAGAGAAACACTTAAAGAAATGCTCAATATCCTTACTCATCAGGGAAATGCAAATCAAAACGACCCTGAGATTTTACCTTACACCTATCAAAATGGCTAAGATCAAAAACTCAAGTGACAACACATGCTAGAGAGAATGTGGAGAAAGAGAAACCTTCCTCCATTGCTGGTGGGAATGTAAACTTGTACAACCATTTTGAAAATCAATCTGGTGCTTTCTCAGACAATTAGGAAGAGTGCTACCTCAAGATCCAGCTATACCACTCCTAGGCATATATCCAAAAGATGCTCAAGTACACAACAAGGACATTTGCTCAACTGTGTTCATAGCAGCTTTATTCATAATAGCCAGAAACTGGAAACAACCCAGATGTCCCTCAGTTGAGGGATGGATACAGAAATTGTGGTACATTTACACAATGGAATACTATTCAGCAATTAAAAACAAAGAAAGCGTGATATTTGCAGGGAAATGGTGGTATCTAGAAATGATTATCCTTAGTGAGGTATCCCAGAAGCAGAAAAACACACATGGTGTATACTCACTTATAGGTGGATATTAGACAAATAATATAGGATAACCATACTAAAACCTGCATACCTAAGGAAGGAAATAAAGAAGGAGGACCTGGTAAGAAGCCCAGTCTTCGTTCAGAAAGGCAAAAAAGATGGACATCAGAAGAAGGAGAAAACAGGGAACAGGACAGGAGACTATCACAGAGGGCCTCTGAAAGACTCTACCCAGCAGGGTATCAAAACATACGCTGAGATTCATTGCCAGACTTTTTGCAAAGTGCAGGGAATCTTATGAAAGAAGGGGGAGATAGAAAGACCTACAGGGAATAAGAGCTGCACAACGAGAGCAACAAAACCCAACAATCTGGGTACAGACGTCTTTTGTGAGACTGATACCCCAAACAAGGACCATGCATGGAAATAACTTAGAACCCCTGCACAGAAGTAGTCCATGGCATTTCAGTGTATAAGAAGATGCCCCAGTAATAGGAACAGGGACTGTCTCTGACATGAACTCATAGGCTGGCTCTTTGATCACTTCCCCCGATGGAGGAGAAGCCTTACCAGTCCACAGAGGAAGACAAAGAAGCCAGTCCTGGTGAGACCTGATAGAGTAGGGTAAGATGGAAGGGGAGAAGGACCTAACTTATCTTTGAACAGGGGTAGGGGGATAGGAGAAGAAGAGGGAGGGAGTGTGGGATTGTTAAGGGATGGGGGAAGGAGCTACAGCTGAGATAGAAAGTGAATCAACGGTAATTAATAAAAAGAAAAAGAAAAAATTCACATTCCTGTTTCCTGCTTAAGGGAAGAGTATTTTTTATATTTTTCAGTAGGCTTACCATACTGCATTGATTATAGTCAGACTATAGAAATGTTGAATGTCTTAAACAAACATGATACTGTTTAGTGATTTTTAAATTATTCACAAATAAAGTATGGGGTGTCTTAAATAATAAATAGACACATGTAAAAATCCCTACAAATTCATATATCATGTTGATTCTTAATACTGGAATGGTTTTGTAAGTCTTGTAGCAACCTCAGAATACTGAGGTGTTCTATTTAGGTTAATTATATTACATGACTGATCTTGTAATATTAGCATAGTTTCCATATTGATATGATGCAAACTATATGAGACTATTGCAAAATATAGCACATATATGACTGTGGGATTAATGGGCAATAGTATAACTTATGGCAACTTAGAGATGATGGAACAAGTTTTGACTGTAGGCCACCAAAGCAGAATTCCTTTAAGTTCATCTAGTTCTGATGTATTAACAGTACATACTCTCAAGTATGTGCTTATTTTTCACTGTTCCAAAATGAGTCCTGGCATGCAGTTACAGCATGCAACTCTTAATGCAGTACTTATTTGATAGTCTTACATTTTATCAGCCACTGTAAAAATTATGGTACAAGGGGCATTCCATTAATAATTCTTATCAATTTCTTCCTACGCCATTCTTCCATTCATTCAGACATTTTGAATCCACTACAGTAATGACTCTCTTTTTCTCTCCCTCCCCTTCTCCCCACTTTACCCCTTTCCTTAACCCCCTTTATTATTTTATCTCTCCTCTTGTCTTTGCCTCCTGAGTAATGTTACTAAAGGAATATGCCATTACTGCTGAGCCTCTCTCTTATAATTCCTAGAATATTTATATTTATATCATAATCTGCCTTGCCTCCTAAACATTTGATTTTCCACTGATCTTTAAATGTTTATTATTTTAAAATTTATAAATACTATGCAATATGTAGGAATGTACAATTCCTTGGAGCAATTAAGCCATAATTTTCTTTTAGAACCTAGTATGATGAAATCCCAATGGAAGCATCTCTGTTCATTACAATTAAAAAACATAACTGGGTAAAATGACAATAGCCTATAGAAGTTGATTTTATCCCTTGGGAAAAAAGTAAAAGATTTTAAAAGATATAATTATGTTGGCTGGAGATGTTGAATAGTGGCAGAATTCAAAATTAGGGTTTAATTATCTAAAACATATGAAGCATAGGGTTTGAGGCCTAATACCACATCTAGAACACAGAGATATAAGTGTGCAATGACGTTTTATATAAAAGAGAAATAATAGGAATATTAACAGCTTTCATGAATACAAATGAACAGGAGTCAATTTTTTTATTACATTTTGACTGGACAAAATAAATAGAAAATTAAGCAAGTTCAATCACAGTAGTCAGTTACAGTAAGTATTCATAAAACAAAATACACTTGTTAAATATTTAAACAGACAACTGTAAATAGGATTCAAATATCAATCTTTTGGATAGAATGCTAACATTTTCTAGGCAAGTTAGGATTTGTTGTTGTTGTTGTTGTTTTCTGTAAAACTTCAATTACATATAACCTAGGTATGAAAATATATCTTCTAAACCAGTTTCTAGACTGCTTTCTGAAATTAAATATCATAAGCTATCTCTGCAATGAACTCAGTGGCTGGTTCTTTGATCACCTTCTCCTGGGGGTTGTAGCTTTCCCAAGCCACAAAGGAAGTTGATGCAGTGAGCCTTGATGAGACTTGAAAGGCTAGGGTCAGATAGAAGGAGAGGAGGTTCTCCCCTATCAGTACTAAGGAAGTACAGCCTAAGTTCATTAAAGCTGCTAATTATAGGAGGATTCCAAGATGCCAGCGATGAGTACACACATTCTCGGACAGGTAGAGGATCCACAAACTGGTGAGTGGATAGGCGACTGAAAACAAAGCATCTACTTTGAAACTACCCAGGTAGAGGGGACAACCCGTTAGGTAGGACAGATTGGATCCAGTATCTCCAAGTACATCTTCTGAACCTGCTCAGACAGTGCAGCAGCCGCAAGGAGTGTATAAACCCAGATACTGGGCCTCATAATCTAATGGCTAAACAGGGGACCCAAATCTGAGGGTAGAAAACTGTGGGCCCACTGAGATTACATCGTATATCTGCAAGTAGATTTCTGGGGCCTCTGCACTTTCAACACATGCCTGCATGTGAGTGCCTATGCAAGTGAGTGCATAGAGAACCCCAAATCCAGAATCTTTCTACTCTGGCAACCAGACATTGGATCCCTCTGACTCCCATCCCCACTGTGGGCAACACTGGGGTCACTGGGACAGTGTTCTCAAAATTGAAGGCCCTGTCCTGTGGGTCTGCCAGTGGAGACCAGGCAAACAATTCCTGGAAACAATTCCTGGAGCCAAGATTGTGCAGCCCAGAAAGATATGAGCTCTTAGAGCACAATAATAAGACAGGCCTGTGGGCCACTGAGCTATTCAGGGCACATGCATACATGCACTGTGCTGGCAAAAGGCACCTGTACTATAACCTACACTTGCAATCCTCCCTCACACTCCCCCCTTCCAGGCAGGCACACTTCCATGCACATTCCTGAGGTTGCACATGTGGCTAGTGCCTGGCATAAGAATACAGGCAACAAAAACCAGGACAACATGGCTTCACCAGGATTTCCAAAGATCAACAGCTATACTGTTGCAGCTGTAACATAGAAAAGGATTTTAAATCTATAATTATGCAATTATTTGAGGCACAGAAAGAGAAAATGAAGAAAAAAATAGATTCCAACATAGAAAGATAGGAAACCACATTCAAAAAGATAAAGGAAAAGGTGCAAGACAGGAAAACAGAGTTAGAATCAATAAAGAAAACACAAACAGAGAAAACCTGGGAGCTGGAGAGCTTAGAGAAGAACCACAAAAGTAAGCATCACAAACAGAATACAAGAAATGGAAGAGAAAATCTCAGGGACTGAAGATAAAATTACACAAATAGATACATCTCTCAAAGAAAAAGTAAAATCAGAAAAGTTACAAATACAAAACATCCAAGAGATCAAGGATGCCATGAAAAGACAAAATCTAAGAATAATAGCTATGGACAAAAAAGATTCCATGCTCCAAGGTCCAGAAAATATTTTCAAGAAAATCGTAGAAGAAAAAATTTTCCATACTTAAAAAAAAGATGTCCTTAAACATGCAAGAGGCTTACATAACACCAAATAGAATAGATGAGGAAAGAAACTCCTGAGGTCAAATAATAGTCAAAACGCTAAACCTACAGAAAAAAGAAAAATACTAAAAGCAGCAAGAGAAAATGGCCACCTAACATATCAATGTAGACCTATCAGAATCACACCAGACTTCTCAACAGAAACTATGAAAGCCAGCCTGTGAAGAGCAGACTCTAAGAGAACACAGATGTCAAACCAAACTACGAGACCCAGGAAAACTTTCAATCAACACAGATGGCGAAAACAAAATATTCCATGACAAACTGAACTTAAACGGTATCTACACAGCAACCCAGCTCTACAGAAGATATTAGAAGGAAAATCCAATCTAACAAAATCAACTACACCCAAGAAAATAGAGGACATAGGTATTGTCACAACATAAATTAAAAGAAAACAATCATAAAAACACAATAACACCACCAACTCCACAATAAAAGGAACTAACATTCATTGACCACTCTTATGTATCAGCATCAATGGATTCAACTCTTCAATAGAAAGACACAGACTAATAGAATGGTTGAAGAAAAAGGATCCAACATTTTGCTGCATCCAAGAAACACACCTCTGTGACAATGACAGATAATACCTCAGAGTAAAGGGCTGGAAAAAGGTTGTTCAAGCAAATGGACCCAGAAAAAAGCTGGAGTGGCCATCATAATATCTAATAAATTAGACCTTCAACTAAAATTAATCAAAAAAGACAAGGAGGGACACTTCATTTTCATAAAAGGAACACTCCACCAGGAGGAAATCACAATCCAGAACATCTATGTGCCAAATACTAGAACATCTGCAACCACAATTGAAATGTTATTAAAGCTCAAATCACACATTGATCCCAATACCTTACTAGAGGGTGACTTCAACACTCTATTCTCACCAAGGGACAGATCATACATGCAGAAGACAAATAGGAAAATAACGACACTTACCGAGGTCTTAAATAAAATGTACCTAATAAATGCCTACAGAAGTTTGCACACAAACACAAAAGACTGTAGCCTTCTTCTCAGCACCCCACAGCACAAAAGGATCATCTCCTTAGATGCCAAAAAACATTTGACAAAATCTAACACCTATTCGTGTTACAGTTTTGGAGAGATCGAGGATACAAGGCACATACCTAAACATAGTAAACACAACATACAACAAGCCTTTAGCCAACATCAAACTAAACTGAGAGAATCTTAAGTCAATTCCACTGAAATCAGGGAAAAGGGAAGGCTGCCCACTCTCTTCTAGCAAGATCTGTAAGAACTAAAGGAGATCAAGGGGATACAAATCTGAAAAGAAAAGGTCAAAATTTCACTATTTGCAGATGATATGATAGTATACATGAACAACACCCAAAATTCAACCAGAGAACTCCTTCAGCTGATAAAGACCTTCGCAAAGTGGCTAGATACAAAATCAACTCAAAAAAATCAGAAGCCCTCCAGTACACCAAAGACAAAAGGGCCGAGAAACAACACCCATCACAATAGCCACTAATAACATAATGCATCTTGGGGTGAGTCTAACCAATCAAGTGAGAGAACTGTTTGAATAAAACTTCAAGTCTGAAGAAAGAAATTGAAGAAGATACCAGAAGATGGATAGATCTCGCATGCTCAAGGATTGGTAGGATTAAAATAGTGAAAATGGCCATCCTGCCAAAAGCAATCTACAGATTCAATGCAATTCCCATCTAAATACCAACACAATTCTTTGCAGACCTTGAAAGAAAGATTCTCAGCTTCATATGGAGAAACCAAAGAACCCAGAATTTCCAAAATGATCCTGGACAACAACAGATCTGAAGGTATCACCATCCCTGACCTCAAGCTGTACTACAGAGCAATAGCAATAAAAACTGCATGGTATTGGCATAGAAACAAAAAGGAGGATCAATGGAAATTAATAGAAGACTCAGAAATAAACCTGCACACCTATGAGTACTTGATTTTTGACAAAGAAGCCAGAACCATTCAATGGAAAAAAGACAACATCTTCAACAAATGGTGCTGGTCCAACTGGATATCTGTATGCAGAAAAATAAAAAAAAAGATCCATATTTATCACTCTGCACAAAACTAAAGTCCAAGTGGACCAAAGACCTCAACATAAAACCAGACACTCTGATTTAGTTAGAAGGAAAAGTGGGGAAGCGCCTAGAACTCATTGGCACAGGAGACAACTTCCTAAACAGAACACCAACAACACAGGCTCTAAGATCACCTATCAATAAATGGGACCTCATGAAACTGAAAAGCTTCTGTAAAGCAAAAGCCACTGTCATCAGATAAAAACAACAGCCTACAGACTGGGAAAGTATCTTCACCAACCATATATCTGACAGAGGGCTAATATCCAGAATAGATAAAGAACTTAAGAAGTTAAATACAACAAACCAAGTAATCCAATTTAAAAATGTAGTATATGGAGATCCAAGATGGCTGCCACTAGAGGACACTGTGTCTGAGGAGTAGGAAAGCAAAAACAATGCAGCAAAGAGGAGACTGAACTCTGGGACCTAAAACGCCAGCATTCGTGATTGCCAGGTGAGCAGAACTCCCACAGTGAGAAAATCAAGTGGGAAAACCCTAGGGACACCCAGTTATTCCCCGGAAAAATCTCCCGGTGACCAGGGGCTCACAGCTCTGATCCGAACAAGCAGCCAGGATGGGCGCACACACCCACCATAATAGACTGGATCACACAGTCTCGCGGGCAGTCTGAGGAAGAACCAGGTACCATTTTCACCAAACTGTACCCTGCGAGTGCACACTGCACCCGGGTTCTGCTTCAACCCACGGGTGTGCAGCAGGCACGCACCTATCGCCAGAACCACCCCAGTCTGAGAAAGACGGGGGAACGTTTTGACCAGTCTGCACTCTGCAGGCGCGCCAGAACCACCCCAGTCTGAGAAAGGCGGGGGACCGGTTTGACCAGTCTGCACTCTGTGGGTGCACCAGTCCGTGGGCAAGTCTGGGAGGGACCTGAGTTCTGCTTCAACCCACTGGTGTGCGGTGGGCGTGCATGGATCGCAGGAGCCACACCAGACTGAGAAAGTCCAGGGAACATCTTGACCAGACCACACACTGAGGGCCAACAAAGCACGCGCCTGCCAGCAAAAACCCCAGTCTCTGTGTGTGTCCACAGGACAGACAGAGAAGGCCTCGGGCACCATTTCAGACAGGCCTACATTCAGGGGAGGCACACCAACCCAAACCCATTGTGTGTGCCCCAAATATCATCTCAGACCGTGGTGCATAGCCCCTGGCCCAGAAGGGGGAGTCAAATCTCCATTCCAGGGGAGAGCCCTTAGCAACAAGCCCAGGGCTGAGCCCAAAGACCCCAGCTGAAATCTCAAAAGACTGACCAGAGGGGTGACCAGCCTGCAGTGCTCACAGCTTCTAGCACAGAGCAGGAAGATGGGCACACAAAACCCACAACAGAGATCAACTGAGACAACAACAAACAATAACAAACCACCGGAACTCCCTGATCTTCTTGAAGAATACTCCTGACACAAGAGACTGACAGTTTCAGACTGAAGTACAGCCTTACAGCACAAACAACTCCCTGATTATATATAAACAAATGCCCAGAAATCGGCAAAAGAACTCACCCAACAAAAATCAGGACACCATGGCCCCACCAGAAACACCCAAAAGCAGCAGATATTTTAATTCAGCGGAGACACAGGAAAATTATCTTAAAGTGTTGATTATGCAGATATTGGAGGAAGAAGAGGAGAGACAAAAAGAGGAAATGAACAAGGCCCTCAAAGAAAT
>CM053742.1:62914072-62936855 GCA_028658305.1 Pachyuromys duprasi
TGTCTCTAACATGAACTCAGTGGCTGGCTCTTTGATCACCCCCATAACGGGGGGGGGGGGGGAGCAGCATTACCAGGCCACAGAGGAAGACAATGCAGCCAGTCTTGATGACACCTGATAGGCTAGGGTAGGATGGAAGAGGAGGAGGACCTCCCCTATCAGTGGACTTGGAGAGGGGAATGGAAGGAGATGAGGGAGGGGGATACAGTAATTAAACTGTAATCAATATTAAAAAAATTAAAAAAATCTAAAAAAGAAAAAAATTCATAAGATCTGGATGGAAATTAGAAATTAGATAATAATTTACACAAAACTCATTTTTATTACTTTAACAGTACGCTAAACTGGGAAATAAGACCTCTCTTTCTCCATAGTTCCCCTTTTCTGCCTTGATTTTTCATAAATTTCTCATTCTTTCTTTGGGAAATGTGGGAATAGGAAAGGCAGAGGTTGGGGTAGGGAGACTGAGAGATGGGATGTGGGTAGCTTCTCCTCTGGTATCACCCCATCCTCTTATTCATTTTACTTGAGAGTTAGACTTGAAATGAGTTTTCATTGTAGTCATATGCACTGATATAAGGTTCTCTGTGTAGGAGTAGTATGTGAGTTCATGGATAGCTTAACTCATCCATTTATGTTGTTGTATTTTATAATTTGATGACTGAAGATAGCACCCCTCCTTCCTGAAGAGTGACCTAGTAAGAACTAATGAGAAAAAGTCAAAAGGTCCCAAGAGATGATATCTATAGCTATTTCACTGTATGCTCAGAGAGCTTATTGTCTGTAGTTCCAGTAAAATAGTCTACTGAGTATAAGTTCAAAGTCTTGGAATCTTGTGCTAATACAACAAATATCTTTTTTAACTAAATTTTTATTTTTTAATATTAATTCCAATTTATTTACTTTGTATCCCAGCTGTAGCTCTCTCCCTCATTTCCTCCCTGGTCCTCTCTAAGTCCACTGATAGGGGAGGCCCTCCTCCCCTTCCATCTGACCTTAGCTTATCAGGTCTCATTGCTTTTTCTTTCTGCTTCAACACTTGACTTCAGAAAGAAATGTTCCAGTGACCTTCTCTGGGAAATCCAACAGATTCTTAGGACTTTTGTTTGCTTTGTGTTGCTGCTTCCTGTTGGCCTTTGGACTGGACTTCTGGTATCAAGATGACTGTGTTTGGTAATCCCCTAAGACCCACCAACCCTAATCAGCAGGAAGTAGAGAAAAGACGTCTACAGCCTTATTACCTACTAATCTCCTACCTAAGGTTGCAGGGTGTGTATATGAGGTCTTGAAAGGGAAGTAAAGGTGCTGAAGAACCCTAAATAATGTAGGTCCAGTGAAAAATCTAAGCCTCCAGCTGTCAATTTAAAAATAATTTCAGCAGAAGTTGAGTCCAGTGAATTAAGTCTATGTCACAACAAGAAAAGGATAGTTTCCTCCAGAAGGAAAAGAAAGTTGTACAATTTTGCCTTAGGATTCGAGTTATGAAATTACTGGGCCAATTAAGTGCTTGTATCTTTAGAAAAAAAGGATGTTAAATTATGCAAGCTGTAAACTATATTTTCCTTACTGAAAACAGAATATGTGCATGTGTTACTTGTATGAATGTGTGTGTGCAGGCACACACACACTTCTGCCAATTCACTTATGCTTAAAATGGGATCACATCTCATAAAATCCTTTTGAAATTGAAAATATATTAAACTGGGAAGTCCAAGATGGCAGTGAACCACACACACCGAATCTGAGGGACACAGGCTCCAAAACTCTGAAATTGGTGAATGGAGGGGCAGCTGAAACCAGAATCAACACTGAGGCTTCCTGGGCAAGAGAGGACAACCTGTGAGCCAGGACAGTTTGGATCCAGGGCACCTATAGAAGGCTCTGGGGAATAACAGTGGCAAATATTTGACACCCCTGCATTTTCCCTGCCCTCAAGCATGGGCCTCGCTGCTTGAAAGGGGCCGCAATGGTTGGACCAACCAAGAGCCTCCATGTTCGGTGACTGAGACAGCAGAAGCTACAGCAGTATGGGAGTCCCAGGTCTGTGGCTTGGGTGGGCAGCCAATAGCCCTTACAGGATTATCCAGTAAATATCTAATAAATCTACTAATATCTAGTAAAATAGACTTTCAGCCAAAATTAATTAAAAAAGATGAAGAGGGGCATTTCATTCTCATGAAAGGAAAAATCGACCAGGAAGACATCACAATCCTGAACATCTAAACCCCAAATACAAGAGCACCTGCATTTATAAGTGAAACACTATTAAAGCTTAAATCACACATCGATCCTAATACCTTAATGGTGGGAGACAGATGATCTAGACAAAAGCAAAATAGAGAAATAATGACACTTACTGAGGTCCTAAATCAAATGGACCTAATCAATGTCTATAGAACTTATCACCCAAGCCTTCTTTTCAGCTCCTCAAGAAACCTTCTCAAAAATTTGACCACATAGTCAGGCATAAAGCAAGCATCAACAGATACAAAAATATCGAAATAATGCCTTGTGTCATATCAGACCACCATGACATAAAACTGGACCTCAACAACAACATAAATAACAAAAAGCCTCCAAAACATGGAAACCAAACAACTCTCTATTCAATGAGAGCTTGATCAGGGAAGAAATGAACCAAAAAATCTGGTCACGGGGTCTTTGCTGAGACTGATACTCCAACCAAGGACCATGCATGAAGATAACCTAGACCCTCTGCAGAGATGTAGCTTATGGCAGCTCAGTATTTAAGTGGGTTCCCTAGTAAGGGGAACAGGGATTGTCTCTGACATGAACTCAGTGGCTGGCTCTTTGATCACCATCCCCTTAAGGGGAGAGCAGCCTTACCAGGCCACAGAGGAAGGCAATGCAGACAATCCTGATCAGACCTGATAGGTTAGGGTCAGATGGAAGAGGAGGAGGACTGCCCCTATTAGTATATTTGAGGAGGGGAGTGGGAGGAAAAGACTGAGAGAGGAAGGGGTTGGGAGGGGACAAAGGAGGGTGCTAAAGCTGGAATACAAAGTGAATAAATTTTAATTAATGAATAAAAATAAATTAATAAAATTGTATTAAAATAAACAAACAAAAACCTTCAAGGTATAATACATAGTAGAAAGGTAGTGGGTAAAGGGGAGCCCTCTTGCATTTTTGATAGGAATGTCACCTTGGACAATGACTTTGGAAATCAATCTGGCACTTTCTCTGAAAATAAGTAGTGCTATCTCAAGATCCAGCTATATCACTCCTAGGCATATACCCAAAAGATGCCCCACCATTCAATAAGGACATTTGTTGAACTATGTTCATAGCAGCTTTATTTGTAATAGCCAGAATCTTGACACAATCTAGATGTCCCTCAGTGGAGGAATGGATACAGAAATTGCAGTACATTTACACAATTGAATATTACTCAGTAATTAAAAACAAGGAAATCATGAAATTGCAGGCATATGGTAGGATCTAGAAAAGATCACCTTCCCTCTCTCTCTCTCTCTCTCTCTATATATATATATATATATATATGTATGTATGTATATATATATGTGTGTGTATGTGAATGTACACATATATAGACAGATAATGTGCATAAATATATATATATACAGACCTATTGAAAAATACAAATTAGACAATATTAATATGCCTTTCAACTGTCATGTGCATTATATTCCCCTTATAAAACTTTCCTGATCCTAATGCAATCCACTAGTTTATCTTATAAAAAAGGTATAAAAACTGAATTAATTTATTATCATCAGTAGAACAGGTCAATATTTTCCAATTGTAAAATATCTTGCTATATACCAGCTTGAATTCTGTAGCCTCAATATATAATTAAAGTTTTAAGTAACTACAGTAGCCCCTCACTCTTATTTAAGTGTCATGTATTCCCAAGACTTCTACTAGGTTTCTGAAATTCTGGGCATTAATGAATTTTATAAATATACCATAATTTTACTACATATAAAACATAAAGCTTCACTAATAATTAAGGTCCAGTAAGAGATTCACAACAAAAATAAAATAGAAAAATCTAGCGGTGTCATGTAATAAAAGTAAGATTTCTCAAAATAATTAACCCTTTTTAATAATATAAAGCATACAGAATATGATAAAGTGAATAATGTGGACATTGTTGAATAAAGACTATTCAATACTTCTACAGATGTTCACAAAAAGCCAGGAAATGATAGATAGAAAGAAAATCACTAAATGAGTCATTAGTAACAAATACAGTATATATATGTTGGACAGATTCATGTACTAGGCAGGTTGAAGTAAGATGTCATGATATTTCAAGATGTTACTTTGAACACAATGACATTTAAGAGTTAAGAATTGTTACTTCTGGAATTTTACATTCAATATTTTCAGATGCTAATGGGCCTTGGGTAAGAGAAACTAAGAAAAACAAAATTAAGAATAAGGGCTGACTATTGAAGAGCGATATATAAGCCAATTTCTGTATCTTAATCATGTAGTACATTGACAGCAGAGATTAGAGTGAACCTCTCTCTTTTTCCTGTAACAAACTTCCAAAACTAGTTCATATTGAAGCATTTCAGGTTATTTCTTTCTTAATATCCCTACAACTTCTATGTTTATTAACATTGGATGATAAATTCTTTGTTACTGGTTTTGTAAATTTCATACTACAAGAACAATATTTTCTTTCTGTTACTATATGATGATATCCTGATGCCTACAATCTTCTACTATATCCTGCATGGGTTTAAAATAGATATAATAGCAGTAACACAGAACTGAATGTAGGCACACAAAATACAATGAAAATCTCCCGTTTTATAACAAAACTACAGAAATACACATAAATTTTCAATTCTTATAGGTATAAATCCAATTTTGAATTCTGGGTCTGGGGATAAAGTACCAAATTTTGTAATCTTACATGAGTTTGTCACAACTTGTTTTAAGTGACTAAAAGTTTTGAAGATATAACTTAATATTTTTCATATTTTATGTACCTTTTTTACACTGGTAGAATTTATAGTCAAGAAGAGCTCCTAGACTGACTTCACATTGTATTTAGAAAAACAATGCATCAAGTAAAACAATTAACAACTGTTTTATTTACATGTATCATCTTTGTAGAAACAGAAATTAAGTGGATTCTGAATGCAAAATTTCATTTGATATTGCTCCATATATGTCTAGTTCTTTTTATATAATAGGATATATTTGCTTCCTGTTTCATATATACTAAATAATATTTCAAAGAGAATATACAACATCAGGGTTGAGCATGTTGGTACATGCCTTTAATGCCAGGACTTTCAGGGGAAGAAATGACAAAGTGATCTCTCTGAGTTTGAGGTGAGCCTGGTATGAATAATGAGATTCTTAACAGCCAGGAATGCACAATGCCACCTGATCTCGAAAAAAAAAAAAAAAAGCAACATCATGCTGAGGTTAGAGCATAGTGAAACAATGCTAGTGAAGCCCACAAAATGATTTGAATTTGATCTTTTGTATGTTAAGGGTAAAAACAAAAATCAGCACAGTATGCTGGTGCTGGTGACCTTAGCTTAGTGTTACTTTCCATTACTAGATATCTATCTCCTTTTAATCATGTTGCATGTTACCAATGAGATTAGTCAATGTTAATTTCTAAATATACCTCAAAAAGCAATGTTGAACTTGTTATACTTTGATATTTAATTGGCAATCTACTGTGTTACCTGTAATGTTAGATATTTTTCAACTATCTCACAAAGAACTTTGCCTTCCTTAGTTTGCTACTACAATTTTTCAACTACAAAAACCATCTATTGGCAGATATGTAAGAAAATTTGACTGTCGTTTTGTTTTGTTTTTAAACTTCCACGTTGAGTAAGTCTAAGCCTTAGACTTACTAATTTAGACTTACAATATTAGAAAACAGACACCTATGTTTCATTTACTCTTTTTTTATTGACTTCTTTTTATTAATTTCTATATTTTTAGTCATTATGGAATTCATTAAACACATGGTGTGAGGTTGGGAGGAACAAATTATTTCAAAGTTATTGGTTAGGTAATCTATCCTCAAGGAAGGATTTTATATGGAGTTCAGGATGCAGTTTTGGCAGATCTAAAATAAAAGCCAGCTTTTCAAGTCTGAATGTGGTTTCTTTCTCTTGATGACATAATTAATATGCCCTTGTATCATGTTAAGCTATAAAATGGTTCATTTAATCACACTTAATTGAATTGATGATTTTATACTTAATTCAGATTTAAATCCTATAACAATACTATTTATTTTATCCTCTTTCCTCTCATCATAGTGTTTGAGATAGCTTATCCTACTTAGCAGGTGGAAACACTTAAATTAATTCAATAACTCGAGAATATTCTTGGAAATTAAAATGGGAATGAGATACTAAACTTGAATCATGATTAGGGAGGGAAAAGAAAATCCATTTTAAGAAATAATATGCAATGATAAGCATCAGTATGGAGCTGGGATATGAAACTTAGTGTCATGGGACATCAGGTTATAAGTTCTGACATTTCTACTTGCAGGTTAATTAATTGTGTGTTTAGTTTTAATACTTTAAGATATTTGAGGCACAGTTGCTATAGTGACATCATTTAAAATGTTAAAAAAGAACAAATATACCTTCACAATGTTACTGGAAAAATAATAGAGTGAAAGGGTATGCTAAAACAATATAGAAATGAATGTTTATTATATAATGCATTATATAAATATAAAATGATATGAAAGTATGAACTCCAGGAATGTTCCCCTTGGCTTAAAAACAAGCAGAGAAAACAGACTTATTAGGCATTTCCTTGGATCAGAAAATAATTTGTGAAGATGCTAAAATTCTGCTTTATAAACACACAGTAACATAAATGAATGTTACTTGTCATTAAATGCATTCTACCAGTACCCATTCCATCCAACTTGTCAGCATACACTTCAGCAGAAAATGAAAGAACTTCCCAGTACCAGAAGGCAGCCAATTAGAATGCAATCAGTGGCTTTATTAAATGACGCCAATGGGGAGTTGATTCAGGTTTAGTGCAAGGAAATGAAAAGACCTTAAATTTTTGAGCGGATGAAAGCACTTTTAATTCATTTTAATAAAATAAGAGACAAATCAATAATTAAAATGTACTTCAAAAACTAACTGCATTATGAGAATAATCAAAAGCAAGATCTTGAAATATCAAATTGTAGGAAGCATGAATTTAATGAAAGAAGAAAAATTGACAAAACTAAGGTTTATTTAAACTTAAAAATATGATATTTAGGAAAAATATCAAGGAATTCTCTACTTTACATTGGACGCTGGACTTTGAATATGAATTGTCAGCTGAAGTTTCAATTTGATGACTGGTGTTTTCTCTGCTGTGAATGGATCACTTTTTGTTTTTTAAAACTTCTCAAAGCTTTAGTTTTCTCAACTGTGTAATAAGACATTAAACTAGGCTACTTCTTTTAAAACCCCAGAATTTTAGAAACAACAACAACAAAATGGACAGGGGTCCACAGGTTTCTACACTATCACATTAGGATAAAAAGTTTTAGAAGAAAACTACTATGTTCATCATCATTATCTCACAAAAAGAGGATGTCTCATACCAAAACTATAATCTCAAAATAAAAGTACAATTATTTAAATTTGGTATGTTTATAAGTTTATTTATCTCAAATTTCTTGTTGTTTGAATGTTCCAAGCTACCCTTTAAATATAGACCAATGAAGGCTTTGGAGTGTCGTTGGATCCTGGGTCATTTTTTTTGGAGGCCTGGGTATCCTCTGACTCTCCAGACCCAGAACTCAACATTCTTTTATGGATACTATTTTATTATCTAAACTATATGTGCAGAGTATGAACTCAGATGTGAGTGTTAAGCCATTAGGAGAAGACAGAAACAATGATTCTTTCAATTGTCTTTTGAGACAGGGTTCTGGCTGTCCTGGAACTCACTCTGTAGACCAGGCTGACCTCGAACTCACAGAGATCCTACTACCTCTGGCTTTAGAGTGCTGGGGTTACAGGTGTGCGCCGCCACTCCTGGCAAGAATTATTCTTTCTGTCTGAATATATTCATATTAGATTTTCCATGTTTTTTTTTGAGATGGTTAGTGCACACTCTTTTGATAATTTCAGGACTGATTAGGACCACATCAAAACTCATCATGTTTATCTCCCATAACATTCTTCTTTTCCTGTAATTTTGTTAGAAACTAGTATTATATAAATGATAAGATGAGGGGTCTAGACCATAGAAGATTTCTTAATTCCACACATATCATTAATGTATAATACTTAACCAAACAGAAACTTAGTTATACTTGAACAAAATGCGTTACCACAATCTATCCTATACTGGAATTAAAAAGGAAATACAATACTTCAATTGCTGGAAAGAGAAAGTCTAACATACATATAACTTTTTATCTTATGTATGACATCTATATCTACAGAACATTAGAAGATCACCATACAGTGAATTTAGGGTAGAGAGAAGGTAGTAAAAGGGCTTTGTTGCTTCAATACCAAGAACTTTGCTATTTGCGTTTAGATCATGGAGGTCAGGTGAGGACTACTACAAAGAATCTTACAGATTCCAGCTCATGTATAAGCCATCATGCCCCTCATTTACACTCTCTTCCTCCTGGAACATCACAGGTATGTAGTCCTGGTATGGGTTATCACCATGTCATCTTTCTGATGCTACGTGTGTGTGCATGTTTGTATGTAATAGTTAATGAAACAAACATATATATGCTTCTCTCTTTCTCTCTCTCCATAAATATACGTATGTATATATGTATATTTAAAGGTTCTTAAACATTATACAACATGTAGTTTACATTCTACTGGTTGTATATTAAAGATGAATGTTTTATAATCTTAAACGCTTGATTCAAATAAAGGACAGGTGAGACAAACAAACAAAAAAAACCCTCATGATCCTTTTACAATTAAGGATTATGCCAATTTCTTGACTTGCAAAACTATACATCTACTATGCTAATGACTTATGCCACTCTAACTAAAAACTTGGTTCATTTAAGTTATGGGTATTCTGGAGGCAGAAGCAATACACAGACAGAAATAATGGGGTAGTAATGCCATGAATGAACAGCAAATTTGGTAAAAAGCAGAAGACAGCAAGGAAATGACTAGAAACCAAAGAATTACACTGAATGGATTTCTGCTACTTTCTTCTTAAAAGTACTAGATATTTTCGCCTGAGCTTTAATACCCATGCACATTGTACACAACTTAACAAGCCACATATAAGTGTCCGGAGTTTGAGTAGGCAACCTTTACTTCACAGGTGTTGATAATGTCTCCTTTCGTTCTTGCCCTAAGAACTCTGCAATCATCAAAGCTGCCTACTTCAGCAGCTCTCTAGAGCCTTGTCCTACAGAGGCAGGTTAACTGGCACTGGATGCTAGATTTAAAGGTTACATGTTCTTTTGATTAATTTTGCCACATTTTTTTGTCTTTTCAGGTAGGTAAAAAGAAATGTTTAGTTACTTTTTCTTCATGTACTTAAGGTTATTAGCCATTTTAAGCTGTCAATATTTAATGAACAAAATGACCTTATACTCAGTAATTGAAATAGGTACTTTTCATTATCATTTATAGTGCTCAATTTCATAGCACATACGCTAAAATAAAACTAGAATATCAAAGTGAAGGCTAATATGTTCTCTGTGAAATGACAGAAATTCTAGCAATGTCCCAGATTTTAACATGATGCATTATATACAAGTACTGAAGTATTGCCAAGTAAACTATAAAACGAAAGGTAGCCATTATGTTCCAATTAAATTATTTTGAGAAAATATGTTTGTATAATTATTTACCCATATTCTTGATATACATTTGAGTTATACAATCTTTATCCTGGTCTTCTATATCCTATCTGTAGATATCTTTGAGTCATTCCAGTTATGCATCACCTTTGGTTCCTATGTGGCTTTCTGTTAGAAAACATTTCATTTGGCATCACCTTTCCAACATTCAGCACAATATCTTCAATATTGAGATTGTTCACACATCTAAATTATTTGCCAGACATTTCTATATTTTTTGCATTTTCCAAACTTTATGTGTGCCTTTTCCTCCTCGTTTTCAGTAGTTTTGTAATAGTAAGGAAAAAAAATATTGTCAAATCTCTGGGTATTACATGCCTTTTTTTGTAAAAACTAAGAATTTCTACTGGCAACCTGTCTCTTTATATATCCATGCAATTCAATATTAGATTACCAGGAATTGTAAATTATGGTGGCAATCTCAAATCAAAAATTTTAAAATAAAAGACGTGTAAACTGATAGAATACCATCCATGTTGCATGATGAGGCATAAATGTGATTCTATTACCATAATAAAATGTTTTGAAATTACTTTTAAAGCATGCGCATATGACTGTAATTAAAATGCTCTGTAGCATTGTAAATATAAAGTAATTTAGAGAAAACCTGCATTGCTTTTACTGGAAAACTAACATCTGTCTGTTATTAAAGTTATGCAAAGAACTCAATTAATTTAATTCCAATGCTGGTTAAACTATGTACTCATTATTGAACAGTCTGATGTCAAAAACAATTAAAACAGTATGGCAAACTTCCAGCAATTTTCTACAACTCTGTCTATGTAATTCCCTTTCCACTTTCATGCACAGAACTATTAGTTAAACAGGAAGAAGCAAAAATAAAACTCTAGGATTCTTACTTACACAATTATTCATATTAAAAAGATTAGGCCATTGCTTCTGCTTCTACTGATGCTCATATTATGCATGCTCTTCCAATATACACTTAATTTGCTCCCTCGCTACTCAAAAGCTCTCCAGTATGCACGTTGTCACCCAATTAAATGCTCTTATAGTAGTTGGTAGTAGTTAATACTTTTCAACTTGTCTGTGAAAGTTGATGGTCTTGCTTAAGTTCCTGATATTCTAAAAAGCCATTCTTTCTGAGGCTCCTTAAACACACCTATTTAGTCTACTCTTCTTTTGCAAGGCTGACACTGCAAATTCTTTTCAACCACATTTAACCACATACAGGCATTTTTTTCTAAGATTTTATCTGAAACTTCCCTCTCTTCCAAGGCCTCTGTGAATTCACTTATTGTGTCTTTAGTAAAATTAAGACTTTGTTTACATGCCAAGGAGTAACAGCCTGGCTAGATCCCAGGGGAGGACATTGCAGTCAGCCCTGAGGAGACAAGATGAGCTGGGGTTGGATGGAAGGGGAGGAGGTCCTCCCCCTTTGGTGGACTTGGAGGGGGCGGGAAGGAGATGAGGGAGGGATGGGGAGGGTGGGAGGGAATGAGGGAGGGGGCTATGCCTGGGATGCAAAGTACCTAACCTGTGATTGATATAAAAATAAATAAATTTTAAAAAGAAGACTTTGTTTACATAAACCCCTATAATCAGAATATACCAGTTAAATTCTAAACACCTTATCATTTTTGTTTTGCCCTTTAACCTAGTCAATACCATTCCTAACTTCCTTATTTCCAAAAGGGCATTAATTTTCTACGTTTTTGGTTTATCATTTTCACATATATATGTTTTCTTACTTCTTTACCTTATATTTTTGAAAAGTTGGTGTTACCAATGCACAACCAATTTGTACATATGCCACTTACATTTGTACAAACTAGTGAAAGCATTCATCATATTTGCACTGAACAATAACAACAGCTACTCAACAGATGCTCGGTCCCCATGCCTTCATCTGGTATATTCTCAAAACTTTGCCTAGACTAAGGAACAATTTATGATCAAATTATTGAAGACTGTATTTCTTACTCTATGATTCTGTTATCACTGTATTGTGTTAAGTTATGATTTTATTGAATCTGAATGGAAAGAGTCCACCTTATGTTGGTAGAGAGGGATCTCACAGACGGGATATGGCTCATCCTGATAACAACATCTTGAGTAATTGCATTCTGTTTATTTTAGAGTAAGAAAATAAACCTCATGGAGACGGGAAACACCTAGATATTTTTTAGTACATCGAGGAAAACTAGACTCTTGCATTTGTGAGGGTGACAAGATTTCTTATATCTTAACCTTTTTACTTAGAGAAGGTAACCATAAAAACTCAAGTGTGTGCATCAGTGGACTGGGAGAGGGGCATGTGTGGAAAAGAGGGAGGGAGGATGAGATTGGGAGGAGAAGAAGGAGGGAGCTACAGGTGGGATACAAAGTGAATAAACTGTAATGAATAAAAAAAAATAAAGAAAGAAAATGAAAGAAAAAATCAAGTGTTTTAAAGGAAATAAAGCAGGTGTACATGAAGGTACAAGTTGTTCATCCCTGCACTTGAGAAGCTGAGAAAAGAAGATAGGGAGTTTGAAGCAGCAGTGGGACTTGCTTAAGACAAACAAACACACCCCTCCACAAAGAAAATGAAGCACCTTTAACTCTGTCCCATTCTTACCTATCTCAAAAGGACTTGATGAAATTTTGGAACATTGCATAAAAAAGTTAAGAAGTAACATGTATTTAGGATAGCCTAATCTAACTGCTATTTTAGTGTGTGTGTTCTGTGCATATTTGCCTATTCTTTGTCTTCAAAGATAAATCACGATTCTTTACAATAGAACTAGAATGATTCACAGATGACTATCATCATCCAGAAGCAAAGTTGGATTACTTCTTAATTTCTTTTTTTTTGTTTCCCTTTTGTTATGTAGAGAATGAGAAAGTCTAGTTGTGAATAAAGCATCTGTAATATTTATGTCAACATTACAGTGAAGACACAAGTCTTATAATGCGAAGACATGCTACATTTTGGTTAAAAAACAAAAACAAAAACAGACTTATTATTTGATCACAGAGCTAGCATGGGTTTACTTCTCTATAAATGCTAAAACAAAAAATATCATAGTGTGACAGAGATTAAATACAGGAGGATGATTGTAAGAGAGGAGAACAAGAACAATCAATATTATAAATAAAGGAATAATTAAGGGAAGGTTGACAAAACTACACCTATCTATTGTAAGAAAGTACCCTGGTAACAATAAAAAAGAATAGAACTGAAAATTAAATTCAAAGGCACTGTTAGTTAGATTGGTGGCAACCCAGGAGGAGAGTTCTTGTCTGAGTCATAAGGATTTTTTCTTGTTCTTGTCAGTTCCAACATATTGGTAACTAAGAAGCTGTTGGGCAGTATACTTGTTAAGTCTGCAAATGACTGAGTATCCAAAGGGATTGCTAATATGCTATATGACAGAATCAAGATTTGACTTTTTTTGTAGCAAGTAGTGGTAGTAAGCTTAAATCAAACAAACAATATTTAAAAAAAAAGATAAATACAAATATTGGTTAGCTTTTTAAAAGGTGAATTATATTCTCTGCATGTCTTTCTGCTTCTGGGTTACCTCACTCAGGATGATATTTTCTAGTTCCATCCATTTGCCTGCAAATTTCATTATTTCCTGGTTTTTAATAGCTGTGTAGTATTCAACTGTGTAAATGTACCACAATTTCTGTATCCATTCTTCAGTTGAGGGACATCTAGATTGTTTCTAGATTCTGGCTATTATGAATAAAGCTGCTATATAATATAGGATAAACATACTAAAATCTACAGACCTAAAGAAGCTAAACAAGAAGGTGGACCATAGAATGGATGCTTAAATCTCATTCAGAAAGGCAAACAGGATTGACACAGGAAACAGAGGGAAAAAAGGAACCGGAAAGGAGCCTACCATAGATGTCCTCTGAAAGACTCCACCTAGCCAGGGATCGAAGCAGATTCAGGGACTCACACCCAAACTTTGGCAGAGTGCAGGGAGTCTTATGGAAGAAGAGAAGGATAGAAGAACAGGGAGGGGATAGGGGTTCCATAAGGAGACCAATACAGCCAAAAAATATGGGCCCAAGGGGCCAGCAGAGACTGATGCATCAACCAAGGACCAAGAATGGAGAACCCCTGTTCAGATGTAGCCCATAGGAAGCTCAATCTCCAAGTGAGTCCCCTAACAAGGGGAGAAGAGGCAGTCTCTGACATGAACTTGGTTGCCTGTCTTTTGATCACCTCCCCCTGGCAATGAGGCCCAACCAGGCCACAAAGGAAGATGATCCAGGCAGTCCTGATGATACTTCATAGGCTAGGGTTAGATAATAAGGGAAGACTCCTTTTCAGTGGACTAGAGCAGGGAGAAGGAGAAAGGGAGGAAAGGTTGGGATGGAAGCAGACAAGGGAGAAGGTTACGTTCAGGATACAAAGTTAATAAATTGCAAAAAAATAAAAAATTAAACGAATTATTTTGGCTTAGGATTTGTTATAATCCAACAAGCCTACAGTTTCTGTTAAAAAACAAAAACAAACAATAAGAGGTAAGCCTTTTAGCTGACCACAGACGCAGCATGTGTTCCCAGAGAGATATAATTACTATGAAAACTAAGAAACCACAGTCATCAATTATGTAGAAGGAGAAATGCAAAATGAGAACAGGAAATGCAAAATGAGAATCACCAATCTGGATGTGATACTCATTAAGGAAAAGTTGAGAAAATTACCCATATGTACTGTGAAGATGTACCATGAAAATATATACAAAATACAAAGAGTTTCAACTATTTGAATAACTGTTATGAAGTGGGACATCTAGCATCCTGGATTATCCTCAGCATGGAACTGAGAATTTATAAGATGACAGACCTCAATAGAGGATGATGGAATATTTTTAGTGAAAGGAGCTCATGGACATGTGAAGAAAGAACTTCCATGTCACTGTCCTATTAGGAAATGTTTAAATTGGAAGATCCTCAAAGGTCTCTTCAAACAAATAAGATTCCATGTTTCCATGAAACAAAAAGTCATACAAGTAGTGGATCACTACTTCAGTATTTTGTACCATTTTCCATTCCATTACTTATTCTAAATGTTAGTTTGGATGCTGTATCATCAAAATTATAAACTATGCTATTATTATAATTGTAATTTGCACTTCACTAGCCAATTATAATGTTTGGGATCACCAAGACACATGTGTTTGTGTATTTGCAAAATGGCTAGCTGGATTTAGGATTTCCGTTTATGATAGAAGACTAGCCTTTTCCTCATGTGAAACTAAGGAACAAAATTCATATCAGTAGATTGACCTAAATAGCTCAATGTTATGTTGTATAACCCCTTCCCTCACTACGTCGTAATATGTCTGTAGACATGTATTTGTGCGTATGTAAATATAAATGAATATATATATAGCACAGGCAGAATATATATACATATATATGATATAACAATAAAAGTGAGAGAGAAAAAGAAAAGGATGAGGTAACAACAAAGCCATTTGAGATAGATCATGGTTTACAACATTGGCAGGCTTTTGACAGGTTTCCAAATTGAGAATTTATTCTTGATTGTTAACAAAAGGAAAAATTCAAGAAGAAAAGAAAAAAGAAAAAGAAAAGAAAAGCTTGTGGTTTCAGTGACAAAAATATTAGAAAAAGTAGAAATATAATGAAGTATAACCACATATTCATGGAAATAGGATTTAATATAACTTTTTTTTTTCATTAGAATCATTGAGGGGGAAGCAGCCTTACCAGGCCACAGAGGAGGACGATGCAGCCAGTCCTGATAAGACTTGATAAACTAGGATCTGATGGAAGGAGAGGAGGACCTCCCCCATCAGTGAACTAGGAGAGGGGAATGGGAGGAGATGAGGGAATTAGAGAGGGGGCTACAACGGGGATACCAAGTAAATAAACTGTAATTAATATAAAAATAAAAATTGAATTTAAAAAAAGAATCATTGTTTGGTCACAGTTATAAATACTAGGTAAATAAAACCTCTAAAAATAGAAATTCTAATCTGGTATGGGGCTACAGTACTACAAATCAACAGAAGACAGTCAGAAGTTAATTCTGCATTTGAAAATTACATCTTAATGCTTATTGGTATTTGAAGATTAGTGCATTCAGTTCTCTATCAGACAGCCTACAAAATCTAAATAATATCTATTTCTCATCTCCTTTTTTTCTTGCTTATGTAGCACATATTTATCTTAATGAGTACATGGCTTTTTAAATTGTACTTGTAAAACAAAACAGAACTATTTGCATTTCAGAGTAATCAGTAATATCCAGCTTGAATTTTGTCCAGAACAGAAACAGGGCTAAAGAGAATCTGTCTCATGCTGAGCAATTCAACATCGAAAATTGCAGCTTTAAAAGTCTGCTAAAATGCTTTTAAAAAACGCTTCTTGTATAAGATGCTAAAATGGAGGAGAGACCTGGTTTAATACTGTGAAGTCAAAAATAAGCAAAGTTGGCTTTTGAAACGATTGCATTCCATAGGGATTTGACTTTACCTTCTTATCACACAGGACTTATTTGACTTCCTACAATCAGATGACAGTATTTCCCACTCTACTGACACTGTTCTTGTAGCTCTAGCAATGTAGCATAAGCCAGTAACTCCTATTCTCGTACTCAAAAGAAGTACTGCCCTAAATTCTTTTCTTGGTATTTCTTCTTCTATTTTTCCCTTCTTAGATCCTCTGATCTAATGATCTGTTTCAATCCCACAAACCAAATTATTACATTTGTTTTTTTAATTAAATTTTTATTTTTGTTATATTAGTTACAGTTTATTTACTTTGTATCCCAGCTGTAGCCCCCTCCCTCATTTCCTCCCAATCCCACCCTCCCTCCCTCATATCCTCCCTGCCCCTTCCCAAGTCCACTGATGTGGGAGGTCCTCCTCCCTTTCCATTTGACCCTAGCTTAACAGGTCTCTTCAGGACTGGCTGCAAAGTCCTCCTCTGTGGCCTAGCAAGGCAGCTCCTCCCTGGGGGGCGGGGGAGGTCAAAGAGCGAGCCATTGAGTTCATGTCAGAGACAGTCCCTGTTCCCCTTACTAGGAACCCTCCAACTTGTGATCTTCCTGCTTTTGCCTCCTTCAGCAACTCCTACCAGTGTGTGCCACCACAACCAGCAAATTATTACCTTTATATGTATAGATTTAAAAAATGGATAATAACCAATATCTGTCCCTTTACTAACAGAAACATCATAGGTTTTATTGTATAGTATGTCGTTCTGTTGTATATTGTCTTATCTTCATATCAGAAGAGTTAAGAAATAATTTCTAACTAAACCAAGATCTTTCCTCACAATTTATTACCACTCTTTGTCTATATGTATATATATATATATAGACAAAGGAGAAAAAGTGTACATACAAAGCAATTTATTCAAGCTCAAGATTATACTTGATCTTTTTTATACATATACAAAAAAATGTAGTACTGTTGAATAACACTCCTAATGCCAGCTAACATACTGGACATTAGGTTCTTCATGCTTGGGCAACTGTGATAAGCTAATAATTAGTTCCTCCTAGTTTAGTTTTTCCTAGATCTATTTTCTTACTATTTCTCAGGTCAATCTTTTTGAAACCATATTTAATATTCTTTTGATACTTTTGAGAAGGTACACATTAGAAATCCTTAAGACACTTCACTAGATATGTTTGCAGAGATTGAATTAAATCTGATTTTGTTGATATTTAACTGTTCATATACAAGAGAAAAGTGTTTCTCATAGTGAAAAGACCAGGCCTGACCCCCTCCCCCAAAAGTCATGTGTCCAGGAAACTAGGCCACAGGTCACCAATCCCAGGAATAAAAAAACCAAAATAAATAGATAGATAGATAGATAGATAGATAGATAGATAGATAGATAGATAGATAGATAAATAAAACCTCATAAAATTCCCTAGCCAAGGACTAGCTGAGGAGAAGCACAAGAATGGGAAGGTGTCTTATTTCAGGGTGGGGCATCTTCTAGGCAGCCCACTGACCTAACATTCCTGAAGTCTACAGATGCTTACTCAGTGTTAGTTATGTTAATTAGACAGGTTAATTGTTATATGTTAATTGTAACAGGTTTGCCCTTGCTGAATGTCATCCAGTTGTGTAACTGCTAAACTGGGAATTCATTCTTGCTCAAACCCCAAATAAAAAAACCCTTCCATGAAGCTGCTTGCAGCTCTCATCTCTGATCCACTGAGCTGGTGAAGATGGAGAGATTGAGCTTAAACCTGAATAAAGCTCTTTGCTCTTGCATATGTGGTCCAGCTGGTAGTTTTGGGGGACCCTAAGATCTGGGCATAACAATAGTTTTGGAGGCTGAGAAGTTTAAGATCAATGTAGAAAAAGATTACAGATATGGTGAGGATTCTCCATGCCTTCAAGATAGCACCATATTGCTTTGTTTTCCGGAGGGATCATTGTCCACACATGGTAGAGAAGCAAAAGAGAAGGAATCAGCTCTTTAGACTACTGTTGAAGGGACTGAATCTTATTCAGAAATAGCCACTGTCAAGACTTAGTCAGCTCATAAAGATACCAATTCTCCATAGCAGCATCACACTGGTAATAAAGTTTCTATACATTAACTTTTGGGAACATAAAGAAAATAGCAGTGGTATAATAAGGGTAAACAAATATAATCTTATCATGAGTTCATACTGTTTTACATTGTAGTTTTGAAAAGCTGTGTGCATAGTAGTCTTTAAATATTAATAATAATCATTTAAGTTAAAAATAATCTTTTTCACATCTTAGAATGGAATGATCACAGGAAACATTCTAGTCACTAATACGTAAGAAAGCCTTAAATGTAATTAGACTTTTAAACTAAGTTATGCAGGTAACTCTGAAACACAGAGAAATTCTGCATTAATATCAGTGCATTAGAGACAGAGTGTTTATTGCATTGGTCAAGGTTAGACACAGCATCAAGGTTTTCTTATTTCCAACCTAGTGCTTTATTTAATAGATGAAGAAAAATCAATTAGCACATTGACTTTTTTGTTATTTTTATAATGAGTTTTCATAAGCAAGATGCATAAATTTATAAACAAATTTTCAAGGAAAAATCTTATATTTTACATATTTTTAAAAAATGAAGTAGTGAATATGAAAGAAAGATGGTATAGAAAACAGAGACATAACTGACAACTCACAGGGACAGTGTGCTGTGAATACAAATTTATTAATGAGATGAGTGAGTGTGTTTGGTAAACAATTTGAAATAATCAAAATCTAAAGATATTCAAACCTACAAATTCTAGCATCTTTGGAAGGACTAGAGACAAGTAAACTGGTCTATCTGCAAAATTTCCTACATTATTTTATTCTTTGAAATATTTGAAAAAAACATTGAATTGGTAGAATTTAAGTACTGTCATTGATAAAAACGTGAGGAAATTAGAGAAAATGTTATGACAATTACAGCAATAATCATATAAAATCTAAGACTGCAATACAGGGCCTCTCCTTAAAGGAAGGACAAGAACTTTCCCAAAGTCATTGTAAAAAGTGATGGTCTCATATAGCAGGGAATAGATGAAACCTAAAATCCAAAATCAGTTTTACTTAAGCAATCACATTTTCCACAAGAATCGCCGACCAGAGGCACTTCATAGTATAGTGCACGTCTAAAAGGCCTCCCTTCCCCCCATCCCCGAGGGAGGGGCAGCCTTGCTAGGCCACAGAGGAGGACATTGCAGCCAGTCCTGATGATACTTGATAAACTAGGGTCAGATGGAAGGGGAGGAGGACCTCCCTTATCAGTGGACTTAGAGAGGGGCAGGGAGGAGATGAAGGATGGAGGGTAGGATAGGGAGAGAATGAGGAGGAGGCTACAGCTGAGATACAAAGTAAATAACCTGTAATTAATATAAAAAATAAAAATTATAAAATAATAAATACATAAGGGGGCTTTAAGCCATAAGCTTTAAGATGAAGGGTAGTAGTTAACAACTAAGAAATGTTAAGCCAATTGGTCATCATGGCTCAGAGAGATATAGGCCTAGATTACTAGACTGTTGTTCTTAAGAACAATGTATTCAGAAACAGAGAAGAGGACCGTTCTTGATACTGAATGATAGAAATATGGAGAGAAAGGAGTTCCCACTTTCATGGCACTCTTAATCCAGAGGTCCTGATTTTATATTGTGGTTCCTAATTTTTAGAGTGTAAGTAGTTAAGACGACAGAATAACACACAGAAACTTCTAAGCACTCCACTTGATGATTTGTAAATAGGCTTATGAAGGATAACTGGACCAACTGTTTCGTAAGGTAGACAACAATTCACAAATAAACACCAGAGAAGATATGTTGTCCCTTAAATTTACATAGTCATCGGTATACGAGCAAAGTAATTGATTTCATACAGCTTTCCTCTGTAAAAAATATTTTCAGTTGGTCTGGCATTAATCTTTGCAGGCTTGTCAAGTGCTTAAAATTAATTTACCAGAGAAAGTAGCATCTGGCCAAACTAATCATAGGTAGTTGTCAGCTACTTTACTGAAAATTATCATAGGTAGACATGACCAAAGAAAAATAGTTTTTTAAAAGGCATCAAATTCAACATAAGTAATACTTTAATAGAAATGTAGTAATTACTCTCCATGAACGTAGACATCAGTGTTACAAATAACACAATTTGCTATTAAGATCTAGCACACAGCCATTCTTGCTACCATCAGAATCAAGATGGGATTTTATCCAACGGAGAATAGAACAGAGCAGTTCTTTCGAGAAAAAAAAAAAAAAAATATATATATATATATATATATATATATATATATATATCAGTTGGTCATGAATCTTGTACAAAGAGAGTTTAGAGGATTTTTAAACATATTTTCCTTCTTTTGTTTAACAGGCCAAATGACACACTACATTTTACATTTTGGGTAATGTCAGGAAGTACAGAACTATGATACCACTTACTGTGATACTATTTAAATGCTGATTTGAAATGTCAAGTGTATTATGTACTGGGAGAACTTCATCTGGAATTCAGTGATCATGAAAAGGCAAATGTTATTTTCTTCAGTAGTTCCCTGTAAGGTTGTAAAGCCCTATAAAGTGTTTGTTACAACTCTTTGTTAATCCATTGAAAAAGGGTTCATAATGGAGTATATGTGTCTTAGGTAGTAGTAGGATTACAGGCATTAACATACTCTTTCATCCATTGGCCAAAAATTTGCTATAATGGTGGATGGGTATCTCAAAAAATGCAAGATTAAGTTCTCCTTTTGTGCTTCTTAATCCCTGTGCTCTTCCACTGCCTATGCTCTTTATTTTCCTCCATCCTTTTCAGGAATGCATGGCAGCAGGCTTATCAGATGTTTCCAACAAATGCCAGGTACAACTGCTTCAAGCACTTCACCTTTGTAAACACTTTCATGTGGCTGTTCTGATTTAGAACCTAGAATATAGGACTGGTAAAAAAACGATTAAAATAAGACAGAATACTGTAATTGTAGTTTTATTAACTGTTCTTTTTTAGACCTAAATTCTTAAAAATATATCTCCAAGAGTTGTATTTCTGAAGAATCTCATGGCATACTATTATAAACTTTAATATTTCATGGGAAATCAGGATAAGGGGCACAAAGCAAAGAGATGAATTTTAAGTATTTCTTTTCCATCAATATCTATGACAAATAAAATATATTAGCCTATATCTTCACATTACTAAGCCCTAAAAGACCTGTGGAAACTTTCCTTCATCCAACACAAGGTAACATATTCTGAATATGACTCAAGTATAATTTCTCATTTTTCTTTTAGTGTCCGAAGGCATTATTTCAATATATAGCATTCTACATTTTGTGTATAGTTGTGCCAGCTACTCAACTTCAGTTTTCCCATATCTTGAAGTTAAAAGACAGCTCTCTGACTACCTGTGGAAACTTACATTAGCTATACCACCTTATCAAGTTTAAGATTCTTCATCTCTAAATGGGACAGAGAAACTATACTTTACCTCATAGAGTTTTGTGAGTTACAAAGTAGATCAAACACGTTTGAAAACAAGCATATCGTATGTGAAATGCTTAATAAATGCACTACTGTTTTATTACTTGGCACTGTTATTTTAGTAACTATTCTGTTTATCTCCTTTTTTCACTTAAAAATATACAAGTATATATCCACATATGGTAGCAATTTCCCTAAGAAGACACATGTACACTAAGCATTATACACTATACACATATAGTAAACATTATACACTATACAAATACAATAAATATTATAAAAGTTTAACAGAGAAAATTAAATATCTACATAGCTGTAGCTATGTCCAAGCAATTGGTAGTCTCTAGGGAGGGATAAAATGAAAGTTCAGTGGAAGGTATTACACTTCCATTTGTTGTACTCAGGGAAACCTACTTCAAGAGAATGGCAATATGCCTTATTAGATTTCAGCTTGTGACATCCTTGAGAGAATCTAGGTGAAAGGAATACAGACAGGCATAGAGAGGCATATTCTGTGAATGATAAACAGAATTTTATTCAGTTCAACTGTAGAAAACAGAGACTGACACTCCAACCAAGGACCATGCATTGAGAGGAACTAGACCCACTGCTCAGTCTCCAAGTGGGTTCCCTAGTAAGGGGAAAAGGGGCTGTTTCTGACATGAACTCAGTGATCACCTCTTTGTTCTTTTCCCCCTGGGGGATGCAGACTTGTCAGGCCACAGGGGAAGACTATGTAGCCAGTCTTGATGAGACCTGATAAGCTAGGGTCAGATAGTAGGGGAGGAGGTTCTCCCTTATCAGTGGACTAAGGGAGGAGTATAGGGGGAGAAGAGGGAGGGACTGTGGGAATGGGAGGAGACGAGGGAGGAGGCTACAACCTGGATACAAAGTATATACTTTGTAAGAAAGAAAGAAAGAAAGAAAGAAAGAAAGAAAGAAAGAAAGAAAGAAAGAAAGAAAGAAAGAAAGAAAGAAAGAAAGAAAGAAAG
>CM053742.1:62944381-63011824 GCA_028658305.1 Pachyuromys duprasi
TAGCTCCATACCCCATTTTTTAATTGGATTACTTGATTTCTTGCTTTTTAACTTCTTGACTTCTTTATATATACTGGATATTAGCCATTTGTCAGATGTAGGATTGGTAAAGATCCTTTCCCAGTCTGTAGGCTGTCGTTTTGTTTTGATGACTGTGTTCTTACAACTTTTATACTCTAATATTTTATTTTTGTTATTACTTGCTGTTTCTTACTTTTTTGTTTTTGCATTCCCTTCAACTTTTATTCTCTAATTTACATCTTTATTTCTTAGAATTTTCAAACATGACTTTTAAAATGTAAAATTTCACTACTATTAATCTTGAAAAGAAATAGAGTAAATAAAGATGTAGTTAAAAATACAACATAGAAACAAGACAGATAACAAAAGACAAAGCTGACTAATATATATATATATATATATATTAATTATTAAGAAGACAATAATTTAACTGAAGAGAAAGCCATTTTGGATTCATATAAAACCTTCGGGTTAATAGTGCCTTCAAATATATTAATATAATATTCCTGTATTGAACAGATTAGTTTTAATTTAACTTTACCAACCCTTTTCATTTAATCCCTAGAGCTAACGTATAAAACAGTAATGGTTTTAAATCAAAGTATAAAAATCCTCAGAGCTAAAACTTAAAGTGATATCTATGTACAAGACAGTAGATAAGGAATTCACCAAATATATGTAGTAAATTTTTAATATTTCATATATTATATATATATATATTAACACACATTCATATGTCTCAGTTAGAGTTTCTATTGATGTGATAAAACACCATAACCATAATCAACTTCTAATACATCACTAAAGGAAGTTGGGGCAGGAACTCAAGGCAGGGACTTGGATGCAGGAGTGCTGCTTACTGGCTTGCTCAACCTTTCTTACAGCACCCAAGACTATCAGAAGAGATGTTGTATGAACCACAGTTGAGCAGTGCTGTCTCATTCATATCATCAACCAAAGAATCCACTCTAGGTTTGTCATAGGCAATATGGTGGGGGCATTTTCTCAACTGAAATTTCCTCTTTCAGAATGTCGCGCTTTTGTCAAGTTTACATAAAACAGCTACTATACAACACATGAATAATCGCTAAAATTAAAAATTAGAGAAAAATATTGTATTTATAAAAGGCACATTTTAATGTTTGAAGATATCAAACCCTGAATAACCACAACATTTTCTTTCTTGAGACACGCGGGTATGTCAGTCACTAATGAAATATTTGAAGACTTAAAATTTCCCACCGAATAAAATAACTCAAATAGTACTATTTTATTAATTTCAGTGATAATAAGGGTATATTATGCTATTTGCTTTTGTACTTCACATTTACAAGAATTCCTGTTCAGACGAAAATAGTGTACTTTCTCACTCTGCTTGCTTGTATCTCCTGTCTCAACAATAATAGCTAACTAAATAACTAAACAAATTCAAATAAAAACAACACCACTCTTGAAATCTCCAGGCAAAGCTTCATAAACATCTCCCACAAAAAGTACCCCTAATGGAAGTGAATATTGAACATGCACCCGTAGGGATCTGCTGCAAGTGTTTAACATCTTTGAAGTCATCTGTTTTATTTTTTTTTAAATCATATAGTTTTTGTACTCTGCTCTGTAATATGGTAAAATGATGTGTTTTTTCAATATCATTGAGTTACAGAGCTCTAGGAAAATATGCTAAGTTGATACCAAAGGCTTGCATCTCTAAGAAATGTACAATTTAAAAGCTTAGGTTTGTGAAGAATAAAAATAAGTACACAGATAAAGTTTTCACTAGATTCTACATAATTCTTTATTTTTCTTTCAGCTCAAGGAAATGGCATTTCCCCATATTATCAGTAATTTTGAGGTCTACATTTTTAGTATTAAAAGAGAAAATGCCTATTGTTTGACATCGTGGGCGGAAAACATCATTTTCTCATAACATAATTACCTGAACTCTAATAATCATAACAGATTGATATTGATGGTCATACAATTGTTCATTATATATGAAATGTAATACATTCATTAACTTGATTTTTGTATACTTTCTATGCCTCCAATTTTTAATTATAAAGTGTTGATCTGTTTTTTATTTCCACTGGTAGAGTGTGAATATTATACATATAGTATATTAAACACAATGATGAAGGTAACAGAATTTGACTCAAATGACCCTGAAATTTATATTAAGGAAGTAAAGATGAATAAGACTCAAATATTAAGGAAAATCATTTAACTATAAATAAGAGATAAATTCCTTGACCTTTCACCATTACTTTTCTTCCCATAGAGAATAAACTTCAAAGTATTTCCTCCTGAGGCCTTGGAGGCAAGATATTAGGAATAAAGGAAATAGATTTTGAACAGTGTTTTGACAAATGATAGTTGTCTTAGAGGACAAGGCAGGTGAGATTTTCAGGCAGGGGATGCAGCAGGATATTGTACACACAGACAGGACTATTAAAAAGGAATAAAAATGGTTCAAGAGAATATATGTCTGGGTACATTGAAATGAGAACCAGGAGGAAATGAAAGTGGCTGTAAGCAGGCAGGGTGTGCTTAAGAAGTTTTTGAGTTGAGAATGCTTTGAATTTCACAGAAAAAAAAAAAAAGAAGAAGAGTCAGCCAAAAAAAAGGTAGAGAGTGGGGACTGCTGCAGCTCAAACAGTGAGATAGGAAAAGGGTATTTAGCAACAGTCTCATGACTACACTGGCTAGATCAATAAACAAAGCAAGTAATCAAAACACAATGGATAAATCTGGCTGTTGAAACAGATGGAGAGAAAGAACGTTGTGATATTGTTAAAGAAAAATATGAAAGGATTTCTCAAAATGCTCAGACATATGAAAGGAACGAAGCTAAATGAAATGCATGCTTTGCTGAACACTGAAGAACACAGACATATATAAGATTATTCTCTTCTAATGTAATGAACAAAACACTGCAACATTCATACTGGTGTATTAATTGTTATTGCTACTATTATATCACAGGTGTGTACTTACTATGTGAAAAGAATTTCACTGTATGCTTTGTACATGCTGATTTTCTTATTTAATCTTACTAATATGGACATTCTTTGTCATTCTATAGATGAGGCCAAAAAACTTGGGTGTCTAAATTACTACCTCAATGTTCTGAAAAAAGCATGTAATATAATGGAGAAAACAAATAACAGAACAGGAACCTACCACTGAGGGTCTCTGAAAGACTCTACCTAGCAGTGTATCAAAGCAGATACTAAGACTCATAACCAAACCTTCGGCAAAGTGCAGGGAATCATAAGAAAGAAGGGGGAGTTAATATGACCTGGAGAGGACAGGAGTTCCACAAGGACCAAATAGATCAGGGCATAAAGGTATTTAATGAGACTGTTTCTCCAACCAAGGACCATGTATTGATATAACGTAGAACCTCTGCTCAGATGTAGCCAAGGGTAGCTCAGTATCCAAGTGGGTACCCTAGTAAGGGGAACAGGGACTATTTCTGACATGAACTCAATGGCAGGCTTTTTGACCTCCCCCCACTCAAGGGAGGAGCAGCCCTGCCAGGCCACAGAGGAGGACTTTGCAGCCAGTCCTGATGATAGCTGATAAACCAGGGTCAGATGAAAAGGGAGGCAGTACTCTCCTATCAGTGGTCTTGAAAAGGGGCAGGGAGGAGATGAGGGAGGAAAGGTGGGATTGGGAGGGAATGAGGGAGCAGGATACAGCAGGGATACAAAGTTAATAAACTGTAACTAATATTAAAAAGAAAGAAATCCACAATAACTAAAAAGGTTTTACTCTGGTATCTTCCTTTATCAGTTGTAAAATGTAATATGGTATTACTTAATGTTGTAGCAACTACATAAAAATATAAACATTATATAAAAAACACAGTCACATATTGTATAACAATGGAAATGGGTTATTTCTGTGTCAACACCAGAATATACATTCTAATATTTCTTTGACATCACCAGGAAATATTGACTAATGTGGGAAATGTAATATATGAAATACCTTGATAATGGACTTCCAAGCCTATCAACAGTGAGATATGAATCAAAAAATCTATTTTCATTGCTAATTACACAAGCAAGTAGTATTCTCTTGTAGCAAAATAAAACAGACTACACAGCACATCTCTCTCTGTGTGCATAAACATATTAATTTAGCAGATATTCAGAATTAAACTCAATCATTCTTTTTAAATTAACTCAAGGTACATATTTTAGATACGGTCACAAAAGGAATCCTAAATATAAGACTTGAAATTATCACCATAAAATTGACAGGGCAATTTACTTTAAACTAAAATTGATATATTTCCTTCCAAAACTAATTCTGCTTATTAAATAAAGGCAATTAAAATATTCTGATAGGGCACAGTTAAAATAACAATAGCAAAATATGACCTAAGTTCTGAACTGGCTTAATTTCTGGTATTCTACAAATTATTTCAAATTGTAATGAAATATTCTTTTATTTTAATTAATTTATTTTTGTAATGCGATATTCTAATGACACATGATTTTTGGCAGTTCGATAATATCTCTAGTTACAAAGGTATATATTAAAACAGAAGAGATTGAAAACAGCTATAGCATACTTATAAATATAACTCAATTATACTATAAAAATTTTTAACAAAGAAAGAAAATACAAAATACTATTGAATCATGGTGTACCTTCTGTAGTTAATCTTAGTCTTTGGTCCACAACATAGGACACAATAGAAAAAATTAAAAATAAGATGAGGATATGATTGACAATCTTAAAAGTAGCACACAAATGAATGATGTGCACAGATGATATTCTGGGATTTATAAACTTTCTTTGTCCAAAGAATATTAACAAGATTTTTTAGCTTGTAATAAGTTTGGGAGACATATGGTTTTGTGTCCTTTCTCAAAGTTACTGAATACAATCTCTACAGTACATATTTCTCTTATCTAAAATGGAAAATAAAATTTTTACTCGTATATCAATTTCAGAAAAATGATTTCTTAATCCATCCTCCTTTTACTTTTTAATCATTTGTTAAGTGTAGACAATATTAACAAAGCAACTTATTTGCTTGAAAATCTTACAAACATTATGTTTCACTTCTATCTTAATTCCTAAATATGGTATACAGTGATGTATGAGCCATGTCTGCCTTAGATATTTCTGAGGTACCTACCTTACTCTCAGAGCCCCATCTTCAACTATTCTTTTCATCTATCCTAAAAGATTCTGCTAGTTTACCTTGCACCTGTTGAATTATCTCTGGAAATCAAGCCCTTTACCATGCTAATAAAACTTTAGTCTTGTATTTTACACATTCCAAAGTCATTTTTCCTTTATCTAAATTATAGAACAGTATCTTTGAAACAAACATTTAGAATCATTTTGAGAACAATAAAGTTCAACATATATTTAAGTTCTTATATACATAAAGAATAGAATGTATTATTTGATTAGACGAATGAAAATCTGAATAACCTAGCACTGTTAAAAATAAAGATAAAGAGAGGTTATTTCAATGTACAATGGAGTCAAATATAAGCCAATTAAACTATCTTTCTACTTTTCTTACATTAGCATAGAACTTGTGATTAATAGTGTTCATAGCTTCCTTTTTAATCTTATCATTTAAAGTAAAGCACATGGGCTAAGAATAGTCTCAAGGCAGCTGTTAATCAATTGATTACCTTTGCTTGCACTTTCCACATGCTCCAGATCTTCAGGAAATTTCAGGATATCTCGGTGTTTTTCCTCACAGACTTCAACAAGAAAATGCAAAAGTGTTGTTTTTTGATCTGCTGATTTTGTATCTCTGATCTGGAAAAAAAATATTTTTTTTTTGCAATTTAAACAGACATTTTTTTCTTAAACAAGTGAACTAAAATGATTAGGGAATACAAATCATGATGAAGCTCCTATCCATTTTTTTATTAAGTTGGGAGCTGCTTCCTAAAACTGCATCCAGTGACATAGCTCAGGATATTAAACTCAATATTTTATAAAATAAAAATGACACTAATACAAGTGCCAAATTAAGCCTTAATCTTTATTTTCAAAAATGTCTGAATCATTACAGCAAACTGAACTCTTCTTTTTACAAGACACAAACACTCATTTAAGTATTTATAGTAATAGTCCCAGTTAATGTGTGCTGATGTTAACCACTTTCTGGTCTTGTTAAAGAACAGGAGCCTACCACAGTTGGCCTCTGAAAGACACTACCCAGCAGGGTATTGAAACAAACACTGAGACTCATAGCCAAAATTTGGACAGAGTACAGGGAATTTTATGGAAGAAGGGGGAGATAGAAAGACCTCGAAGGGATAGCAACTCCACAAGGAGAGCAACTGAACCAAAAAATCTGGACCTAGGGGTCTTTCCTGAGACTGATACTCCAACCAAGGACCATTCATGGAGATAACCTAGAACCCCTGCACAGATGTAGCCCGTGGCAGCTCAGTGTCCAAGTGGGTTTGCTAGTAAGGGGAACAGGGGCTATCTCTGACATGAACTCAGTGGCTGGCTCTTTAATCACCTCTCCCTGAGAGGGGAGCAGCCTTACCAGGCAACAAAGGAAGACTATGCAGCCACTCCTGATGATACCTGATAGGCTATGATCAGAGGGAAAGGGAGGAAGGTCCTCCCATCAGTGGGCTAGGGGAGGGCCACAGGAGGCAGGAAGAAGGAGAGAGGGTTGGGGAAAAGAGAAAGGGGGCTACAGCTGGGATAAAAAGTAAAAAAAAAAAAAACCAGTATTAAAGAACAATAATAATGAAATAAAATAAAATAAATCACTAAATATATATTCTTGAAAGCTGCATTCATTTGTGAGATTAAATTTATTTCTAGCTGTTAGTATTCTGAAACAACCTGCTTCTGGGTTACCTAGCAACTTATGATGTCATCTTGTATCACCCAGCCAGGTGGCCACACCTGGGGGCGTGGTTAGTGGTTACCTGACCTTAAAAAGGACAACCCAACACGTGTTCTCTCTCTTACTCTCTGTCTTGCTCTTTCTCTTACTCTCTCTCTTACTCTTCCTGTCTCTCTTCCTGTCTCTCTTCCTCTCTCTCTATCAGGGCACCCCCCCTTTCCTCCTCTTCTCTCTCTTCCCCCCATCATGGCCCACTCTCCCTGCTTCCCCTCTCTCCTAATAAACCCCTTTCATAGAAAACCTTTTGTAAGCCTCATCTTATTTCTAACACTAGCTATTATTTATGTAAATTATCATAAAGCAGTCAGCTTGCTTTATATTCCTTTACTTGCATGGGAAAAAATTATGAACTTATTTCATACAGAATTATAAACCCAAATCAGACAACATAGTCATGGAAACATGACAGAATTTATTAGCTTTTTGATTAACATTGTACTTTTTTTAGAGACACTAGGAAAAAAAGATCTCATCAATAGAATGATAAAATATTTTTATATCTCTTGTCCTAGATCCACCGTCAAATGTAATCAATGATTTACTTATAAACAATACATAAACACAATGCTAAGTATTACATTTTTCTGTTTATTGAGGTTTCAATTCTATAATACTTAGATGATGTATTTATCCACTGGTGTTCATAATGACTTGCGGTTTTTAGCTTTAAGGATAACTCTGTTTAGAATAAATATGTATTCTTCACAAACAGGGTTAGGAAAGGTTGCAGAGAATACTTAAGTAATTACAAAGTAAGTTAATCCTTATTGCTTTAGTTACTAAAAACAATAATCATCACATTTATAAAATTAAGGCCATATCAAATCTGTTCTGTGTTAAACTTTTTATCAACTATTTACATCCTCATGATATGAACAAATGCAAAAAAAAAAAAAATGTTAGCCTTAAGGCTCCACATAAACAAATGGCCACAAGAGACATAATGTTCCAGTGGTCATCTACAAATGTAGAGTATGTATATGGAAAATATTTAAAATGCTGCACTCATACTCATTCACCAAATACCCTTTAGTATTACAAGGTTGATTCTGCAAATCCAAGCACATACTGTAAGAACAAAAAGCAACAGGAACCTCAAGGGCAGTTTATCTTAAGTAAGGCTAGCAGCTATAAAGGAATCAATGGGAGGCTCTGGTTCCCAAAGAGAACTCTTTAGCTGAGATTACTCTTTTATATGCCCACAAAGTACATCATTTTTACAGTATGTGGGACATTAAAAAAAATAATCCCCTACAACTAACATCTGAGATCCTAAAATAACAATAAAAAATAGGTGCTGAGGTAAATTACAGGAAAATTCCCTTCCTAACAATAAGAAAACTGATTAAGTCTGTGGAGACATAAAAACAAAGAGAAAAAGAACAGTAAATTCTTAAACACTATTAAAGATGTCAAATTGTATAAATATTTTACACTTGTTAAAAATATATATAGCTAATACTGCAAATAAAAAAGAAATGGTATTGTATTCAGATGCCAATTTTATGCAGATTTTCTTTTCTTTGACTTGGGATTTATATTATTTTACACTACAAACTTCAATTTCAGCATGCATTCTTCAACTGCTGAATTTAGAGATTTGTGTGTTATGTGAGTGATTGTGTGATTATCTATGTATTCTTTGCATAAGTATGCACATGTGTGAGTATGCTGCCTGTGCATTCATGTGTTTAAGACATAAGTTAACGTCTGGTGTCTTCTATTATTCTCCATCTTACTTTTTTAATTATATTTTTGTTAATTTCAGTTTATTCACTTTGTCCATCTTACTTTTTGAGACAGGGTCTCTCACTGAACATCAAGCTCAATATTCCAGCTAGACTGGCTGGCCAGGAAGTCCTAGGCCTTCCTCTGCCTCTAATCCATAAGAATTAGGCATGGTTAACTAATGCCATTTTATTTTTGTTTCTACTATTTTATGTGCTTGCAAAGAATTCAAATTAGGATCCCTTATGTGATCAACAGGCACCTTATTATTATTATTATTATTATTATTATTTATTACAATTTATTCACTTTGTATGCTGGCTATAGCCCCATCCCTCATCTCCTCCAGGTCCCACCCTCCCTCCTCCTTTCTCCCATGTTCCTCCCTAGCCCACTGATAGGGGAAGTCCCCGTCCCCTAGTATCTGTCCTAGCCTATCAAGTCTCATCAGGACTATCTGGATCCTCATTCTCTGTGTCTTAGTAAGGCATCATGCCTGGGGAAGGTAATAAAAAAGCAGGTAAAAGCTCATGCCACAGACTGTCCCTGCTCCCCTTACTAAGGAACACTCGTGAAGACTGAGCTGCCCATAGGCTACATCAGAGCAGGCGGTCTAGGTCCTCTCCATGTATGGTCCTTGGTTGATTCATGAGTCTCTGCAGGTCCCCTTGATCCCAGATTATTGTTTTTTTTTTGAGGGGGGGGATCTTTTGGTCTCCTTGTGGAGCTCCTGTGCTCTGCGTCAAGTTGGCCACGGATCTGCTTGTTTTTAATTGGTGAGTAGTATTACATTGTGTAAATGTACCATAATTTCTGCATCCATTCATTTGTTGAGGGACATCCAGGTTGTTTGCAGAGTCTGACTATTACGAATAAAGGTGCTATGAACATAGTTGAGCAAATGTCCTTGTTGTATGGTTGAGAATCTTTTGAATATATATCCAGGAATGGTATAGCTGTACCTTGAGGTAGCAACACTGAACCATTTTCCAGCCCTGCAAAGTGTTTTTATATTTATTCACTATCAGTGCTACTAAAATATAATTTTGTTATGCAATTTGCCATGGTCAATGGTTGAATCTACAAAAGCAAATAAAAGATACTATCTTGGTTAAGCAAATTTGATATTATTTCTAATTAAATCAGTAGGGCTTCAAGATAGGATATGCATGTGATTTTTTAAAAACATGATATTCCCTTCAAAGCACTGACAAACATGACAAAGCACCTGCCTTGTCAATCTGAGATATATCTCTGGTTTGTCTGGGAGACAAGGTGTTTATAGTCTATATAGTAATATTTATTTTTGAGACTACCCTCCTACAACAGAGTTCTTTTTAGTGTCCCAACCTGGCAGGAAATGATGACAATAGGTGGTATTTTTAATCTTCCTCTCTCTATATAGCCTGTAGATCAAGTCTTTAAAACTAAATAATATTAACATATAATGCAAAATTATTTCCCATAGGATAGTGCATTACTTTGTATTTCATTTGCAGAGTTTCTTACTCTGTATCATTCATATACTAGCTATAATCTTTCTGTCTTAATCCATGAAGTGTTATTCATTTTCAGCAAGCAGATAACAAAAACCACTTTCATCAATCTTACCAGTAAATTACATTTGTCCAATAATTTGCTCTTGGAAATAGATGAACTGAGTATACTCACCTCTTGGGTTAATCTAATGTAACTATATAAAAATCACTTCAAAAATAGTTGGGCTAGTTGATTAATAGATAAAATTGATTTTCCTTTAATATCTGGATTACTAGAGGTCACATTAATTTTTTTTTATTACTGTCAAATATCTAAAGAAAGGAGGTAGCCAAACTTTTGTTTGCCTATGTCTCAGAGGCAACCATACTATAAGCATTTCAAAGACTGGCCTTTCCAGAAGCAAAGTGCCTTTTGGCAACTTTGTCTGCATCTCAGTTTATTCCTTCTTCAAACTGCCCTGATTCAGAAAAATATAGACAGACATCTGAAATCTTTTTATTAGCTTCCAAAAGGTGGGGCAGGGAGTTATGTGACTCCACAACCCTCTATTTTGTGTGTATTTACAAATATAAACAAAACAAAAGTATCCATGAAATAGAAATATTTTGAAAAACTTACACTTTGTATTATTTTTGCAAAATGACTTAGTGAATATCATTGAACATAAGAGTGAATCATTGCAATAACCAAGGGCTGTCAGCTAATAAGCCACATATATAGTAGTTATAATTGCAATTACCGAATCAGTAATTGTTATATAACGATTAAAAATTGAAATTAAATGAATCCTATCTCCCTAAACTTTAGTAAAATTCAGAAATGGTACATGAATACAAAATGCCCTTGGAAGAACAACAGCTACTTCTACTGTTAATCCTGCTCATTTCTTTAAAATATATAAATAATATATTATTAAAGATAACATTTTCATGTTAAAAAATAAAACTAAAGCTTTCGTTGGGTAGATAGAATAATATATGAGTAATCAATGGACATCTAATTTTAAAAATATTTTTATTTAGCTGTTATGTGTGTGTTTGTGTATATGAATACATTTTGTGGTCAGAAGATGGTGTCAGAACGCCTGGAGCTGGAGTTTAAGGCATTTGAGAACTGCCTGATATGGGTGCAAGTAATTGAACTCAGGACATCAAGAAGAGGAGTAAGTGATCTCAACCACTAACCCATCTTCCCAGCTACACTAAAGGATTTATTGACTTTAATTCTAACTCATTCAAGCCTAATAATTGTTCTAAAATCTGGCTATATAAGGATGCAGAATCCTGAACACAGCCAGTGAGCCAGAGACAAAATCTTAATAATCCATATAAGTCACACTCAATCCATCTATGAAGGACCTCTTCTATTTTTTTTTTTCCGTATTTTCTCCTCAGTGGGAATTGAAATACCTCCTTTCTGTTCTCTGTAGAGCAACTTGTGGTTAGCTTAATCACTCCATAGAGATGCCATTATGCAGTTGTTTAATTCTTGGCTGGTAATAATGACTAAAAATATCCAATGCAAAGGAGCTACATCATCTACCACCAAAACTTACATTTACCCTCAACCTCTTTGTTTTGCATACAAGGCTATTTATGTGATGACTCTTATGTGTTTTTTTTTTCAAACTTGCCTCTTATTGCTTAGATCAGATTCCACCTGATTAAACATATACTATGTGTTCACAGGGTATCATTGCTTTTATACATGATTTTCCTTGCTAGAAACCCATTATTCTTTTTCTTTCTATTTGTTAGCTAAATACGTACTCGTACTTTAACACTATTCAACTACCAAAACATCTCTGCTTATTTCACTTGCATAAGAACTATCTGGGCCATATTTTCTATGCTGTGAACAATCGAATAGAGTAGTTCAACTGAATACAATTGAACAATTGGGTTTTTAAAAGGTGTAAAGTCCATTTTAGTAGTATATTTAAAGCACAGAATCTAGGTATATGCCAGAACTTGCTGGTCAGTCAAAAAATGTATCTCAATAAGGTTTTTGGATTTTCTCAAATGCTTTTTCAGCATCTGAGGAGATGATCATGTGTGTGCATTTTTTTTTTCAGTTTGTTTGTATGGTGGATTGCATTGATGGATTTCCGTATATTAAACCACCTCTGCATGCCTGAGGTGAAGCCTACTTGATCATGGTGGATGATATCTTTGATGTGTTCTTGGATCTAGTTCGTAACTATTTTATTGAGTATTTTTGCATAAATATT
This sequence comes from Pachyuromys duprasi, assembly GCA_028658305.1. Taxonomy (NCBI): domain Eukaryota; kingdom Metazoa; phylum Chordata; class Mammalia; order Rodentia; family Muridae; genus Pachyuromys; species Pachyuromys duprasi. The sequence continues at coordinate 62,956,771 of CM053742.1, forward strand.
CATAAGTGAGATTGGTCTTAAGTTCTCTATCTTTGTTGGGTCTTTGTGTGGTTTAGGTATCAAGGTAACTGTGGCCTCATAGCACAAACAGGACAGCAATGTTTCTTCTGTTTCTATTTTGTGGAATAGATTGAAGAGTGTTGGTGTTCTTCTTTGAAGGTCTGGTAAATTCTGTGCTGAAACTGCTGGTCCTGGTTTTTTTTTTTTTTTTTTGGATGGGAGACTTCTGATGACAGCTTCTATTTCTTTAGAGGATAAAGGGCTATTTAATTTATTTATCTGATCTTGATTTGGCCTTGTAAATGGAATCTATCAAGAAAAGTATCCATTTTATTTATATTTATATTTTTACATATAGGCTTTTGGGATTTCTTCAGTATCTGTCATTATGTCCCGTTTTCATTTCTGATTTTGTTGATTTGGACAGTTTCCCTCTGCCTTTTAGTTAGTTTGGCTAAAGGTTTGCCTAACTTGTTGATTTTCTCAAAGAACCAGCTCTTGGTTTTGTTGATTCTTTAAATTGTGCTATCAGTGGACTAGGGGAGGTGCATAGGGGAGAAGAGGGAGGGAGAATGGGACCAAGAAGAAATGAGGGAGGGGCCTACAGCTGAGATACAAAGTGAACAAATTGTAATAATAATAAGGTTTTTAGTCTTCCCAGTAACTCAGCTGTGTATATGCTAAAGAGGAACAGATCTAAATTTAACTCTATTCTTATATTTTTATATATAGATGCATACACACATGCAACAACACAGTCACACATACACATAGGCAATTAATACAAAGGTTGGACTTTTCTAGGACACTGTATGTGCTGAGAATTAAGTAAGGGTGAAAGCCAAAGTAAAGTTATATTATTCTCCACTATGAGATATAAATTGTCCTAAAATATTAACAAAAGAGGCAAAGAATGATGTGTGGTAACTCTGAAGCCTTAAGATTTGAATTTGGCAGAAAATATGAAATTTTATATAACAGAGAAAATATGCCAAGTAACTTTGTGGCCAATGTCAAGAACTGATATAGGAGGGCAAAAAAGGTTACATTTGAGTCACAGGGGGAAATTGTATTTTGTCAATTAGTAACATGAACAGAAAATGGAGAAAAAAAGAACAGACCCCAGAAGTTTTATGCTGTATTGATTAAAAGAATCATGTAACACGTGAGAAAATGCTAACTTTAGAGTGAGCTAGTTTTAGAAAGTAAAGGACAGCAATGTGTAGTCTCTGAGAAAGCATCTGTGAAAAACACATTCTTTCTTCTGCATTGTTCATAATTTTAAATAAAGGAACAATTAGATTTTATTCATAATTATTAGATACAGAGACAATCAGACTTGAAGGTTGAGTCTAGCACATTTTAGCTCTAGGATCTTGGGTAAATGCTTTACTTAATTATTAAAAAGGTATTAGATAAGTAGCTATTCTCCCAGACAAATTTGTGGAACTTGATATGATAAAGTATCAGGACCACTACTTCCAAACTGGAAGTAATGCGAGCCTCCCTTTGTTTACTATCTTAACAGAGTTCTCAGAATCACCTAATTCTGGCTCTGACCTGGCTCTCTACTTGCATAATGATTTCCTGTCCTGCCATTACCCTATGTTAATTCTCTTCAACTTTAGTTATATATGTGACTAGTGACATGAATAGTTATTATTCTTTAAAACTTGTTTTTTAAAAGTCATTTTTAAAAATTCAGTACTGAAAACAGTGCTATTAAATGAATATTGTTTGGCTGAATGAAAAGGTAAACATTTCCACTGATTTAGTTGTTTTTTGTTTTGTATTGTTTTGTATCCATGAATATACATGAAGAGAAAATCTTCAACAGGAAGAAACATTCTGTTAGTGTGACAAAGTGAAAATCAATACATGTTACCTATGTGTTATGTGCCTATGGGAAAGGCACTTTGGTAGGTGCATTGTATGCATACATATTAAATCCTCAAAATAACCATGTGTATTAGTTACCTCTATGTCCATTTTACAGGTAAAATTTTATAGGTATAGGGCATATAGTAGATTCCATACAGTTAATAAGGACTGGTGCCAGAATGTAGTCTTTTCATGTATGTACACAGAGATTTAATAGTTACTGGATTTACTAATGGACTATTGGTTATGAAGAAGGTATTTGTAAAGGGGAACCATTATGCAGGAAGAGTGTTCGTTAATAATGATGAGTATTTTCTAATTTCAGTGATTACAGATTAATAAATACCACTTTTGTTTTTCTGTAGTGATTCATACATATTCTAGTTATAACATTTATTTCATAACACATAATTTTGTTTACATACTCAGTATCACCAACCCAACTGTAATCTCCTTATAGACGAGGACTCTGATCAGATTTTTCCTCCTGGAATGTTCAGTGAATAAATGTTCCAGACAAGCCAAAGATAATTAAGTCTACTTTGATGATTAGAAAAATCTTTGTTGACCTTCAAGTGTTGTTTCAGAATAGTGTCAAGGACATAAAGTAAATGGAATGGATAGCCAGGAAGAAGTGATAATGTGTAAGGATAATTTATTCAAAATATTGACTGTGGATAATAACTGGATAATAAAAGGGGCATTAGAGCCAGAAACTGGAAAATGGTGAGGCTAGTGGCAAAAGTAATTACAATTATCATTCTTAATAAGTTCAGCATAATTAGGCTTTAGGAGAGTAGGAATTGGAAGAAATAAAAATAGAAAATCAAGAATTCATGGATGTTAACCTGGGGATACAGCTCAGTGGGAGTCTTGCAAAGCCCTGGGTTCAATTCTCTGTACTTTAAAAGTACAGGAAACTAATTCATGGGTAATGACTACAGCATAAAACAGAGACCGCGTGATAGGCAGCATTGGTATCATCTGGGAACTTGTTAGAATTTCAAATCATCTAAATTGGAAACTCAGGGGTATGTCTTGCTATATCAGGAAAGGGGTGTATGTGTGAGAGAGAAAAAAAAAAAAACTCTTAGCAATTCTGATATATTCCAAAGTTTGAGAGCCACAATGACAAATAAAATGTCCAGATCAAGAGAAACTTGGGCAATTATCTACAGTTTATCTACAAAGTCTTGCAATTTTTAAAGTGATGGGTTATATGTCTGATGTGTTTTCAATGCTTGTATAAACTTAAAACTAGAGAATTAGCTAACAATTTGTGGCTACTAAAGGACAGATCTCATCTAACTGTTCCTGATTAGTTCTTATAAAATGACACTGATCTGTATAATAATTTACCACTTAACGGTCCAAGACCACAACAATCAAACAGTGCGTGCAGTGCTGTGAAGGTTTTAGATATACTGCTCATAAGTCTTATAAACCATCCCCCCATTTTTTTTCCCTTAAAAATAAACTCAAGTTATACTCACACAGCATTATTGAGTCTGGTGTACTGTGTTTAAGCGTAATGTTGATCTTAGCTAACTTTGGTTGGTAAGCAAATTCTCATCGGCTAATATTAACTGTCAGGCTTTTTCACAAAAAGTTTAAATCAGAAAATAAAATTTAAGTTGTAGACACTTGAGCTTCAAAGTTGGCCTCAAAAATAAGTGTGCTGCTAGTACTTCTCTTAGATTTACATTTCAGGGCTATTACATTTGCTCTAAGGAGCCCAGTGGCTTAAACTTTAGAAAATGCAACCACACTGTCCATGAAAAACAAAAAAGAAAAAAATGATGAAATACTATGCGTGATGCAGGCATATGATGATATGGTGTTGCCAGAGTCAACATCCCAATTTCAGGTGAAAAGTAAATTGTGAGAATATGTTATATAGAAACAAAACAGTGGCTTTTATTCATCTATAGCAAAGCAATCTTACATTTCAATGATAGAGTGTTACAGAGAAAATACTTGGCTCACTTCATGAGAACTGTCTTGCACAAATGGCTATAGAATGTATAGTGATCATAGATAAAAATTGCATTTCACATAAAGAATAAAATTAATGCAATGGTAAAACCATACACATACTCTCTAGTGAAACGTTTCTGGAGTTCTAACATGGAAGTGATGTTAAAACTTAAATGTGAGACAAAGGTCCATGCCAATAAACTACATTAGAATGGAACCTGTTTAGACCTCTCTCTTCCACCTTATATTTATACAAATGGCTATAAGGAACTCGGTGAACTTAACAAGTCTTGTATTATCAAAACAGGGAATACACTAATAGGAACCAATATACACCTATACTGGGTTGATTAACCTTTAAAAGAAATGATACTTCGTTGTGGAGGCCGAATCTGTTTGAGCTATTATAATGAAACCATTTAATCTATCACTGTGATCAGATTATTCAACTCTACTTTTTTAGTAGCTCCCTAATTATGGTTTCTTTTTCCCTATTATATTTATATGTTCATGGAACAGTTAATATTTAAACAATCATGAATGCTCCAGTGCATATATTTAAATAACTACTACTGCTTGCCAGTGTTGATACAGCACATGAATTCTAATGTTGGTTTACTTTATTAAAAAAAATAAGTTACATGCTTTCTGTCAAGGGTTGTTTACAAATTATTGCTTTCTTCAACACCACCATACATTGAAAAAGATAATGTGCTTTCAGGGATTGCAATTACCATAAAGATGTTAGCTCTGTAGCTACAACCAGACAAGTCGAACACATGCTTTCCTCGCTTTATTTCTGAATCTGTCACCCAAACTCATTTTTTAAAAAGGTGTCACATGACCCCAGTTGACACTAACTCAGCCAAACATAATTTATGCTGGAAAAGATGTTCTAATTCTTTATGTAGGCTTGATTGTCCCCCTTTTTACACACTTGATTTTTGTATTATAATAGTCCTTCCAACCAAAAGGGAACAAATGATATCAATTGTATAAAAAATCATGCAATTTAAGAGCTTTACACTTGTTAACTTAATTTATGGTAGCAATCTGTGAAAGGAGAGCTTTAACTTGAAACCCTGACAACATTAAATGTAATAAGGATTCATCTCAATTGCCACTTTCAGGCCCAGTAGGGCATTTGTACTCTTAGTTTCTCAGAGAAGACAAATTTGGTTCTCCTACCCTCACTGCCCTACTTCTCAGGGTTTTCCTTGTACTTTCATTTATTAAAGAAGAACACATTACAAATACATCAGTCTAAAGTAGCCAGGACCAGTGGCAAATCAACAGCCATTTATGCTCATTTAAGAAAGTCCATAATGAATGAATAAAACATGTTTGTCCTTCACAAACAAAGGCAGGCCTGCTACTTACAGGTGCTTTCAAGTTAATCAAGCTACCAAATTCTTCTGAGAATAGTTTTGAGAAAATCAAATTATTTTTAAATTGGTAATAAAAATTGTCTATAAGCACAGGATCTCTTGGTTTTGAAATATCTTTTTTAATAAGGCTTGGCACAAATAATAAAAGCACTCGATTTTCATTGTAATGAGCATTTTTTACTTAAACCTATCTATATGAAATTTGGGAGAAAGTTAGATCAGGGAGTTCCAAGATGGTGGTGACCAGTGTCCACCATATCTAAGGGGTAGATGATCCAAAACTCCAAAACTGGTGAGCATCTACTTAGAGTCTTCTCAGGGTACAGTTGGGGCCAATTGGTTCCAGTCCTGCACCCTGCCGATGGATATCTCCGGGATCTGGAGGGGCAAACTATGAACCCCTAGCATTTTCGAATACCCCATCAGTGATTGCTTAGCCCTAGATCCAGGGACACACTGTTCTAGCAGCCAGATTTCAGATCCCATCCATTAACCTATGGGTAGCACCAGGATTCCTGGAACATTTGTGGTCAATTTGATCCCATCCATTAACCTATGGGTAGCACCAGGATTCCTGGAACATTTGTGGTCAATTTGATCCAGGGACTCCATCTCTCTCACCCAAATCTGAGCATCAAGAACCATGAGACCCCACTTCTGACCCTATAGTCTGGCGAGTGCAAGCAGAACCCCAGGTCTGAGGATCCTCAGCTCTAGGGGCCAGACATCTGATCCCACCTACTCCCTTGTGGGCAGCATTGGGATTTCTGGGACAGCATTCCCAACATCAAAGCCACTGCTCTGCAGATCACCAAGTGGAGTCCAGGAAAAAAAGCAAACAGTTCCTGGCTCCAAAACAGCAAAGCCCAAAAAGATCTGAGTGGCTGGAGCACTGAGTCTGACAGGCCTGTGGTCCACCAATAACCTTCCATCTGAGATACCCTGCAATTGCCACCCACACTGAACCATTCAAAAAACCTGCGGACATGTACCGCACCCACTAACTTCGCCAGAACCACCACCTGTGTTTACCCCTGACACTTCCAGGCACCTGCATGCCCTTATACCCTGGCCTTTAACACAGGATCCTATATACATTCATGTGTCTCCATACATAAAACCGCAACCTTCCTTCCTTAGCTGCATCTGAACCAATAGCATCCATTCTCGAACCCCTGAACCTCTCTCATCATCCTAAAGACTACTTTAGACTCTAGAGTCAGATAAACCCAGTCTGCAGTACAGGCTACAGGAAGAAATAGCCAAGGGTAAAACACCCAGATGGCTAAAGGCCAGCATAAGAACAGAGCCAACAAACATCAGGACATCATGTCTTCACAAGCAACCTCAAAAATCAATGGATATTCTAATGTATCTGAAACACAGGAAAATGATATTAAATCTATACTTACCCAGTTATTAGAAACACAAAAAGAGGAAACAAACAGATGTCTCAAATTCAGGCGAATGCAATCAAACAAATGGAGGCCATCATGGACAGACAGAAATCCACAATCACACAGATGAAGGAAATGATGCCAGACATGAAAACATAATTAGAATCAATAAGGAAAATACAAACAGAAAATCCTGGAGATGGAAAACCTAGCAAAGAGAGCAGAAACCACAGAGGTAAGAATCACCAACAGAATACAGGAAATGCAACAGAGAATCTCAGGTGCTGAAGATATGACTGAAGAAATCTCTCAAAGAAAACAGAAAAGTTCCTCCTCCCCTTCTATCTGACCCTAGCTTATCAGCTCTCGTCAAGGCTGGCTGCATCATCTACCCCTGTGACCTGCCAAGGCTGCACCCAGCAGAGGGAACTGATCAAAGAGTTGGCCACTGAGTTCATGTCAGAGACAACCCCAGAGGCCCTTATTAGGGAACACACTAGGAAACTGAGCAGCCTATGGAATTCGTTTGAACAAGGGGTCTAGGTCCTCTCCAGGCTTCATCCTTAGTTGGAATATCAGGGAACTAGGGATAGGGCATAGGGGGAGAAGAAGGAGGGTGGATGGGACTAGCAGGAAACCAGGAAGGGGGTTACATAGGGGATACAGAGTGAACAAATGGCAATAAATAAATAAATAAATAAATAAATAAATAAATAAGCAAGCAAGCAAAAACAGAAAAGTTCCTGACACAAAACATCCAAGAAATCAAGGACACCATGAAAAGACAAAACCTAAGAATAATAGGAATAGACAAAAAAGATGATTCCAGCCCAAAGATAACCTCACAACAACAACAACAAAAAGAAAACACATACACTATCACCACCAACTCCACAATAAAAGGAACTAATATTCATTGGTCACTATTATCTATGAACATCAGTGGACTCAACTCTCCAATAAAAAGACAGAGACTAACAGAATGGTTGTGGAAACAGTATCCAACATTCTGTTCCATCCAAGAAACACAGTTTTGCAACAAAGACAGACACTACCACAGAGTAAAGGGGTAGAAAACTGTTTTCCCAGCAAACAGGCCCAGAAAACAAGCCGGAGTAGCCATCCTAATATCTAATAAAATAGACTTTCAACCAAAATTAATCAAAAACAATGAGGGGCACTTCATTCTCATCAAAGAAAAAAATCCACCAATGTTAGTATTCTGAAACAACCTGCTTCTGGGTTACCTAGCAACTTATGATGTCATCTTGTATCGCCCAGCCAGGTGGCCACACCTGGGGGCGTGGTTAGTGGTTACCTGACCTTAAAAAGGTCCTTACTCCTTCTCTTGCTCTTCCTCTCTTACTCTTTCTCTTACTCTCCTCTCTCTCTCTCTATTGGGGCGCTCCCCCCCTTTCCTCCTCTTATCTCTGTCTTCCCCCCATCATGGCCCACTTCCCCTTCTTCCTCTTTCTCCTAATAAACCTCTTTCATAGAAAACCTGTTGTAAGCCTCATCTTATTTATAACAACCATGAGGACATCACAATCCTGGTCATCTATGACCCAAATACAAGAGCAACAGCATTCATAAATGAAACATTATTAAAGCTTAAATCACACATCAATCCCAACACCTGAATACTTCAATACTCCACTTTCACCAAGGAATACACAATCAAGACAAAACTAAATAGGAAATAGTTCCTAAATCGAATAGACCTAATAGATATCTACAAAACCTTTTACCCAGACTCAAAAGAGTGCATATTACTTCTTCTCAGAACCCCACAGAACTTTTTCCAAAATTCACCATGTAGTTGGACACAAAGCAAGCCTTAACAGAATCAAGAAGATTGAAATGATCCCTTGTATCCTATTTGACCACCATGGTCTAAAACTAGACTGCAAAACAACAGAAGTAACAAAATGCCTCCACATGCAAGGAAACTAAACAGCTCTCTACTCAATGACGGCTGGATCATGAAAGAAATAAAAAAAGAAGTTAGAGATGTCAAAAATTCAATTAAAATGAAGGCACAACTTACACAAATGTATGGGATACAATGAAATCAGTGCTAAGACAAGAGTTTGTAGCACTCAGTGCCTTCAGAAAGATGTTTGCAACATCTCATTCAAGAAGAAGCAGACACACCCAAGATGAGATGGTGGAAATCATCAATCTAATCAATAAATTAGAAACAAATAAAACATTTCAAAGAATCAATGAAACCAAGAGCTGTGTTTTTTTTTTGAGAATATCAACAACATAGACAATGCCTTATCCAAATTAACTGGCAGAGAGGAATTATGCAAATCAGCAAAATCAGAAACAAGAAGGTGGACATAACAACAGACACTGAGGAAATTCAATCGTTAGGTAGTACTTCAAAAGCCTATCTGCCACAAAATTTGAAAATCTAAGTGAAATGAGCAATTTTCTTGATATATTCCCTTTACCAAAGCTAAACTAAGATCAGGTTATTAGATTAAACAGTCATATAGCCCCCAAGGAAATAGAAGCAGTCATCAAAATTAAGAAAAAAAAAAAAAGCCCAGGGAAAGATGGTTTCAATGCAAAATTCTACCATACCTTCAAAGAAGAGCTGACACCAATATTCTTCAAACTATTTCACAAAATTGAAACAGAAGGAACATTACCAAACTCATTTTGTGTGGTCACTGTAACCTTGATACCTGTTGGGAGCCGGTCTCTGTACCTAGCAGCTGGTTTGGCAGCTGCTTTGATATTTAAATCTCAGCAGGAAGACAGGCTTCTACCATGCCTTCCCCTGGAGTCAGGGAAGAATTTCCAAGTCCATAGCCTTTTGTTTTGTGACAGCAGGTGGGATAGCTTGTTAAGATCACAGCTCTTGCTACACTTCCTTGTAAATTTTAACCCATTGTGTTGATTGTGTTCTATAAATAAAGCGAGGGTAGCTGGCCAGGAACTTTTTGGCATGCAGAGCGCTTGGCGCTGAGTAGTCTGCCAGAAGACTCTTGGAACATAACATGTGTTGCGTATTTTATTAATTTCAATCCTCACTCCCGACTCAGGAACCCATTCTACTCTGCTGGCAGGTTCCGGCAGATACCTAAACCACACAAAGACCCAACAAAAAGGGAGAATTTCAGATCTATTTAATTTCTGAACATTGACACAAAAATACTCAATAAAATACTCGCAAACTGAATCTAAGAACACATAAAAGATATCATCCACCATGACCAAGTAGACTTCATCCCAGGCATGCAGGGGTGGTTTAATATACAGAAATCCATCAATGTAATCGACCACATTAAAAAAAAAAAACACAGAAGGAAAAAAAACAAAACAACAACAATAAAACCAAATGAACATTTCCTTAGATGGTGAAAACATATTTGACAAAATCCAACACCCATTCATGTTTAAAGTCTTGGAGAGATCAGGGATACAAGGCATATACCTAAACATAGTAAAGAAAGTATACAACAAGTCTATAATCAACATCAAACTAAAAGGGAGAAAAACTTAAATCAATCGCACTGAAATCAGGGACAAGGAAAGGCCCACTCTCTCCTTATCTCTTCACCACAGTACTTGAAATTTTAGCTATAGCAATAAGAAAAGTAAAGGAGATCAAGGCATTACAAATCAGAAAGGAAGAAGTCAAAGTATCAGTATTTGCAAAAGATATGACAGTATACATGAGTGACCCAAAAAAATTCTACCAGAGAACTTTAGCTGAAAAAAAAAAAAAAAACCTTCAGCAAAGTCGCTGGATAGAAAATTATCTCAAAAAAATAAAAAAATCATTAACTCTCCTGTATACAAAAGACAAAAGGGCTGAAAAAGAAATTAGTGAGATAACACTCTTCAAAACAGCCAAGAATAACATAAAATAACTTGGTGTAAACATAACAAGGCAAGTTAAATACTTGAATGAAAAGCAACAAAACAAACAAATACAAAACCTTTGAGTCTCTGAAGAAAGAAATTGCAGAAGAAATGAGAAGATTGGAAGACCTTTCATGTTCATGAATCAGTAGGAATAACATAGTGAAAATGGCCATTCTACCAAAAGCAATCTTTGTATCACAGCAATTCCTATCATTTATCAACACAATTCTTTACAGAATTTGAAAGAACAATTCTCAATTTCATATGGAAAAACAAAACAAAACAAACACCAGAATACCTAAATCAACCTTGTACAATAACAGATCTTCTGGGAGAATCTCCATTTCTGATCTCAAGCTTTACCATTAACCAAAAGTAATAAAAATGTCATGGTACTGACATAGAAACAGACATGAAGATCAATGGAATTGAGTTGAAAACCCAGAAATAAAGCCATATACCTATGGATATTTGATTTTGGAAGAAGAATCCAAAACCAAACTGGAAAAAGATAACATATTCAACAAATGATGCTGGTCTAACTGGATATCTACATGCAGATACATGCAAATAGAACCATATTTATCACCCTGTACAAAACTAAAGTCCAAGTGAATCATAGACCTCAACATAAAACCAGATAGATACACTAAATCCGTTAGAAGAAAATATGGGGAAGGGCTTTGACCTCATTGGCACAGGAGACAACCTCCTGAACAGAACACCAACAGAACAGGTTCTAAGATCAATGGGACCTCATGAAACTGAAAAGCTTCTGTCATGGAAAAAAATACTATCAACTGAAAAAAAAATGACTATACACTGGGGAAAAAGTTCACCAAACCTACATCTGACAGAGGGCTAAGGTACAGATTATATAAAGAACTCAAGAAGTTAAACACCAACAAACCATGTAATCCAATTATAAATGGGGTACAGAGCTAAACAGAGAAATCTCAATAGAAGAATATCAAATGACAGAGAAATATTTTATGAAATAATCAGTGTCCTTAGTCATCAGGTAAATACAAATCCAAGCACAACTGAGATTCTACCTAATACCCATCAAAATGGCTAAGATAAAAAACTAAAGTGACAATGCATCCTGGAGAGGTTGTGGAGAAAGAGGAACCCTCCTTTATTGCTGGTGGGAGTGTAATCTTTTATGACCACTTTAGAAACCAATCTGGTGCTTTCTCAAAAAAATTGGGAGTAGCTCTATATCGAGATCCAGCTATATCACTTCTGGGCATATAAGCAAAAGATGCTCAACCATCCAATAAGGACATTTGCTCAACTATCTTCATAACAGTTTCATTTAATTGCCAGAATCTGGAAACAACTTACATGTCCCTTAACAGAGGACTGAACACAGAAATTTTGGTGCATTTACACAATGCAATACTACTTAGCATTTAAAAACAAGTAAATCATTAAATTATAGGCAAATGGTGGAAACTAGAAAAGATCATCCTGAGTGAGGTATCCCAGAAGCAGGAAGACACACAAGGTAAAATAAATAATAGTAAAAAAAAAAAAGTCACACATACAGTCACATAGATATAGACAGACAGACAGACAGACAGACAGACAGACAGACAGACATATAAAGGTAAAATCAGTTCTTCATTTTTCCCCAGACATAAATTCTTTACTAATCTTCAGTTCTCTAAATAATTAAGTCTATTCTCCTATTGAATATATTTCTCATCACTTTCTGTTTTTGCACCCCTGGAAATAAACATCTTTGATACCTTATCAGTGATAAATTACTACAGACAATAAAGCTGTAAATCCTTTTTCCTTTCTTTTTAAAATTTTATTATTTAATTAAATTTTTTATTAATTACAATTTATTCATTTTATATCCCCGCTGTAGCCCTCTCCCTTGTTCCCTCCCAATTCCACACTTCCTCCCTCTTCTTCTCCCATCAGTATCAGTCTCAGAAAAGCTAACTCTGCCCACATATTTTGGTTGTGTTATTCTCCTTGTGGATCTCCTATCCACTCCAGGTCTTTCATCTCCCTGTTATTAAGATTCCCTGCACTCTGCCCTAAGATTGGCTATGAATCTCAGTATCTGCTTCAATACCCTGATGGGTAGAGTCTTTCAGAGGTCCTCTGTGGTAGGTTCCTGTCCTGTTCCTTGTTTTCTCCCTCTTTTGATGTCCATCTTGTTTGCCTTTCTGAATGAGGATTGATCATCTTACCCAGGGTCCTCCTTCTTGCTTAGCTTTCTTTTTTTTTAACATTTTTATTTTATATTAATCACAGGTCATAACCTGTGATGTACTTTGTATCCCAGTTGTAACCTCCTCCCACATCCCCTCCCTATCCCTCCCACCCCTCCCTCATCTCCTCCCTGCCCCTTTCCAAGTCCACTGATAGGGGAGGACCTCCTCTCCTTCCATCTAACTCTGGCTTATCAGGTTGTTTAGCTTTCTTAGGTGTACAGATTTTAGCATGTTTGTCCTATATTTTATTTCTAATATCCACTTATAAGTGAGTACATATCATGTGTGTCTTTATGCTTCTGGGATATCTCACTCAAGATGATCTTTTTTTAGTTCCCAACATTTGTCTGTAAATTTAATGATTTACTTGTTTTTAATTGCTGAGAAGTATTGTATTGTGTACCACATGTATCCATTCTTTAAATGAGACACATCTGGGTTGTTTTCAGATTCTGGCTATTATGAATTAAAGCTGCTATGAACATGGCTGAGCAAATGCCTTTGTTGTATACTTGAACACATTTTGGATATATGCCTAGGAGTGGTATAGCTGGATCTTGAGGTAGCACTATTCCTAATTTTCTGACAAAGTGACATTTTGATTTCCAAAGTGGTTTTACAAGTTTACATTCCACTAGCAATGGATGAGGGTTCCCCTTTCTCTATATCCTCTCCAACAAGAGTTACCTCTTGAGTTAAAGATCTTAGTCATTCTGATGTGTGTGAGGTGAAATCTCAGGGTCGTTTTGATTTACATTTCCCTGATGAATAAAGATGTTTAGCATTTCTTTAAGTGTTTCTCTGTCATTCAGTATTCCTCTGTTGAGAATTCTCTGTTTAGCTCTGTATCCCAATTTCAATTGGTTTTCTTGATTTGTTGCTGTTTAGCTTTTGAGTTCTTTAAATATTCTGGATATTAGCCCTCTGTCAGATATAGGGTTGGTGACAATCCTTTCACAGTCTGTAGCCTGTTGTTTTGTTCTTATCACAATGCCCTTTACTTTACAGATGCTTTTCAGAGTCATGAGGTCCCATTTATTGAGTGTTGATCTTCAAGCCTGTGCAGTTGGTGTTCTGTTTAGGAAGTTGTCCCTTGTGCCAATGAGTTCAAGGCTCTTCCCCACTTTTTCTTCTAAAAGATTTAGTGTGTCTGGTTTTATGTTGTGATCTTTGATTCACTTAAAGTTTTGTTTTGTGCAGGGTGATGAATACGGATCTATTTGCATTTTTCTTCCTTTAGACCAGCACCATTTTTTGAAGATGCTGTCCTTTTTCCATTGTATGGTTATGGCTTCTTTGTCAAAAAATCAAGAATCTGTTGCTTTGTAGGTTTATTTCTGGGTCTTCTATTTGATTCCATTGATCTAGCATTCTGTTTCTATAACAGTACCATGCAGTTTTTATGACTGCTACTCTGTAGTACAGTTTGAGATCAGGGATGGAGATCCCTGTTTGTTGTTATACCTGGTTGCTTTAGCAATTTGTTTTTTTCTATAATAAATTGTGTATTGTTTTCCAAGGTCTGCAAAGAATTGTGTTAATATTTTGATGGGAATTGCATTGAATCTGTGGATTGCCTTTGGCAGGATGGCCATTTTCCCTATATTAATCCTACTGATCTATAAGCATGGTAGATTTTTCCATGTTCTGTAATCTTCAATTTCTTTCTTCAGAGACTTGAAGTTTTTCAATCAGGTCTTTCACTAGCTTGGTTAGAGTCACACCAAGGTACTTTAGGTTATTAGTGTCTATTGTGAAGTGTGTAGTTCCCTAATTTTTTTCTCAGCCCTTTTGTCTTTCATATACAGGAGGTCTACTTAATTTTTTGAGTTAATTTTATATCTAGCCACTTTGCTGAAGGTGTTCATTAGTTGAAGGATTTCTCTTGTTAAATTTTTGGGGTCACTCATGTATACTATCATTATCATCTGCAAATTGATGCTTTGAATTCTTCCTTTCTGATTTGTATCCCTTTGATCTCCTTTAATTGTCTTATTGCTCTAGCTAGGACTTCAAAATATTTATTATTATTATTTATTATAATTTATTCATTTTGTATCCTGAGTGTAGTCCCCCATTTTCATCTCCTTCCAGTCCCAACTTCCATCCTTCTTCCCACTCTATGTCCCTCCCATAGTCATGATATTTGCAGGCAAATGGATGGAAATAGAAAAGATCATCCTGAGTGAGGCAACCTTTTTTTCACTCTAAGAAATATGCATAAAATTGAGCATTTTTAACACTTTAAAGTAGAGTTTAGTGGCACTGAAGATATTCTCATGCATATGCAGCCTTCCTCCTATCCATAATCTGAACTTTTTGTCACCTAACCTAAAACATTAAACACACTGGGATACAAAGTATGTAACCTGTGATTAATATAAAATAAAATAAAAATGTTAAAAAAAACCACTAACATTGCATTAGTTACTTCTGTAACCTTCCTAGTAACCATATCTCCACTTTCTATCTGTATATCTTTGGCTATTCTTTTTTTAAAATTATATATATATAATATATATACAATATATATTCACTTTATATCCCAATTGTATTGTTCCACCCCCTGTCCTCCCAGTCCCATCTTTCATCCCTTGTCCCTTTCCTTTCCCTCTACCATTCCTCAAAAAAAGGTAGCCCCACCTCACCAACCCATTCCAACTCATTAAGTCACACCAGGACTGAGCTCATTTTCTTTCTATTTTTTTACTATTGTAAATACTTCATATAAGAACAAGATTTGTCAATGCTGTAGAATGTGCTGGAAATTCATTGGTTATTCTTTTGTTAGTGATAAACAATGAAACATCAAAGAAGGAAAACTTGTTGAAAAGAAGGATTCTAACAGTACAGGAAAGAAGATGAGAGAAGAGGAGGGGTTGGGTTCAAATGACTAAAATTCATTGCATAAACTTATTAATCTGTCAAACAAAAACTTAAAAGAAATAAAAATAAATACAGCAAATTGGTAATTGCCTGTAATTCCAAAACAGATCAATGGAATGAGGTTGTGAAGAATCTATACAGGGGACTTTGGAGGGAAATCAGTACTTCTAGAAAAACACCAATTTCACCAAACTTTATTCTAATTGTATAAGTTTTACTGTATGCCAATTATATCTCAGAAATATTCCTTAAATAAATTATAGCTGAGAATAAATCTCTTTTAACCACTGCTGTAAACAACACAACAAAAAACAAAATAAAACAAAAAACTAAACTGATAATTTAACAAATCAATAAACACTCTGGCTTTTCTCACTCATGTTATAAAAGATAAAATTTAAAGTGCTACAGAACTTGAAATGGTCCAGGCTATTATGGATGAAAATTTCTTAAAATCAAGCACATGCATCAGTTTTCAGATATTTGAATATGATTTATAATCTTTTTACATTCCTTCATACGGATTTCCAAATATTATACTTTAAAATGTTGTTAAGTTTTGTAAGTGACATGTCCTTACAAAAGGATCATGTGCTATAGAATTGGCCTGCAGGTGGTAGCACTTGATTCTGCCTAAAAGCAACCAGATAAAGAAACAAAATGAAACAAAAAAACTCAACTTTCATCCAAAATCATGAACCTATGTGTCCCAACCAATCATTCTAGTAAGCTGTGTATTTTATCACTGTGATAACAAATGGGTAAGATACAAGTATATATAATAAAGACTTCATTGAATCTGAAGAGTAGATCCCTTTCTCTAAGCTAGGCTCCAAAGAGCATACATTTTGTCATGCACAGAACCTTTATCCTGAGCATTAAATTTAAAAATGTTTCATTCATATTTATCTAAACAACAGTTCTGAAATTCTTACTATGAGAAGCAGTACTTGATTTTTGGGCCTGATTAGTGAAATGCGGGTTTCACTAACAGTTGAAACATAAAAGAGTTTTATTTCTACAAATATATTATTGTTTTCAATAAGTAGTGCTAAAAGAAGTATTATAAAAACACTAATATTTAGTAAATATATGATAAGAGGTGGAGGATAAAAAAGAGGACAATGGAAAATGAATACAGTGATATACTTGAACTTATTATGTTATTATAATTCTCATCACTGTATAACAGTTGGTAATGAAAATGATTAAACAATAAATGAAGAAAGTACACAGTAAATTGAAAATCAATTTTAAATATTTTATCTAAAAATGAAATGTGTTGGGACTATAGAGATCACTCAGTAGTTAAGAGTACCTGCTGCTTTTGCAAGAGGACCTGTGTTTACTGTGTTCAATTCTAAGCATCCACATGGTGGCTTATTGGTATCCTTACCTTCAGTTCCATGTGTTCCAAAGCCCTCTTCTGATTTCTGAAGGCAGTAGGCATGTATGTAGTGCACACCTTTATAAGCAGGCAAAATATTGATAGACATAAAAATAATTTAAAAAGAAATGTGTAATATGAGAATTTATAATGTTAAGAAAGAAGTCAAAAGAACTGGGGGGAAGGGAGGATTATGGGTGGATGTTTGCTGTCATGACAGAATTCAGAGAAAATCAAATTGAAAAGAAAGGAACAAAGTCCATGTTGTACAATGGATTGGTAATGTGCTTTCCTTTGCACATAAGTGCAGCAGTTTTACAGTGTCAGATGTCATCTCACATAGTACTTTATTGCCTGTTAGTTAGTTAGCCAGCATTTAGTAGGAGCATAATTTATTTTTCATGTATGCTGCCATATCGAGCCCTTCCCTCTCATGGCTCTCTCCGCATACATTTTTTTTTTCTTCTCTCTGGTTTTAGCATTATAATGTTCTATATGTACCAGGTAGCTCAGAAAAATGAAAATGTTCTTTTTTCTTGGAAAAAAAATCTTAGCAGTGGGTTCCACAGAGAGCAAACATATTTACTAAATGCAGCTGTAGTTACCAGCCAGAAAAAGGTATTTAAAATGAACCTCTGCTCAGATATAGCCCACGGTAGCTCAGTATCCAAGTGGGTACCCTAGTAAGGGAAATAGGGACTATTTCTGTCATAAATTCAATGGTGGGTTCTTTGACTTCCCCACCCTGCAATGGAGGAGCAGCCCTGCCAGGCCACAGAGGAGGACTTTGCAGCCAGTCCTGAAGATACCTGATAAAGCATGGTCAGATGAAAGGGGAGGAGGGCCTCCCCTATCAGTTGACTTGGAAAGAGGCAGGGAGGAGATCAGGGAGGAAGGTGAGATTGGGAAGGAATGTGGGAGCAGGATTCACCTAGGATACAGAGTTAATAAAATGTAACTAATAATAAAAATAATTACTAAAGTGTCTAACATTACCACAAACCTTTATGTTAGTCTAAACTGTCACTTTACAAACTTCTTTCCACAGTCATTGACTCTCCTTATTAAGGCTGTGCAATGCATTCATTAGGAAAGCTTCATTTGACTGGAAAACCAGCTTGTAACGTGAGTGGTCACATTCAGTCACTGTAGCCATGTTTCATTTTGAACAACAGTTTCATTCAGGGTTTAAATCCCCTTTGAATAGAGCTTTTATAGAATAAAAAGGCATTTGTTTTCAAACTTACTAATTATATTCACTAAATGCTTGCTCATGTCGACTTTCCCCCACTGTGAGAATTACAAAATCAGTCATCAGATTAAACTCAGAAAATGACTACAGTAATTCACAGAATACTAAGCCAGCTGGGTTCATTTAAATAGTCTATGGAAATAGTCTTCATGGTGAACCAAGTAAGTCCCACAGCTAGTCCCATAAATCATCACTTCTTGTCTGTTCTGGTGGTGAAAATATTTATAACCACATTGAATAAATGAGAGAATCATCAAGAAACATCATAAAAATTTCAAAAGTAGAGATTTTTAAAAATTTTAGTTAGCTATATTCTTTAAACCAAGAGCTGTCACTTTTACTGTTGAGTCACAATTGTTTAACAGATACAGTTATGAAGCAACATTAACTGAGTTTTTGTAGATAAAGACTTTTTTTGATAAAAGAAAAGGACCTGGAATGTACGTCTAGATAGGGGGGCAGAAATTTTTCAATAAAGAGAACATGTAAAGAAGAAATAACTTTTTAAACAGTATTGACAAGGAGTACCAATCAAGTCTACATTCACAAAGCACTCTTCTCTAAAGAATTTAATAAACTGAAGATTTGAGGGTTTAATGAAGTTTTCACATTACTTAAACTATAGTGTTGTAAACTTGCTAGTCTAAAAAGATGTAATCAAGTTTTGAAAAAACAAATGTGTTACATTTAAAGTATTAGCAGATTCATTTACACTAATGAATATAAATGGATATTTCAATTTTGGAAATAGTATTTAAGGAAGCTCACAGGACTATGCTTTAGGCTTAAAATTATAGAGATAAGAAGAAAGCAAAAATAAGCTATGAGCTGTCCTTTTTGTCTTTCAAAGTTCAATTTTATGACAACAAAAAAAAATCCTCTAAGAGGCACTTTCCGTCATAACTAAACAGTTTGAAGAAGTACATAAACAAACTTAACACCTGCTATATTTGGCTTCTTTGAAAATTAATCTCACAGCCAGTCACTGCATACGTTTCTCACACTGACTTACTTAGAAAAGCTGATTTTATAAGTTGTTCTGAGGGGAGAATTTTGCAAGATGAAAATTTTCACTTTTTTCTTCAGTTTAAAACTATATTAAATGACTTTGTTACAGAGTTATTTAATGTACAAAATGCATTCCTATGTATATTTTAAAGGAAATTAGTCTTTTTGTATACTGTGGGTTGAATTCAGAAACAAATGACATGTAACTATTCTATCAAGCAAGCATAACACCAGTTATGTTCTTATGTTCTCTCCCCACATGTCATCCTTTCCTATATTCCCTCCCTTCCTCTCCATTTCCTCTCTTTCCCTTCACAACCACTCTATTTTATAAGACAAGGTCTCACTCTGTAGGCCAGGATGTAACTCATTATTTAGCACATGCTAGCTTAAAACTCTTGGCTAACTGGATTGTCGTAGCCTCACATGTGTTGGGATTAAAGATATGAGACACCATACTCAGCACTTTTTTAACCTTTGATTTTCTGACAAGGTTTCCTTAAATTGCCCAGATTGGCCTTCAATTCTTCTTATAGCTCAGTCAATTCTTAAACATGCTATCTTCTTTCCTCACCCTTAGAAGTAGGTAGGATACAGGCCTCTGCTGCAAGGTCAGCCTCATTTCAATTACTATACTACTGCGAATAAGAAACATCAATAGGAGACTGTAATTCTACAAAATGTGTGACCATTTAAAACAGTTGAAGTTATCACTTTAGAAATCATTCATAAAGTCAGAGATTAAAAACTTCTTTCACCAAGATTTTTTCTACTTTAGGCATTAATCTTCATTGCAGAATTTTATTTGGCAATGAAAGCAAGCACTGTACATCTCTGAAATGGGAAAAGAGCATTTATTTTCACAGAAGGCCATTTCATTCAAGGCATATAGTATTTTCTTCACCATTTAAAAAATCTAGGTGACACAATCACTTATTTTTAACATTATAGGGCGACAACTCTTAAATATAAACTCAGAAGTAGACTTCATTTTCATTTTGATTTTAAATAACATGAATGCATTAGAGGCATTCCTATTGGATTTATGAGCTGGTAAGCAAGTATCTTGGTCAATGAAAAAAATAAGATGACTAAACAATCTTTTGTTATCACCAAGGGCCAATGTGCACAAGTTTGTATGTACAGCTTAACAGTAACTGCTTTAAGATATATAATTAATGATGTAATGGGAATTAAACTACCTTAATAAAAGTGTTTTCATTAAAAAACAAATTTAACTTTATATTAACTTTTTACTAATTTCAAAGCTTGTAGATTTATTGACTTAAGTTATAATAATATTTCCTATTCTATAATTTCTAATTTGGTGTGTTGATTTATATAAAAAAAAAAAACTGCAGGAAAAAACTCATGACAGTTTTAATGACTAAGTCCAGAGTATCACTACCAGCAAAGTAAGAGAGCAATACAACATTATTTTTTGTGCTCAGAGTATTTATTGTTTCTCAAAGATGAGATTCTACTGAAGAAAAAGAATAAAGCACAATAGGTATAATTAAAAGTCAAACATATCATAGAGGAACAATGGCAAATATTTAAAAACTGTCACCGATATAATTTCCTTGTATCCTTCTGTGGTGCTTAGTTATTTCAAATGTCTACATTGCGATGGTCTTGCTTCAGTGTGGTATAATGAAATGCAGACAAAGCCTTAAACTGAAATGTTTATGACCAGTGCTCATGAATTCTGAATCAGTTGTACGCTGTGTCATTATATGCTGACATATTAAAATTGTCATGGCAATGAATGAATTCCCTTGTATTTGCTGTAGCATTGAATCGTATATAATGATTACCAACCAAAGATGTGAAAAGACGTTGCTGCAAAGAATTCCAAAGGAAAGAAAATTTAATCGACTGATGAGGAGAGAGAATCTAGAAACACAAGCTAACATTTCATCCTATTCTATACATGGTCAGTAGTCTAACCTTTCTTTTCATAGGATTTATTTTACACAGCCAATTATAAGACTTTAGCATTTATTTCTTGGCATGCTATCAAACAAACTTCCCTCAAACTCAAGTACTGATAAACATTGATAAGGAAAATCACATTTCAGTGAGGCAAAAGAGTCAGAGATAATCTTGAAAATACTGCAGTCAGCTTAAATACTTGTTTGAATCAACTTTCATTGAATGATCGATCACTCATAAGCCATTACTCTGCAAAGAAGATTCTCATTTTTAAACTACTGAGAATAATTTTTACTATAAGGATAGGATCATTATTGTCATAATCAAAAGTCATTATAAAAGAAAGTAAATATTTATGTTAAAAATTAACAATAAACTTATATTTAAACTAATGGCTTGTTAATTCACTAAAGCCTAATTTATTGATAGTTTTATATGCAACAGACCTTGAGGATATAGTGTAGAATAAAGAATCAATATCAAGTTCTAAGAGTTCAGAGTCAAAATAGAAAAAAAAATGAAGTCAACATGTGAGGACATGTTAGGACATCATGAAAAAGTCATCATCTGCAGCCAAATAAAGGATACCTCAAGGGAAATCGACCAATATCTCAATCTTTGAACTGCGGTCTTGGAATATATGAGAAAATAATTTTATTTAAACTTACCAGCCTATGGTGCTTTCTAATGGTATTTAAATTGTCTAATGTATTGGCTCAAGTATTCACCTCTCTGAGATATAGATTTTTTATATTTTTTCTGTGTGTTTTACCATTATTTTATGATACAATTCTAATATTTATGATACAATTTACGGTGTTTTAAATAAAAATGCTTGCACACTGTGAACATTTAGAAGAATTTACATGTTACTTTAGTAGACTATGTTTTCCATTAGATTTTTCTCCTGTATCATTTACAAATTTTTTCCCATACACAGTGTGTATATTGTTTAGAGATACATGTAATGGTAAGTATTCTTCCATTTCACAATGCAATTAAACCGATTTTACATCCCTTCTTATACCTTCTATGAAGGCGAAATATAGATATAGTATGGGTGATAATATGCACATCATATGCAGAGGCCACAAGGTGTCAGATCCCTTGGACACGGAATTACAAAGAGTTGTGAGCCACTATGTTGGTGCAGGGAATCAAACCAGGATCCTTTGGAAAAACAGGCAGTATTCTTAACCACTGAGGCATCTCTAAAGCCTGTTTCTTTAAAGGTCAAATTCTTTAACTTTTTCTCATTCTCTGGTTCAGTTATCTCAGATTTTTCCAACAAATTCAATTTTTCTCTTGAATCAGATAGTCACTTTTGGTTGTAAGCTACTAAAGATCCATATATAATAGGCTCACACAGATTAGTGAATAGGGAATTCACGGTATTTTTGAACATTTTTACATGTATACTATATATGCTATTACATACAGAAAAAAAAAAGAAATGTTCCTGAAGTTCCACATTAAAAATGCTTTAAATTACAATGGCTAACAGAGAAATACAGTCCAATATTGCACAGTAATACAAGATGCAATTAAATCAGTGGTGCTCAACTTTTCTAATGCTGTGACACTTTTACAGAGTTCCTCATGTTGTGGTGACCCCGCAGCATAAAATTATTTTCATTGTTACTTCATAATTATAGGTTTGCTACTGTAATGGATTATAACGTAAAAGTCTATATTTTCTGATTGTCTTAGTCAACCCTATAAAAGTGTCATTTAACACACAAAGGGGTTATGGCAAATAGGTTAAGAATCACTGATCTAAATGATTTTTTTGTTATAGTAAAGCACACTGGATTGGTGATTCACAAGTGATAATTCCCTACTGAAATTAACAAAGCATTTTATAGTTACTGTATCCTTTCATGTAACTTGGCATTTTCATTAACTCATTTGTTTCCTTTTTCTTCCTAAAAAATCATAGCAGCCAATCTTGAGATCCAAATATATTCTTCATCGAAACACATCTGATAAGTTTTAATTGCTTATATCATGCCTCCTATTTCAGAAAATGAATATTTTAATATGGAATACTTTCTTGTAAAAAGCAGATCATAATTTTATTTTTAATTAATTTTTATTTATTACAATTTATTCACTTTGTATCCCAGCTATAGCCCCTTCCTTCATACCCTCCAAATCTCATCCTTACTCCCTCTTCTCCTCCCATGACCTTTCCCCAGTCCAATGATAGGGGAGGTTCTCCTCCCCTTCCATCTGACCCTAGCTTATCTGGTCAAATTAAGATTGGCTGCATTGTCTTCCTCTGTGGCCTCAGGTGGAGGTGATCAAAGAGCCAGGCATTGAGTTCATATCATAGACAGCCCCTGCAGCACTTACTAGGGAATCTACTGGAAGGCTGAACTGCCATGGGCAGCTGCTATGTGTCTAGGTGATCTCCATGCATGGTCCTTTTTGGGAGTATCGATCTCTACAAAGAACCCTGTGCCCGGAGTTTTTGGTTCAGTTGGTTTCCTTTTGGAGCTCCTATTCCCTCTAGGTCTTTCTATCTCCTACTTCTTTCATAAGATTCTCTAATCTCTGCCCAAAATTTGGCTATGAGTCTCAGAATCTCCTTCAAAACCCTGATGGGTAGAGACTTTCAGGTGCCCTCTGTGACAGGCTCCTGTCCTGTTTTCTGTTTTCTCCCTCTTCCATTATCTGTCCCATTTGGCTTTCTGAATGAGGATTGATCATCTTATCCAGGGTGCTTCTTCTTGCTTAAGCTTCTTAAGGTATACAGATTTTAGTATATTTATCCTATATTATATGTCTAATATCCACTTATAAGTGAGTTTATACCATGTGTGTCTTTCTGCTTCTGGGATACCACACTCAGGACGATCTTTTCTGGTTCCCACCATTTGCCTACAAATTTCATGTTTTCCTTGTTTTTAATTCCTGTGTAGTATACCACTGTGTATATATACCACAATTTCTGTCTCCGTTCCTCTATTGAGAGACATCTGGGTTGTTTCCAGATTCTGGCTGTTATCAATAAAGCTGCTATGAACATAGTTGAGCAAATGTCTTGTTGTATACTTGAGAATATTTGGATATATGAATAGTAGTGGTATAGCTGGATCTTGAGGTAGTATTTCTATTTTTCTGAGAAAGCACCAGTTTGCAATATTTTATTGAGTATTTTTGCATCAATGAGAAAGAGAGACTAGGTCTGAAGTTCTCTTTTTTTTGTTAGTTCTTTGTATGGTTTAGGTATCAAGGTGACTGTGGCCTCATAGAATGAGTTTGATAACCTTCCTTCTGTTTCTAATTTGTGGAATAGTTTGAAGAGTATTTCTGTTAGCTCTTCTTTGAAGGTCTGGTAGAATTCTTTGCTGAAACCATCTGCCCTGGGATTTGGTTGAAGGGGAGAGTTTTGATGACTGCTTCTGTTTCCTTGGGGGATACAGAACCATTTAACCTATTTTCCTGATCTCGATTTAATTTTTGGTAATCAAGAAAATTTTGATAAACCAAGAAAACTGCCCAATTCATTTAGATTTTCAAATTTTGTGGCATATAGGCTTTTTAAGTAAGACCTAATGATTATTTGGATTTCCTCCTCTGTGTCTGTCCTTCAGTCTTTCTTTTCCTTTCTGATTTTGCTGATTTGGATAATTTCAATCTGCCTTTTAGTTAGTTTGGGTAAGTGTTTGTATTTGGATTCCTGTTTGTTCATGTGGTTCCAATATGGTGGAAACCAGTGTATACAATATCTGAAGGGCAGAGGATTCAAAACTCTGAAACTGGTGAGTGGAGGGGCCGCTGAAGCCAGAACGTGGACTTTGAGGGGAAAAAACCTGTGAGCTGGGATAGAAAGGGTGGAAGAGGCCCCAAGTAAGGGCCTCCCTGCTTGGTGGCAGGTGTCGTGACAGCCCCAAGCATAAGCCTCCCTGTTTGGTGACTGAGAGGGCAAAGGTGGAGGTGGTATGAGCCTCCCTGCTCTGTGACTGAGACAGTTGTCCCAACCAAGGGCATCTCTGCCCAGCAACCAAACAGCAGCTATCACTGACAGATTTCTTTTACTTTCATTTGTCCCTCTGTACTCAAATCTGAGAGTAGTGAAAGGGGGTGGATGGTTGGGGGTTGGGAGGGCACCTGTGCTTTCAGCATAGGCCTGTGAGTGAGTGAGTGGATCTTCAAGTGAGTGCATGCAGAGCCCCAGATCCAGGGTCTCTATATGCCAGCAGGTAGACATCTGATCTTTCCCATCCACACTCCCACCTTCATTCTCAATTTTGAAGGCCCTGTTCCGCGGGTCTCCCAGTGGCGTGCAGGCAAACAATTCCTGGAGCCAAGATGGTGTAACCCACACAGACTTGAGTGCCTGGAGGATATTAAGACAGGCCTGTAGGTCACTGAGGCATTTAGGACACCTACACATGTGCACTGTTCCCATGAACCATGTTAACATCCCCATCTGCATTACATTCTATCCTTCTAGGCATCAAGAAACACTGGTACCCTGTCCTTCAAGGCACACTTCCATTCACACTACAGCACTTGCACACATGTGCCTGTGACCTTCCTCCCTTAGCTACAGCTGAAACACCAATATGTACTCTCGAACCAGTGGTCTTTCTCATCTTCTAGAAGAATATTCCAGAAACCGGAGACAGAATGACCCAGTCTGAATTACAGACTCCAGGAATAAACAGCAAAGATTATGGATAAGCAGATGGCTAGAGGTTGGCATAAGAACATATCCAACAAAAATCAAGGCATCACGGCTTCACCAGCAACACCAAAAATCAATGGATATTTTAATTCATCAGAAACACAAGAAAATGATCTCAAATCTATACTTATCCGGTTATCATAGGCACAAAAGAGGAAGCAAACAAAGCTCTCAAAGAAATACAGGCAAATAAAGCCAAACAAATAGAGAGGAAGCAAAAAAAATAATAGAGAATATTAAAATATAAAAGGATTCATCATTAGAAAATTTAGTTGAGAAATGGTTTCACCTTTAAAGCATAATAAGAATTCCCTCTGTAATTTGTTAAAGAAAAAAAATAATCCAAGTATTTTTTTTTCCAAGTAGTCTTTTATACGTGAAATTTAACAGCAACTCTAGCTAATCTTATATCAGTGGTTAGTTAATTCTATCTTTAAAAGATTAACGTTTTAAAAAATTAATAGTTCTAAGGTAACTATTTCCATCTACCTCAGTATATTTATGCCATTTTAGACCATTACATTTATCCCAAATCCTTTGTATTGCAGAAAATCCTTTTATTCTTAAGCATTGCAGAAATATTATGCGTGTATATATTTATCTTTAGTAATGTCATGTATAACCGTAAAAACATTTCCCAGGAGATAAAAAATTCCAACTAAAGTGTGTGGTGAGATATTCTAAACCTCATACTTCTTTTACATTTGAGATCACCTATTACTACAGTATAGTATTTCTCCCATAACAAATTTTATTTTATTTGAAGTTGGCAAAAATCTTTGTGGTACACCTTTTGAGCATACCTCTAGTGATAGATGTCATATCAGTGCTATATACAAAAAACTTTCATTTGACAGGTAGATGACAGAAAGAAAGCTCTCTCTAAAATATGAGACAAGTTAAAATCTTTCTGTGAGATTAATATAATCTTTTGTATTGTATATAAATGAGTTGTTCATTCTTGATTCAAGATAATTATTCTACACAATAAATTTGAATAAGATAAAATTAAGGCGATTTAAAAGTAACATGTTTGTCCAAATTAAAATTTTTGCTTAATATATTTACATAAAATTATAATATAAAATAGATTTATAATATAAAAATACATAGTATAAATTTATGGCATTTTATATGTAAATTTTCATAATCATGAAATAAAAATTTAAATTCACAAACTGTACATAGAGAATGAAATCAAACCAAGAGGCATCCTAGTATGGCCTATAATAGAAAGAGCAGTTCCATAATAGATTTTCCCCTATGAATAAAGCTGTAATTATTCTTATTTACAGCAAGTAGTGCCTTATTCTAAATGGTGTTATCTTATGAACTGCCATATTCCCCACTACAGCAAGAAGAGGTAATAAAAACTATTCTTGACAAAATCTGTCATTTCTAAATTATCTAGTCTATGTTGTTATTTTTTTTTCATGAATCTCCAAGAAATATCAGGAGTAAAGAGATAGTCATAATCACATTGTATACACCATATGTATATATATATATATATATATATATATATATATATATATATATGCATGCATGTTATCTCTTCTGTTTATGTGTTAACATTTATCATAATCAAATAGTTTTTCATACATTTTAAAATGATACTTGGTGGATATGTAACTTGTATAGGTTAATGCATGAGTAATAAAGATGCCCATATTCATTTGAGATTCTTGTTAAAATATATGTCTAGGCACAGGGATATTTTCTGAGACTGATTCTCCAATCAAGGAACATTCATGGAGATAACCTAGAACCCCTGCACAAATGTAGCCCACGGCACCTCAGTGTCCTAGTGGGTTCCCTAGAAATGGGAACAAAGACTGTCTCTGACATGAACTCAGTGGCCTACTCTTTGATCACCTCTCCCTGAGGAAAGTACAGCCTTACCAGGCCACAGAGGAAGACAAGGCACCCAGTCCTGAAGAGGATGAGACCAGACAGAATAGGGTCAGATGGAAAGGGAGGAGGACCTCCCCTATCAGTGGACTGGGTGAGGGGCACGGCTGGAAAAGAGGGAGGAAGGGAGGGATTGGGAGAGGATGAGGGAAAGGGCTACAGTTGGGATACAAAGTAAATAAACTATAATTAATAAAAAAAAGTTTTAAAAATATATGTATAGAAGTAGCCAAACCTCTGCAGTGTTTTCAAAAATAAAAGAAGAATAAACAGTGAAACCACGGGAAGATATCAAAGAATATTACTTCACTTCAGATGCATTTTTATCTCAAGCTTCCTTAAAGGCCTTCACCTATTCAGTTTTCTGTCTGTAAAGAATAATTCCTGTCACTTTTCCTCATATAATTTAGCTCTTCAAAAACTTTCCAGAGACATAAAATAAGTAAAAAGAGGGTGAGATATTAGGTTAAATTATTTTTTTAATTTTAATTTTATTTTTTAATATTAGTTACAGTTTATTAAGTTTGTATCCCTGCTATATCCTGCTCCCTCAGTTGCCTCCCAAACCCACCCTCTCACCCTCATCTCCTCCCTGCCCCTTTCTAAGTCCAATGATAGGGAAGGCCCTCTTCCCCTTTCATCTGAGCCTGGTTTATCAGGTATCTTCAGGACTGGCCTCCTCTGTGGCCTGGCATGGCTACTCCTCCCTCAGGCAGTAGGGGGTGGTCAAAGAGCCCACCATTGAGTTCATGTCAGAAATAGTCCTTGTTCTCCTTACTACGGTACTTGGATACTGAGCTACCCTGGGCTACATCCGAGCAGAGGTTCTAGGTTATATTCATACATGTTCTTTGGTTGGAGAAACAGTCTCATAAAAGACCCCCGTGCCCAGATATATTTGGTCCTTGAGGAGCTCCTGTCCCCTCCAGATCATATTAACTCCCCCTTCTTTCATAGGCTTCCCTGCACTCTGCTGAAGGTTTGGTTATGAGTCTTAGTATCTACTTTGATCTATAATCTCCAGTATGATTTAATTGGAAAGATATCAGTAGAAAAGACTTCATAATCTTTGAATTTTATTCCAATAAGATTTACAAATATTTATTTTACTCAAGATATACTTTACATGCTATCAACTTCACTCCTACTGCATGTAATTTGGAATTAATAAATTATGTACAATTTAGATAATTTTACTCACAAACCCAAAAAATTACTATTATGAATTAACACTGTAAAATGATATCTTACCTTACACAGGAAGTTGATCTTAAAACCCAAAGACTGGGCATTCCTTGAGCCTGAGTTCATGTAGTTTCCAATCAGAAGAACCAGCTCTAAAAGTCTGTTAAAGCTTTCACTTTTTTTCAGTTCTTCACATGCAAGAGTTACCGCTATTATGCTTGGTTTTATGTTGTTTACATGTTCTTCAAAGGTGAGCTTGAAAAGGATGCTTGTGAGACGAGGCCGTAACATTTTCACTGTGCTCATCTGCAAAATAGGAATCTCTGAGACCGTCTACCTAACATGACTTTCATCTCTGTATTGGAGATAATTTCACAGACAATATTACAAGTTCACACTTATAGCCAATTCTTTCTGATATTTAACATATACAGGTTTAGCTTGTTTTATGTTTTCCAAGGAAAATTTAGGTAATGTTTTAAAAATTGGAAAAAGTCAGATTTGTTAAACAAGAAATACCATCACGATTATAAACTAAATCAAATACAGCTAGTAGTGAACAGTATCAATATGCAAAACTTCTGGTCATACACAGCATGCAAATGGACAAAATTTGTCCCTGAGATGAAGTAGAAAAACTTACATGCATGAAATTGGGTTGTTACATGCATAACCCACCATACACAAAGGATGTACACATTGTCCAGAAATGTGACTTTTCCTAACAAACTATCTGCCAGTACAGTGTTGTAATCACAAAATTAGGACCAATTTAACATTTTTTGAGCTTATGATTTGCTGCGCAGTCTACTGTTTGGTGGATGGCCTTTGTCATATATACCCAACACTACAAACTTATATGCCTTGCCATGACTTTTCCTTCAAAGATGGACTGAAATCTGAAAACATAAGCTAATGTAAACATTGCTTCCCTTAAGTCAGTTCTGTCACATATATGTCACATTTATGCTTTCAAAAGCTACACATGAATTATTGGGTAAACTATAATGGCTATAATCGTGAAGCAACCAACTTCTCTGGCTCTCCTTTGACATTAACTTACCTACTAAGCATGGGCATCTGTATCTATGTGAACTTGTAAGTTCTACGAATTCTATGTTTTCATACCTTTTCCAGGCAGATATATAAAAGAAAGGAGAGAATACTGTACTGCTATAGTATTTACACAGCTCTCATCACTTTGAACTATTTTCTTTAGAGTACACAAATTGTCATAATGTTCCTTCAGTACTCCCATGACAAGCACAAAGCATACTACCTATTTTAAGAAGCTTACATATAAAACATAAAACATACATGTGAAAAATACAGTTAGCAATAATACAGACACAATTTTAAATAGAAAAAGAAAATTTAAGTTCTAGAGAAGTTTTCTGGAAGAAAAAACTTTAAGCACAGGAAACAACTTCCTGAACAGAACACCAACAGCACAGGCTCTAAGATCAACAATCAATAAATGGGACTTCAAGAAACTGAAAAGTTTCTGTAAAGCAAAGGACATTGACATCAGAACAAAACGACACCCTATAGATTGGGAAATGATCGTCACCAACTATATATCTGACAGAGCGCTAATATCCAGAATATAAAAAGGATTTGAGAAGTTAAACTCCAACAGACCAAGTAATCCACTTAAAAATGGGGTACAGAGCTAAACAGAGAATTCTCAACAGAAAAATATCAAACGACAGAGAAACTCTTAAGAAAATGCTCAATCTCCTTCATCATCAGGGAGAAACAAATTAAAACAACCCAGAGATATTGCCTTACACCCATCATAATTTGTAATGGCTAAAATCAGAAACTCAAGTGACCAAACATGCTAAAGAGGATGTAGAGTAAGGGGAACCTCCTCCACTGCTGGTGAGGATGTAAACTTGTATAACCACTTTGGAAATCATGATGGAGCTTTCTTGAAAAATTAGGAATAGTGCTACCTCAAGATCCAGCTATACCACTCCTAGGCATATACCCCAAATATGCTAAATTACACAACAATGACATTTGCTCAACCATAATCTGGAAACAACCCAGATGTCCCTCAATGGAGAAAAAAATTCAGAATTTGTGGTACATTTACACTGGAAAGGAATACTACTCAGCAATTAAAAACAAGGAAATGATGAAATTTGCAAGCAAATGGTGAGAACTAGAAAAGATTATCTTGAGTGAGGTAACTCAGAAACAGAAAGACACATATGGTATATATTCACTCATAAGTGGATATTATCCACATAATATAGGATAAACATACTAAAATCAACACTCCTAAAGAAGTTAAACAGGGAAGACCCTATGGAAGATGCTCAATCCTCATTCAGAAGGACAATAGCAATGGACATCAGAAGCAGGTGAAGACAGGGAACAGGATAGGAGCCTACCACAGCTGAAAGACTCTACTGATAGAGGCATCTAAATAGAGGCTGAGACTCATTCCTAG
Organism: Pachyuromys duprasi; assembly: GCA_028658305.1. Taxonomy (NCBI): domain Eukaryota; kingdom Metazoa; phylum Chordata; class Mammalia; order Rodentia; family Muridae; genus Pachyuromys; species Pachyuromys duprasi. The sequence continues at coordinate 62,988,251 of CM053742.1, forward strand.
CCAAACTTCAGACAGAGTGCAGGGAATCTAAGGAAAAAAGGGATAGACAGAAAGACCTGGCGTGGACAGGAGTTCAAAAAGGAGTCTAACAGAGCCATAAAAACTGAGCCCAGGGGTCCCTAAAGAGAACCAACCAAGGACAATTGCTGGCAGAAGACCTACAATCCCAGCTCAGATGTATCCCATATATTTAGTCTCCAAGTTGGGTTCCTTAGTAAGGAGAGCAATGGCAGGCTCTCTGATCACCTCCCCCTGGGACGGGGGGAATGTATCTTGCCAGTCCACAAAGGAAGACAATGCAACCAGTATTGATGAGACCTGAAAAGCTAGGTTCAAATAGAAGAGGATGAAGCCCTCCCCTATCAGTGGACTAGGGGTGGGGCGTACGGAAAGGAGAAGGAGGGAGAGTGGGATTGAGAAGAGAGGAGGGAGGAGGCCACAGTCAGGATACAAACTGAACACATTGTAATAATTGATAATAATAAGAATAAAAAAGAATTTTAAGTTATTTTTTAAATATTAGTTACAGTTTATTAGCTTTATATCCCAGCTGTATCCTGCTCCCTCATTCCTTCCCAATCCCACCCTCCCTCTCTCATCTCCTTCCTGCCCCTTTCCAAGTCCACTGATAGGGGAGGACCTCTTCCCCTTTCATCTGACCCTGGTTTATCAGGTATCCTCAGGACTGGCTGCAAAGTCCTCTGTGGCTTGGCAGGGTTGGTCCTCCCTGGGAGAGGGGAGACATCAAAGAATCCTCTATTGAGTTCATGTCAGAGATAGTCCTTGTTCCCTTTAATAGGCTACCATTTGGATACTGAGCTACCATGGGATACTACGTCTGTGAAGAGGTTCTAGATTATATACATACATGGTCCTTGGTTGGAGAAAGTCTCATAAAAGACCCCTGTTCCCAGATATATTTGGCCCTTGTGGAGCTTCTGTCCTCTCCAGGTCTTACTAACTCCCCCTTCTTTCATAGGATTCCCTGCACTCTGCCAAAGGTTTGGTTATGAGTCTTAATATCTGCTTTGATACACTGCTAGGTAGAGTCTTTCAGAGGCCCTCTGTGGTAGGCTCCTGTCCTGTTACTTGTTTTCTCCTACATCCAATGTCCATCCCATTTGTCCATCTAAGTGAGGATTGATCTTTTTACCCCGGGTCCTCTTTCTTGTTTATCTTTTTTAGGTGTATAGATTTCAGTATGTTTATCCTATCTTATAGGTCTATATAAGTGAGTATACACCATGTGTGTCTTTCTGCTTTTGGGATGCCTCACTCAGGATGATCATTTCCAAGTCCACCATTTGCCTGCAAATTTCATGATTTCTCATTTTTAATTGCTGAGTAGTATTCCATTGTGTAAAAGTACCACAATTTCTGTATCCATTCCTCAACTGAGGGGCATCTGGGTTGTTTCTAGGTTCTGGCTATTACGAATAAAGCTGCTATGAACATGGTTGAACATATGTTCTTATTGTGTACTTCAGGAACTTTTGGATATATGCCTAGGAGTGGTGTAGCTGGATCTTGAGGAATCACTATTCCTAATTATCTGAGAAAGCACCAAATTGAGTTTCAAAGTGCTTGCACAAGTTTGCATTCCCACCAGAAATGGAGGAGAGTTCTCCTTTCTCCACAACCTCTCCAGCATGTATTGTCAAGTAAAAAAGAAATTCTTAATGAGAAAGATATGTAACCATTAACATGTCTTGTAGACAGGAGGAAAAGTTTTTTGAATCCACAGTCAATCAATGTGTGTCTGTGGTAGTCACACATTGAAGAATGTGGCCCATTCTCCACTGGGTAGACTGAAAATATCATGCTGTATTTATTTTTCATTAATGATATACATGTACTATTATTTACTATTATATACATTATAACTGGAAATGTATTCTTTTTTAATTAATTACTATTTATGCACTTTACATAGCAATTAGAGCCACACCCCTCTTCTCCTTCCTGTCTCCACCTTTCCTCTGCCTTCCCCTGTTCCACTTCCTTACATCTGAGAAAAGGTTAAAACCCCTACCATCCCATCCCAGCACCTCATGATACAGTACTAATCACATCCTCTTCCCCTGTGGCCTGGTGAGGCAGCAACACCAGGAAGAAGTGATTGAAATGTATTCTTTAACAACAACAACATAATCAAAAGGCTATAAAGGAAGTAAGACATTTGCTGATATCTCGAATCCATCAATTACTAATGTTCAGAAAACATCAACAGGATTGTTTCAGTCTTAAATGTAAACTTTTAAAGTCAGACCAATATGTATTGGTAGACAAAAGATGAACTGTCATCAGAAGGTTCTGCTGTGTAAAGGAATTACATGGATAGTCATGCTTAGCAATAATAAGAAGCACTGACAAAGATCCCCAGCTATATATACAACTTTGAAAAGTTCATGTCTCATAAAGTCACTGAAGTGTTTATAAGTGATATAAGTAAACAAAGCAGAAACTCTGCTACAATGTTTGTTTGGTGTATTGTTGTGGTCCCTCACAGCATTTTATTTGACTGGCATCCTTTGTTTTATAATTTATTCCTTGAAGTTCTGTGGGATGCTGACCGGAGTGTTCTAGTACGTAGGGGATTTTTTGTGTTGCAACTTACTTGTCTATCAAATCACATCCAGCAACTCTCATTTCTTCAGCTGATCTGCGCTATATTAAAAAAAAGTGCACTGATAGCTTTAGTGAGAGGACTACAAGTGGGTCATTTCCTCAAAGAGCTACTCTCACTTTCTTTACCTAATTTGAATTGTATATACTTCATAACTACAAAGCTGGTCAATATAGATCTAATACCCAAATACCATAAGGATGTACAGAAAAAGGTGAGAAGCAGTAGTGCTAAAAATCATGTATGAATGAGAAGAAGGGCATGCAACCTTTAGGGTTGTTACATCACCTTTGATTAAGGTCCATCATATGTGAATAAAACTGAAAATGTATACCCTTAAAAATAGCAGAATTTGTCCCAGTTATTACACGGATATCAAGAGGTAGTCATTAGGAGGCATTATTCATTGAATTTACAAAATGTTTATTATTCTATGACAGTAAAGAGAATGAATTCAGTCATATTCAAGGATGTATTTTTGTTTGGTTGACAGTAAGATTTAGAGGCAATGACTGATAAAATTCTGTCTTGAATTATAGAGATGAAGCAGATACATTTGGGATCCTCTATTAAATGAATAATTTTCCTATCCTTTAATACACAATAACTTATTCAAGGGCAGGAACTCTTCTTTTCACTGTTTCACTCCCTACACTAAATCTAATACCTGGACAAAATAATCAATACAAGAAATCCTGCTATATGTAGAAAAAAGGAAAGGTTTGCACATTAGCTGTCATGAGAGATTAGAGTCACGGTTAATCTGCGAATTGAAGATTTAAAAAACAGACTGTTGAAAACTGACTCTACATCAGAAAAATAATGATACTTATAAAGAATATTTCCCCAAAGATAACAATATGTGGAATTTTTTCAGTGAGAACCGTCTACTCATTTTTAATATGTAATGCAACACAGTAACAGTGTCTGCCCCCAAAGACACTGTAAACTCAGAGGAATCACACTGGGAAGTTCAATAAGAATTTCAAAATATTATCATCAAAACACCTATATGAGGTCAAAAATAACTATTACTGTGAAGCTTTGCTATTCTATTAGAAAATTAGAGACATATGGAAAAAGTAAGATGGTGAATTTTTAATGAGCATTTATTTTATTTTTATTAATTATAGTTTATTCATTTTGTATCCCATCTATAGCCCCATTCCCCACCTCCTCCCAATCTCACCCCCTCCCTCTTCTTCGCCTATGCCCCTCCCCCAGTCCAATTATAGGGGAGGTCCTCCTCCCCTTCAAGATGGTGAAATTTTGATATTTTCAAATTTAATGAAAAGTAACCAATTGCAAAACTACTTAAAAATCATTGACCTGCTGTGAATATTCAATTTTCAGGTGATTTGATTTTACCTTGTTTTATAACAAAATGTGTCTGAAATAAACAATCCTTAGGCTGGCTTTATATTTGATGTTAATGAAATGAATGGTAATATAAGTATAGGCACATGAGAATGACTGATGGTGAATTGCTTTTATTTGATCAACAATTATTAAGCTGGCCCTTTCTCAAACAAAATTGCCCACATATACAAATAAGGGCTAGCATTCATATATGCAGAAAGAAAAAAAAACAAACAAATGGGTCATTACACATTAAAATGCTGAACACTAATTGCAAGCAAGATGAAGACAAATTTAAATTTTTCCTAATGAAAATGAAAACTATGAAAATGATATAATATGAACAGTACCTGTGACCTACAATTTTTTTTTCTGAAGTAATTCCTTTTGATTTTATCTAGGAAGGGGAAAGCTTTTTACCAGTCTCCTTTTTCACCTGGTTAAACTCTGTTGAACATGGTTTGTAAGCTCTTTTGAGGCTTTAAAACAATTAAAGCAAAATGAGCTTATACTAGTATTTCTAACTTTCCTTTTGACTTCATATATCTGTGAAAAAGAAGTAAGAAATGAATCATTGTTCTGTCAGTAATATCACATAATCTGTTCTTTTCGTTAAAGATTTATATGTACAGGGCTATCGAAACATCTTTTTTTACTATATTGTAGATTGGGAATGTTTTGAATTGAAAAATATGGGCAATATTGAAGTCAGAAAACCAAAGGTACTTATTACTAAGAGAACTAATTATTGCCTTCTTTTCTCAGAAGCCATGTTAGTTTCATAGATCTACAGAGGATGGGTCCCTATCACTAGCACAAGACAAGTGGGAATTTCCCTGGCTTTGAGGTTTGAGAATAGTGGAGCTACAAACACACTCAGAGGCATATAAAAGCTCCAGCTGGGAGCTCTGACTGCAAGAGCTTTCAAAGATCTTTGCTTTTCTTTCAGTGGAGGTACAGCACATAATTACAATAAATGTCCTAAATTCAGTTCCATAGGAGGTAGTTTGGAGGAAAATTTAGTGGGGAGCAATGCAGACAATACATCCCTTTAAAGAAGAAGATTATTATCACAGAAAGTGAAGGCTTAGCATGTCCCTCTTGCTGGGAGCTCTGTCTCCACAAAAAAGGAAGATCTCTGGCTTGATACTGTTTGTTTCTCCTTAATTCCCTTCTCTGTTTTTTTTTTTTTTTTCCTCCTAGTTGATTACAAGTTATTATAAGGAAACAGAAAATTGCGACAGTTTAAAAAAAAAAGAAAAAAAAGGCTTAGAGAAAGCTCACCAACCCAAGGACTGACTCTGATAAGCTTTATTTTCTTTCTCCAAAACAAACAAACAAACAAAACCTACCAGTTTTGCAGATTTCATTGATTTTTATTGGTAGTAGTAACTGAGTCAATATCAAGGAAGTAATTTCATGTATGGCACTCATCTTGCTCTAGCCCTGAGACTTACTTATTTATTTATTTATTTATTTATTTATTTATTCATTTATTTATTTATTATTACTTATTACAGTTTATTCACTTTGTGTCCAGGCTGCAGCTCCCCCAACCCAACCCTCCCATTGCTACCCATCCTCCCTTTTCTCCTCCTATGGTCCTCTTCTAGTCCACTGTTATGGGAGGTCCTCCACTACTGCTATCTGAACTTATCCATCAGGTCTCATCAGGGCTGGCTACACTGTCTTCCTATGTGGCCTGGCCAGGCTGCAAGATCCCCCCCATCCCTCAGCGGGAGGTGATCAAAGAGCTGGTTACTGAGTTCAGAGACAGAGCCTGATCCCCTCACTAGGGAACCCACCTGGAAACTGAGAAGCCTATGGGCTTTATGTAAGCAAGAGGTCTAGATCCTCTCCATGCATCGTCCTTGCAGAACTGGTCTGTGCAGGACCCACTGGGCTCGGATTTTTTTGGTTCTTTGTCTCCTTGTGGAGCTCCTGCCCCCTCCAAGTCTTTCTATCCCCCACCTTCTTCCATAAGGTTCCCTACCCTTTGCCCAAATTTGGCAATGAGTCTCAGCATCTCTTTCAATGGAGTCTTTCAGAGGCGCCATGAGGGCTAATATCTAGAATATATAAAGAACTCAAAATACCAACAAACCAAGTAATCCAATTAAAAAAAATGGTGTATAGAGCTTAACAGAGAATTCTCACTAGAGGAATATCAAATGGCAGAGAAACACTTAAAGAAATGCTCAGAGCCCTTAGTCATCTAGAAAATGCAAATGAAAACGACCCAGAGATTCCATCTCACACCCATCAGAATGACTAAGATCAAAAACTCAAGGGATGACACATGATGGAGATGTTGTGGAGAAAGGGGATCCTCCTCCATTGCTTGTGGGAATGTAACCCTGTACAACCACCTTGGAAATTAATCTGGCACATTCTCAGAAAATTAGGAATAGTGCTACTTCAAGACCCAGCTCTACCACTCCTAGGCATATATCTGAAAGGGGATAAACCATACAACAAGGACATTTGCTCAATCATGTTCATAGCAGCATTATTCATAATATTAGAATCTGGAAACAACATAGATGTCCCTAAACAGAGGAACGGATACAGATATTGTGGTACAATATCTGTAAAACGGAATACTACTCAGCTATTAAAAACAAGAAAATCACGAAATTTGCAGGCAAATGGTGGGAATTAGAAAATATCATCCTAGCTTAAACATGATAAGCTAGGGTCAGATGGAAGGGGAGGAGGTCCTCCCCTATCAGTGGAGTTGGAGGCAGGCAGGGAGGAGATGAGAGAGGGATGGGGAGAGTAGGAGGGAATGAGGGAGGAGGCTACGGCTGGGATACAAAATATATAACCTGTGATTAATATAAAATAAATAAATTACTAAAAAAAAAAAAAAAAGAAAAGAAAAGATCATCCTGAGTGAGGTCGCCCAGAAGCAGAAAGACACATATGGTATATCCTCACTTATAAGTGGATGCTAGCCAGATATTATAGGATAAACAAATCTATAGTCCTAAAGAAGCTAAACAACAAGTAGGAACCTAGGGAAGAGGCTAAAATTTCACTCTGAAGGGTCAACAGGAAAGACATTGGAAGTAGGAGAAGATAAGGAACATGACAGGAGCCTTCCACAGGAGTCTCTGAAAGACTCTATCCATCAAAGGAGATGTGGAGACTGATAGCCAAACTTTGGGCAGAATGCAGGGAAACTTAAGGAAGACTGGGGAAATAGAAAGACTGGAGGGGACAAGAGCTCCACAAGGAAAACAACAGAGCCCCAAATCCTGGGCCCAGGGGGCCCTGTACAGACTGATAGTCTAGCCAAGGATCATGCATGGAGAAGACCTAGAACCCATACTAAGAAGCTCAAAGGCTGCTCAGTTTTCAAGGAGTTTCCCTAGTAAGGGGTAGAGGAACTGTCTCTGCCATGAACTCAGTGGCTGGTTCTTTGATCACCTCTCCCTGTGGGTGAAGCCTTGCCAGGCCACAGAGAAAGATGAAGCAGTCAGCCCTGATGAGACTTGATAGCTAGTGTCAGATAGAAGGGATGGGGATCCTCCCCTATCACTGGACTAGGTAAGAGCCATGGGGAGGAGGGGAGAGGGAGTATGTAGGACTGGGAGGAGAAGAGGGAGGGGCTACAGATGGGATACAAAGTGAATATGTTGTAATAAATAAATAAATAAATGGATAAAATTTTAAGAAATTTAAAACAGTGAGGCAAGGCACCACATGACTGTAATCCCAGCACTCAGAAGGCAGAAGCAGACAAATCTCTGAGTTCCAGGCTAGTCTAGTCTACAAAGTGAATACAGGACAGCCAAAGCCACACAGAGAAACCCTGTTTGGAAAAACAAAACAAAACAAAAAGTTAAATCTGTAGATATTAGCAAGTAGTATATGGATTGAGAGTAAGATAGGAGAGAAAAGAGTCCACTGGAATTTGCATAGAGGCAAATTAATTCAATAGTTTGATAGGTACATATCATGAGTAAAACCATTGTGGTTCATCTACTTATTACAACTATAAGCTAAGAGAACATATTGAACAAATAACCTAAAAAATTATTACTTTGTAGAAAGTAATTTGAAAAATAAGCTCTGAGAGTTTAAGAGATAGACCTAATTTTGACAGGTAGGTGAATGGCATACTTACTGGAAAAGCCAAATTTAAGCTAAAAAGAATGACTTGTAGAAAGGCAGGTAAGGAGTAGGAATCAGAGGTGATAACACATGCAATGATTCTGAGAAGAAAAGAATTCAAATCCATAGAAGATGAAATTCAATATGGCTGGGGTACAATGAGCAAAAGCTTAGTCCACACAAAAGGCTAATACCTAAAACTAAGAAACATTGGCAGGTGCCAGGACAAAATGTGCCTCATAGGTTAAGATCAGTTAGCACAGTGGTGATAGCTAGGAATATGTCTCAGTGGGCAAAGAGTTTGTTGTATGAACAGAAGGACCTAAGTTCATCCCTTAACACTCATGGAGATGCACAAAGGCAAAATGTGCAACATCAGCACTGAGGAGAACAGAGGAAGTCACTGAGGAGGCCAGCCAGCCTTGCTGAAATAATGAGCTGCAAGTTCACAGAGAAACTCCATTCTCCCAAAATAAGGCAGATAAGTATGTAAAAAAGATACCTAATGTTGACTCCGGTTGTCATTCATGCAGACATGGACAAGAGCACTCATTCACATGTGCCCAAAAATGTGTATATGCTGTATTTATACAATGAAAAAACAAAAAAAGAAGGAAGAAAGAATGGAAGGAAGGAAAGAAGGAAGGGAGGGAGGAAAGTAAAAATAGAAATAAAAAAATATTGTGGCTTTAGGGTTGAAGGAAGTAAACAATAAGATGCAATACAAATATCCTCTAGATAGAGGGACAAAGACAAGACTGATTATTAGAAGAGCTGAAGTTAAAGTAGAAGATACAGTTAAAAGTATATGGTAACAATCAAAAAGAATGATCATGCTGCCTCAGACTATGGCAGTGCCAGTAAAGATGGAAAGCAGATCTCTGATGTATATTTCAGTTGTGATTAGGAAGAAGCTAATGACTTTTTTGATCAATTTTAATGCATAATTTAAGGCAGAATTCTGATTGCTATTAATTGAACAGTGAATGCAAAGTAAGGCAGTTGGGCGCTAATGAAGACTTCAGAAGAAGCTGATGATAGGAAGCAGAAAGAGGACAGTAAGTAGCAGAAACCTTGGGTCAGTAATACATTTTAATTCAACCATCTATCCATCTATTTTAGGCAGAAAGTGACAAGATTTATATTCTCCAAGAGAAGACCATAGTGCACTGACAAATTGAAGCAGCAACCTAAAAGCACAAGTACAGTAAGAAAGAAATAACGCTGTCCAGAAGTAGAGGGGATATTAATGTCCAAAGCAGAAATAGGAGTCATTTGTATATACTAGATCATCTAACTCATCGCCCTTTTCCCTTCTTTCTTTAGTAAATTACACTACTTAAAAGCACCTACTATGAATTCTAACTGAATTTAGCATCTAATATTTACTGTGAAATCTTGGAAAAGTTACCTTAGCTTGGTTGGCTTCAGATTCCTCAGCAGAAGTGCATAGCTAGTAACAGTGTCAACCTTGCAGTTTACCTCACAAATTATAAGACAACACAAATATTTCAACTGGCTTCAACTTGAGCAGATATTACATGAGTAACTACAGGTGTTGTGAGCTGATGTGTGCACTGTTGGTTTGCTCATATCTCACAATATAACTCCATAGCCATGGGTGTAGAGATAGCATTAACATGACTCGGGAATTATTGATTAAAAAACAGAAGTAGGTCATGAAGTTGGAAAGAGATGAGGGTTAGCAGTAGGGGGCATATGAAGGGGCCACAGTGAATATATATGATCAAAGTATGTTGTATAAATATATGAATTTTCTCAAAAATAAATTAAAAATACTATTTAAAATGTTACAAGTAAAAAAAAAATGTTAACATAAGCCAGGTACAGGGGTGCACACACCTGTAATCCCAGCATTTGGATTAGGGTTAGTGGATCTCCATGAGTTGAAGGCCAACCAAGTGAGTACAGGACAACCAAGGCTACACAGAGAAACACTGTCTTGAAAAACATCAACAAAAAAGTTAGCATAAAGTAAAATTTCATAAGCTTTTTGCAATCAGTAACACTGAAATTGTACCATTAGTTATAAAAATTGCCCATCTCCTTTTCTGATGTTTGACAAAGACCTGATAGGCTAAGGTCAGATGGAAGGGGAGGAAGACCTCCCCTATCAGTGGGCAGCAAGAGGGCCATGGGAGGAGAAGAGGGAGGGGTGGCCATATTGGGATTGTACAATGGAGGGAACTACAGTTGGGATACAAAGTGAATAAATTGTAATAAAAAATAATAATAAAGGGAGGGGTCTGAGGACTGACCTATCTTCTCCAGTAATTACCTAGCATGTGGGAGATTTGGGCTCAGTAACCAGAGCAACAAAAACAAACAGCATCCAAGAACAATGTTGACTAACTACAAACTTGGTTAGAGAAGTTGAGATAGGAAGCTATGTTGAGCGCTTAAACTAGAGAAAAGCTTCAGTCATAGAACAATAAAGCAACTTTGGAGGTAGAAGAGATACTAGAGGTATGAAGTGCTTTTTTTGTGTGTCACTAACATGAAAGAGCTTGTGGCAAATGAGAACAGATGAACAGCTAGAAGAAGAAATGGTAAGAAATGAAATGCAGAAGATTCTGAAGTCAGGAAAACACTGAAGAGTTTTGATATTAAAATCATAAATATGAACTTTTAATATGAATATACTAAATAATAATGACAACAGGAGAAGAAAGTTGAGGCCAGGGGCTTTACCAACTTAATGATTCAATTATTGTTGGGAATAAATATGGCTTAGAATAAAAGACTCCCCTCGCTGAGAATTGCTGACCCCCGAAGACAACAGCCATGCAGTTGGAACCTGACATTCCAGAGATAAGGAAGTCCCAGGGGGAACAACATTCCAAGATTGCAAGCTGCCCAGGCGCAACCGCTCCTCTCACAGGAATTTTACCTACCCCTCCCTGCTCCTTCCTTTCTCTGCTTTTAAAACTGGTACTTTTCACCCCATTAAAGGAGACCTTGACAAGGAAACTGCTTGGTCTCCTTCTTTCCCGCCCGCCCGTTTTTCTTTCAGGCTTGGCTCCCCTCGGACCCCACGAATAACTAGGTCCCGAGGGTCGGGGCAAATTATTATTGAGAATTCTGTTGTCCAAAGCTCTCTTCACATTAGGCAGCTGATATAAATTAAAGGGTTAAAAAGTATGATAGTGTCACAGAATAAATTTCATTTGATACTTTAGTACATGTTTTAACTTTATGTTCTTTTAAATCTCTAACTCACACTTTCCTCTAAAATTCTGTTTATAATTCAACAAATATTTACGGCCTGTTTCACACAAGAGACTGTACATACAATTAAACACTAAGGTTATTAATTATTACGGCCATTATTATATAATTAATAATAAACTTTTAAAAGAGTGGGCCTGGACTTTATTTAAGTCTCAATTGATATGCATAGGTAATTTACATTCTATGAACCTCTTAGAAATAATCCAGATTCGCTCTGACAACACTCCAGCAGACATACAGCAAAATATAATAAGAGTAACCATGGGGACTACAAGAGTTCATGTACATATAACCTCAAATATTTATGGTTATGTGCATAAATAGAAATCTCTTCCATTTTCTATTTTTGCCTTTAGTTCAGAAGGTATATTGTTTTTTATACTGTGGAACAAAGGATATTCTTCTTGTAAGACTTGCTTGACAAACTAATACATCTTCCTAGATAAAGTGCACTCAAGGAAAAATGGTTTCTGAGAAACTGTGTAGTGTACCTACTGTAAAACTCATAACCACCATGACGCAGCTGAAATCTCAGAAGGTGCATAGCCCTGCTTCAATTATAAGATGGATCTGAGCTGCTTAGGTTTCGAATGTGGACTTGGGGCTACAAATTTTATTATTTAGCACTCTGCTGAAGTGCTACTAGTTAATAAATAATACAGAGCCAATTCAGTTGACTAATAGATCTGATTTAAAAATAAGAGAAATATGTTCCCTAGGTACACTATATGTTCTATTTGATCCCAAATATGCTTGTGTGATTTCCTTTCCAAGTATTTGACAGATCTTTCTTTAATGTAGGCAACAGCATGACCTAGAATCAAAGAACTTTAAACATATGGAAGCATTTATTGTACATGTTAAAAAGAACATACTCAGTCCCATCTAACTGAGTGTCATATGAACAAGATTTTAAAACCACATAGTAAGAAATCAAACAAATTCTAATATAAGTATTTTCAAATATTATGGAATGTTTTGTTAAGTAGCTCTTATTTGAAAAACAGTGACATTTGTATTTAAAAAAAACCTTTGTTTACAAATGGAAAACAATCAGGGAGGCAAAGAAAGGAATTACTCATTCACATAACAAATAAATCTGTCCTGAATTAAAAAAAAAAAATTTTAGGCGTTGGGAATTTAGCTGAATGGTTGAGTGCTTGACTAGCAAGCTAAAGGCTGTGGGTTCAGTCCCCTGCTCTGGAAAAAAGTAGATTTTATTTCAAAGAAACTAAAATTCTAATGCCCTTTATATTCTCTTCCTGGCTAATTATTTGAATAGCAATCTTGTGATATTTTAAGGTATATGACTATATTCATTATACTCATTTTATATTACTTCAAACGATGGGGACAAGGAAAATGATTAAACTACAAGAGATACCTTTATAAATTATTTGTCCTCACAGAAGTAACACATTGCAAGCTCCCAATCAATTAATGACACTGTAGAAAATTTGAAAATACTTGTGATTTTTCTGACATAATATATATGGTAAAATTAGTTGCTAGCATTTTATTTTCATTTACCTAGATCTTAGACTTTTATTTCAGTCTAAGATTTCATGGAGCTAAAACCTAACATTTCCATCTAAAGGGAAGTAAATTAGCCAAGAGCATCACAGCATACTATTCTGTTTGCATTAATATAATTAAAAATCAGCAGTATTAAAGAGAATATCCTATGATGTGTTGACATATTTTGTGAATGTAGAAAGTAACCTAGTTATTTTTTAAAACCACAAATGCACATAAAGCTTTTTCTAAGTAGTTATAAAATAAAAGCTTTTTCTAAGTAGTTATATAATAAAAGAAATCAACTATGTATTTCTTCTGCTTTGTGAGAAGTGTATTCTTAGGCCTTTGGGATCAATACATACCACAACACCAAACTGCTCAGGCTCACAGAGATCATCATATTCACTCTTAAGCTGAGCTAGTTCTCGGAGTATATTCTGCTCAGGGAGATGTTTTACAAGATTCTAAAAAAAAAAAAAAAAAAAAAAAAAAAGCATAAAAGGTTAGTAGTTGATCACTAAGACTTTTAGGCATTCATCGACAACTCAAATAAGGATATTTAAATAAAAATCATTCTTTCAAAAGAGGTATGTCAAAATATTAAGGACTTATAGCTTCCATCATAGCTATATACACCTGAATCAGATTACCTGGAGTGATAATTTTTTTTTGCCACATTTCCTTTTTCTTTTAAACTACAAATGCTATTTTACTTTTTTAATTAACATTTGTATTTTATATTAATCACAGGTTATGTACTTTGTATCCCAGCCATAGCCACCCCACATTCCTTCCCTAGCCTTCCCCCATCCCTCCTTCATCTCCTCCCTGCTCCTTTCTAAGTCCACTGATAGGGAAGGATCTCCTCCACTTCCATTTAACTCTGGCTTATCAGGTCTCTTCAGGACTGGCTGCAATGTCCTCTTCTGTGGCCTAGCAAGGCTGCTAGGGGGTTGGGGGTGTCTAAGAGACAGCCATTGAGTTCATGTCTGAAATAGTCCCTGTTCCCCTTACTAGGGTACTGGATACTTGGATACTGAGCTACCCTGGGCTACACCTGAACAGAAGTTCTAGGTTCAGTCTCATAAAAGACCCCTGTGCCCAGATATATTTGGTCCTTGCGGAGCACCTGTCCTCTTCAGGTCATACTATCTCCCCCCTCTTTCATATGATTCCCAGTGTTCTGCCAAAGGGTTGGTTATGTGTCTTAATATTTGCTTTGATACCCTGCTAGGTAGAGTCTTTCCGAGGCCCTCTGTTGTAGGCTCTTGTTCTGCTACTTGTTTTCTCCTACATCCACTGTCCATCCCATTTGTCTTTCTAAGTGAGGATTAATCCTCTTACCCCAGGTCCTCTTTCTTGTTTATCTTCTTTAGGTGTATAGAGTTCAGTATGTTTATCTTATCTTATAGGTCTATATAAGTGCGTATATACCATGTGTGTCTTTCTGCTTCTATACAAGGGAAAAGAATAGACTTAACAAGAAATGCAAATCTGAATACACAGAAAAATCAATACTAAATAAATACATAATAAAAGCAGAAATCACACACTTCCAAATAAAGAAAAATCCAGGTTGTTATGGACTCAATAAAAATGTATAAAATAATTAAACTGTAATTATTACCATTTTGTCTTAAAATTTTATTAAAAAAAACAAGAGGAAGGAGTATTTGGTAACTTACTCTATGAAACCAGTACTATTGATATCAACACTACTAAACTGCAGCAGAAGAAAAAAAAGCTAAAGACTGATGATAAACCCCTTCTTTACAATGTGTGTACTTTTGGTTCACTTACCTAATCACTCTGATTAGAACATTTAGTACTATGGTGTATGTGAGTAGTAAGACAGGCTTAATTGACTTATTTTTTGATTCTGACTTAAAAAAATGGCATTGTCATCCAACATAAATTTCTTACACATTACTCATAAATAGTACATTTTCAAATCTATTCTGTCAAATCTTTTCTTTTATTAGAGACTTTAATCAATTCATGGTGTTAGTTTTATTAGCCTTGTAGCTAATACTTGGTAATTTATTTTCAATGTGACTTACATTTTTAAAAGTTATTCCTTGGTTATTCTATTATTAGATCTTTTTCATATCTCCAGGTCAAATGCCTGTTCATAAAAAAAAACTTAATAAAATGTAAAAGACTAAAATCATCAACAGCTTTTGAATAAAAATAGAAAAGGAGCTGATACAAATGACAGCAAAAATTGGGAAATCCTAATCATGTAGGAATGTTTGAACAAACTCTTAAAAAATGGTTCACAAATTCAACACAAAGGGAAGGTAAACAAGAAAATCAAAGAGAGCCTGGTTATTATGGGATTGAATAGTATAAATCAGATATTTCATCAGGGGATTTTTAAAGAAAGAAAAAGTGAGAAAAAGCAATAGAAAAATATTTGAAGAAAAATGATTAAAATTGAAATTCAAAGTCACATGAATATACACACTTAATTTCACAAACTTAAATATGTAACCTCAAAGTGATGTGCAGTGCAGTGAGGCACATTATAGTACACATTCAAGACTCAAAAACTAGTAAGTTTTAAGTAGTAATAAAAGAGAAGACACATGTCTTATACAAGTGTTTTTTTTCTTTTTTAATTTAATTTTATTTATATATTTATTTATTATAATTTATTCACTTTGTATTCCTGCTGCAGCCCACTCCCTTGTCTCCTCCCAGTCCTACCCACCCTCCCTCTTCTTCCCCTATGCCCTTTCCCTAGTACCCGGATAGGTGAAGACCTCCTCCCCTTCTATCTGACCCTAGCTTATCAGGTCTCATCAGGACTGGTTATGTTGTCTTCCTCTGTGGCCTGGCAAGGCTATACCACCCAGGGGAAGTTGTTCAGAGAGCCCAACACTAAGTTCATGTCAGAGATAGCTCTTGTAACCCTTACTAGAGTACCCATTTGGAAAGTGAGCAGCCAATGGGCTTCCTTTGAACAGGAGGTCTAAATCCTCACCATTCATGGTCTTTAGTTGGAGTATTGGTCTCTGCACAATCCCCTAGGCCCCTTTTTTTTTCTTTTTCTTGTACAAGCAACCATGGGAGCCAGAGAGCAATCAAACAATCTATCAATAAAAATTACCTGAGAAATACAATTAAAATTCTGTCAAGCAAAAAAAAAAATCCAATTCATCAATGAAAAAACAAACAAACAAACAAAAAGATCAAACTTATTTTTTTTGTATGTGATCATGCAAATGATCAAAAATGAGTGCATGGATGCACACACACATCCATACCACATGCATGTACAGCCCAACCCTATTAAAGATAATGAATGTTGTAAAACTTAATTTCTATTCCATTTATAATCGATTCAAAATAGTATCCAAAAAAAAAAAAACATTGTTTCACATTTACCACAATGTTTTTATGAAGAAACTGAGAATATTATATGCTGATATCTTAGGGTTTCTCTTGCTATGATGAAACACCATGACCAAAAGCAAGTTGGAAGGGGAAGAAGGTTTATTTGATTTACACTTCTACATCATTATTCAGGATTAAAGAAAGTCAGAGGCAGAACTCAAACAAGGGCAGGGCCTGGAGGCGGGAGTTGACACAGATGCCATCTAAGGGTCCTGCTTACTGGCTTGCTCAGTCTGCTTTCTTCTAGAACCCAGAAGAACCAGCCTAGAAATGCAACGATCAGAATTTACCAACATGTCCTAGCTCATTCTAACATAGCTCTCTCCTTTTTTTCTCTTCAAAAAACATTCACATCTTTATTTGCTGCTGTTTCTGCCTCATTCAGCTTCAGCTACTTTGTCTCTTTGCCTTCCTTAAGAAGGATCTAGTATGCAAGAGAATGTTGGTTCTTGTTTACACATCCACTCTGTTAGTCTGTGTCTTTTTATTGGAGAGTTGAGTCCAGTGATTTCAGAGAGATCTATGACCAGCGACTGTTAGATCTTTTTTTTTTTTTTTTTAATGTTGGTTGTGGTAGTATATTTGTGTCTAAAATCCTAAATTTCATATGGAATAACAAAAAAAATAAGAAAAGCTAAAACAATCATCTACAATAAAAGATCTTCTGGAGGTATCTCCAATCCATGATTTCAAATTGTACTATAGAACAACAGTCATAATAACTGCTTTGTACTGATATAGAAACAGATTGGTGGATCAATGGAATTGAATAGAAGACCCAGAAATAAACCCTCATACCTACAGACATCTGATTTTTTTTTTTACAAAGATGTCAAAACCATACATTGGCAAAAAGATAGGATGTTCAACAAATGGTACTGGTATAACTGGATGTCTTCGTGTACAAAAACTTGAATAGACCCATATGTTACCCTGCAAAAAAATAATGTCCAAGTGGATCAAAGATCTTAACATAAAACCAGACACACTAAATCTGTTCAAAGAAAAACTGGGAAAGAGCCTTGAACTTATTGGCACAGAAGACAATTTTCTGAACAGAACACCCACAGTTCAGGATCTAAAATCTACAATTAATAAACAGGTCGTTGTGAAAATTAAAAGCTTCTGTAAAGCAAAGGACACTGTCAGCAGAACAAAAACGGCAGACTACAGAATGGGAAAATGATCTTCACTAACCGTACATACGATAGAGGTCTAATATCCTGAATATATAAAGAATTCAGGAAATTAGATACCAACAAATAAATAATGTGATTTAAAAATGGGGTACAGAGATAAACAGAGAATTCTTTGTAGAAGAATATCAGATGGTAGAGAAACACTTAAAGAAATGCTCAATGTTCTTTGAAATCAGGAAAGGGAAACCAAATGATTCTGAGATTCCACATTACATTCATCATCAGGGAGCCACAAACCAAAGTGAACTTAAGGGACAATTGCTAACCCATGTTCACAGAAAACAACCTAGAT
Organism: Pachyuromys duprasi; assembly: GCA_028658305.1. Classification (NCBI taxonomy): domain Eukaryota; kingdom Metazoa; phylum Chordata; class Mammalia; order Rodentia; family Muridae; genus Pachyuromys; species Pachyuromys duprasi. The sequence goes on from CM053742.1 coordinate 63,006,015, forward strand.
ATTCCTCAACTGAGGAATGGAAGTAGAAAAGATCATCCTGAATGAGGTATCCCATAAGCAGAGCCATTCATGGTATATATTCACTTATTAATAGATATTTGCCATAATATATGGGATAAACATACTAAAAATCTATACTCCTAAAGAAGCAAAACAACAAGTAGGACCCTAGGGAAGATGCTGAAACTTCATTCAGATGGGAAAACAGGATAGACACTGGAAATGGTGGGAAAGGAAACAGGACTGGAGCCTACCACAGATGTCACCTAAAAGACCCCAACCAGCAGTGAATAGAAGCAGATGCAAAGACCTATAGCCAAACTTTGGGCAGAGCATAGGGAGTGTTATGGAAGAAGGCGGATATAAAAGGACCTAGAGGGAAAAGGATTACTTCACCTATTAGTGTAGTATGGAAGAAGGGGAGGGAACAGAGATGGAGGGTGGGTTCAGAAAGAGATTAGGGAGGGGTTTACAACTGGGATACAAAGTGAATGATTTGTAAATAATAATAATAATAGAATAAAAATAAAATATAAAAGGTCCTGCGCATGTTCAGTGGTAGAGTATGTGTTAATATGTCAGATGCCCTGATTTTAATTCCACCCTTTACCTATGTGTCCCACACCCAAGAAAAGGAGGAAAGGAAAAGCCTTGCATCACCGATTTTCAATAAAACATTCATTTTTGACACTCAGAAGTTTTCTGTATACCAAGTAGTATTTTCTTCCTCTCTCTACACAATTACTCCTAGAGTAGTTTTAGACAGGAAATGTGGGTGAGGGGTGAGGGAAGGAATCACTTTCAGCTACTGTGTGGAAATGGCAAAATTTATTAAAAGAAAGTGCAAGTTCTTTACAGTAGAGGATTCTGGAAAACAAAAGTCATAGGAGAGTGACTAGGAACAATTATCTGTTAAATAAACATATACTCAAACAAACAATATTATTATTTTAAAACTCATATTATCTTAGAACTCAAGACTTGGAAAAATTACAGCTTTTGAATTTAGTGTTTCATTCATATTGAAACTCCTGCTCTGTAAATAAATTGAAAAGTTCAGCTAATAGTTCATATACCCAATATAAGTGTCACACAAGGAAAGCTAGACATAGTAGTAGAAACTGGAAACAAATAAACAAAATTAACCTTTAAATGTAATAGAGTCTAAACATAGTTGGGCAAATGTCCTTCTTGTATGATTTAGCATCTTTAGGATGTATGCCCAGGAATGGTATAGCTGAATCTTGAGGTGGCAGTATTCTTAATTTTCTGAGAAAGTGGCATATATTGATTTCCAAAGTGGCTGTACAAGGTTCTATTACTGGTACATCCTCTCCAGCATGAGTCGTCCCTTGAGGGTTTTTTTTTTTTGAGCATATTATTTGTTTTAATAGATTCTAGCTTGGCTTCTACAATGAACAGTTTTAGGTTACTTTTACAATAAGTTACTTTACCCTAATTTTGTCCTAGGTGGAGAGCCCCATGATAAAGTCTTTAAAGCCAATGTTAAACACTTATTCTAAGATATTTGTGGAAGATTGCTGGAAAATTGGTCATAGAGACACAGAAATAAGATAGGATTATAATAGATCACTTCTGAAATGGAAAACAAAGTCTTAAGAATTGAGACACCAGAAAGGCAATGAATGTCCAGTGCAAGCCTGGACTGGCTAGTATGTCCCAAATAGAGAAGCTACAGCTCAGATCTGGTCAGATCTAATCAAATAGTGGACAAACAGAATAGAGGTCCTGACAGAAACAATGGCAATTCAGTAACACAGAGCTGCACAGATTCTCAGAACAAGACTTTGCAAGGAAAACCTCTATGCAAAGTAGCTAGCCTTAACATGCAGAATGAACACTGACCAATCAGGATTGCCCTCATTTACATAGCAGGAATGATACTTTCTCCCTTGAGTTTTTGATCTTAGCCATTTTGATGTGTGAGGTAGAATCACAGGATCATTTTGATTTGCATTTCTGGCATGACTATAGACATTGAGCATTACATTAAGGGTTTCTCTGCCATTTGATATTTCTCTATTGAGAATTCTCTGTATACCTCTGTTTCCCATTTTTTAATTGGGTTATTTTGTTTTTTCGGTGTTTACTTTCTTTACTTCTTTACATATTTTGGGTATTAGCCCTCTCTCAGATGTAGGGTAGCCATAATTGGAAAACAACCTAAATGTTTCTCAACTGAAGAATGGATACAGAAATTGTGGAACATTCACAGAATGAAATACCACACAGCAATTACAGACAAGAAAGTAATGAAATTTGTGGGCAAATGGTGAGAACTATAGAAGATCATCCTAAGTAAAGTAACCCAGAAATAGAAAGACACATATGGTATATACTGACTTTCAAGTGGATATTGGCCTTATATTATTGGACAAACATATGAAAATCTATAGTCTTAAAGAAGCTAAACAGCAAGGATGATGCTAGGGAAGAAGCTGAAAAGTCACTCAGAAGGGCAAACAGGATACATATCAAAAGTAAAAGAAGACAAGGAACAGGAGAAGAGCTTTCCACAGGGGGCCTCTGAAAGACTCTACCCATCAGAATATCAAAAGAGATACTGAGACTCATAGCCAAACTTTGAGCAGAGTGCAGGAAACCTTATGTAAGAAAAGGGAGGTAGGAAGACCTTGAGAGGATAGGAACTCCACAAGGAGACCAACAGAGCCAACAAACCTGGGCCCAGGAGGTCCTGCAGAGACTGATACTCAAACTAAGAGCCAAGCATGGAAAGGACCTAGACCTTCTGCACAGAGGAAGCCCACGGGCTGCTCAGTTTCCCTGTGGGTTTCCTATTAAGGGGAACAGTGGCTACCTCTGACATAAACTCAGTGGCAGGTGGGCTCTTTGATCACCTCCCCCTGGGGAGTGCAGCATTGACAGGCCAGAGGAAGATGACACAGCCAGTCCTTATGAACTTATAGATAGAAGGGGAGGAGGTCCTGCCCTACCACTGGGCTAGGGATGGGGTATAGGGGAAGAATAGGAAGGGTGGATTGGAGTGGGAGGAGATGAGGGAAGATGTACAGTAGCCATTCAAAGTGAATAAAGTATAATAAACAAATAAATTTAAAAAAGAAAAATCTGTAATAGATTCTGAAAAATTACTAGGTGATGGGCAAATGGTGTCCAAGCTTTAAGTCATTATCCATACTACTCCCTTCCCTTCTTCTGCTTTAATAGCATGCTCTCTCCACAACTACTTCCAAATTTGTGTTACAAGGATCAATTCTGGGTGAGTGAAAATTTAAATATAGAAAATATCAGTGAGTTGAAGTTTAATTAGAAAACAACAAAGGAGAAAGCAGCAAGCATACCACCAAATGAAATTTTTTCCTTATCTTTTATGCTTCATAAATTCACTTTCTGATAACTGTCAGTGTTATTTTAAGAAATTTCTCCTAACAGACCACACATTTATAACTACATTTTACAAGTGTGCAATTATTCTATAATGCTTCCAAAACTTTGCTTCTTTTAAGTTTTAATTGCACATGTAAAGGTTACTTAAGTAAAGGTATTGAACCATACTGCCCTTTCCTTCTTGACAAAACATAACCTTTCTTTTTTTGTCTTATATCTCATTATGTCATTTTAGTAGTAGAGAACTGAGTTAAGATCACTCTGATTAAGTATATAATTTATCAGTATAAATGGATGAGAGCCAATATTTCTTTAAAAATATATTGTTGCAGTATTTTCTAGCCATCTACAGATGGATAAATAAAAAGATAGTGAAATTGTTTTAATTTCTATTTATAAGTAAACACTTGCTTATTAATGAAGACAAGGATGTTTTTCTCAATACTTGGCTCAGTTGCTGTAACCTTAACAAAACCTTCTCTACTTGCTTGAACAGAAAATTCAATTCATTAACTGTTATAGCTTATTAATGGGGAGGGCCCAGCCCATTCTGGGTGGGATCATTCCTGGGATGGCAGTTCTGAGATCTTTAATAGAGTAGGATGAGCAAGCCATGTGGAGTAACCCAGTAAACAGCGCCCCTCCATGGCTTCTCCATCAGCTCTTGCCTCCAGGTTCCTGTCCTGTTTGAGTACCTGTCTTGACTTCATTTGATGACGAACAACAATATGGAAGTATAAGCAAAAATAAACCTTTTCCTCTTCAACTTGCATTTTGGTCATTATGTTTCAAGCAGCAGCAGAAACCCTAACTATAACAGTATATTTAAGGCTTTAAAATCATATTTGTGTATTCTTGTTCTTTGTTCTCAGAGTTAAATGCAAACAGTAGCAAAGCCTGGTACTGTCCTTACATTTTCTTTTATACACAGTTTACCTCCTATGTCATAACCACATTATTCATTAGATACTGTGCTACTGGAGGATTACACTTTTCAAAGAGCCAGTATGTTCCTGAGAAACCACAAGCAATGGTAGTATATGTTCCAATTGATATAAAATACAATTGCTCTCAAGTAGGGATGGAGGAAGTTTCTCCTTTTGATCAGAAATACCCAATATTTCTGTAAATCTAAGCTTCATAACAAATATAAATTGAACTGATATAAAAACTCTACACAGCTAAATTCATCCCTACCCTTTTATCAAATTCCCATAATGGGACCTTCCTGTCACTGACACTGATGATATACACAGCTTTTACATTTACAAATGAAGAGTTACCATTTCAACCACAGTTAATGTTAGCATGATTGAAGCCCTAGAGTCAATCCCCCGAACTGAATAAACAGCAAACAGTAAATGAAAATGAAAATACACAACAGACAAATTTAGATATTGATACCAAAAGTGAGAATATAATACTAGTTTATAGATGCATGAATTTAATAGGACATAAATAGGATATATTCACACAGGGAGGCAGAATCAGGCAGATCTCTGTGAGTGCAACGTCAGCAGGTCTACAAAGCTAGTTCAGGACAACCAAGGGTACAAAGAAAAACCTTGCCTCGAAAAACATGGATAGATAGATAGACAGATAGATAGATAGATAGATAGACAGACAGACAGACAGACAGACAGACAGACAGACAGACAGATAGATAGATAGATAGATAGATAGATAGATAAACAGGCAGATAGACTGATAGATAGATATATAAGGTATTTTGATCTGATGCTTCAGAAAAAAATCTGTCACTACTTAGCAATTTTGAAGATACATACATTTCATAAACCATCGATTCTGAAACCCTAGAGGCAGCACTAATAAACTATTGTATTGGAAAGAACAAAGGAAGGTCTATATACAGATAAAAGTACCCTACCCCGAAAGGGTACTTTTTGTGTAAGTTTGAGTTAATTTTATAAATTTTGTACTTCCAACATGTGTGAGATAGTATATCATCAGATATAACGACTTTAAGGATTGATAAAAACAGTATTTTACATAAGTATTTAAAGCAACAGCATAGATACTACCAGTATTTGTATTAATAACATAAATCAAACAGTAATAAAATCAGTACAAACAACTAAAATGTTTATTGACACAATAAAAGGCCATTTAAATACAGAAATACATCTGTTGTAGAAAATTATATCATGAGGCGAACAGAAAAACTTTCAAAAAATAGAAAAACATTTTAAATATTTATGCTATACTATACCTTTTACAGAACTTTTTATATTTATTTATTTTTATATCAATCACAGGTTAGGTATTTTGCATCCCAGGCGTAGCCTCCTCCCTCATTCCCTCCCACCCTCCCACTCCCTCCCTCATCTCCCTCCTCCCCGCCCCCTCCAAGTTCACCAACAGGGGAGGACCTCCTCCCCTTCCATCCAACCCCAGCTAATCCT
>CM053742.1:63011924-63042046 GCA_028658305.1 Pachyuromys duprasi
TTGCTTGTTTTCTCCTCCACTCAATGTCCATCCCATTTGTTCATTCAAACAAGCATTGATCATACCAACCTGGGTCCTCCTTCCTTTACAGAACATTTTTAAAAGAAAAAAAAAAACTAAATATATATTAGGATTGCACATTGATATGTGGCAAAATCATACAGAACAGAATGAGGTGGTTGAGCTCCAGTGTGAGGGTCTTGTTTGCTTCTGTAAAGAAGAATAACGAGTGGACATCATTCGCATTGATACTGTGGAAACTGTTATATGCTGTCTTCTGAATCATACACATAAAATATTAAAGAAGTATCATGAAGAAACATTTTGTGAAATTTAATTGAAATTTCTTGTCTTTCAACTTTTCTGACATTTCTGTGATCATTTATATTGTGATCTTAAACTTTATGGTGGGAGAGGAATCCAAGATGGAGGCAACCAGTTAGCATAGTATCTAAGAGGCAGAGGATCTGAAACTTCAAAATGGGTAAGTGGAGGGGGTGGCTGAAGCCAGAACATCAACTTTGAGGCTTCCCAGGCTAGAGGGGACAACCTTGAGCTGGGCCAGATTGGATCCAGGTCAGCCATCCATGTCTCTGTCTGAGAGTGGCGACTTCTGAGCCACAGCCCTTTCCCTTGCCCAGGCAGCAGCAGTGGCTACTGCCCTAGGGGCTCCTGCTTGATGAATGAGATGGCAGAGGCGGTAACAGAGCTGTCCCCAAGTATGGGCCTCCCTGCTCAGCAGCAGGATGCCTTAAGTAAGATCCTTCCTGCCTGGTGATCACACAGCAGACACCATTGATGGATCTCCCACACTTTCATTTGTACCTGAGGGCCTAAATCTAAGTGTAGAAAACCTTGGGCCCAATGGGCTTTCCACATAAACCTGCCCTTCTAGTGAATGCCTGCAGAGCCCCAGATCCGGGATCCCTCTACCTAGCAGACAGACATCTGATCCCTAATACCCATACCCACACCCTTACTGTGGCCAACATAGGGGTCCTTGGGACAGCCCTGTTCTGTGGGTCTCCCAGTGGAGTCCAGGCAAACAATTACTGGAGCCAATGGTGGTGCAACCCAAACAGATCTGAGTGAGTATGACAGGCCTGTGGACCACTGAGCCATTCAGGGAACCTGCATGCACATGCACACTGCATCCAACAACCATTCCTGAACTCCTACCTGGGATTACACTCCACCTTCCAGGCATCTACACGCCCTAGCACCCAGTCCTTCAAAAAACACTTTACAGACAATCCCACAATTGAGCACATGTGCTTGCGACATTTCTCCCTTAGTGACAGCTGAAACACCAACATCCACCCTCAGACTGGTGGACTTTTCTGATCTACCTGCAGAATATTCCAGACTACAGGGGAAGACAAACCCATTCTGCAGTATAGGCTTCAGGAACAAACAAGGAAGGTTGCACATAAGCAGATGGCTAGAGGCCAGCATAAGAACATATCCATCAAAAAAAAAAAAAAAAAAAAAAACAAAAAACAGGACATCATGGTTTCACCAGCAAACCCATAAAACAATTGATATTTTAATTCATCAGAAATGGAGGAAAATGATCTCAAATCTATGCTTATCCAATTATTACAGACACAAAAAGGAAATAAATAAATATCTAAAAGAAATACTAGGAAATAAAGACAAAGAAATAGAGGCACAAGTAGAGGGACATAGAGAAGAAATGGGCGAAAAATAGAGGCCATCATGGACAGACAGGACTCCAAATACTATCAGATAAAGGAAATACTGCAAGACGTGAAAACAGAATTAGACTCAATAAAGACAACACCCACAGAGAAACTCCTGGACATGGAAAAACTTGCAAAAAAATCAGAAAGCCCAGAGATAAACATCAACAACAGAAGATATGGAGAAGAAAATCTGAGGCGCTGAAGACACAGTCGAAGAAATCAATACATCTCTCAACAAAGACATAAAATCAGGAAAGTTCCTGACACAAAACATCCAAGATATCAAGGACATCATGAAAAGACAAAACCTAAGAATAATAGGAATTGCTGAAAAAGAAGATTCCAGGTTCCAAGGTGCAGAAAATATTTTCAAGAAAATTACAGAAGAAAAATTTTCCAAACTTTAAGAAGGAGATAACCGCAAATATACAAGAGGCTTACAGAACAAAAATAGATTAGGCCAGAAAAGAAATTCCTCATGTCACATAATAGTCACTAAATCTACAGAACAAAGAAAAAAGATTAAAAGCAGTAAGGGAAACAGGCCAAGTAATATATAAAGGTAGACCTATCAGAATCACACCAGACTTCCCAACAGAAACTAGGAAAGACAAAAGGGCATGGGCGGATGTCATGCAGACTCTAAGAGACCTCATATACCAGCCCAGACTACTATACCCAACAAAATATTAAATCAACGTAGTTGGAGAAAACAGAATATTCCATGACAAAACTAAACTTAAACAATACCTACACAGAAACCTAGCCCTACAGAAGATACTGGAAAGAAAACTTCAATTTAATGACAACTACACCCAAGAAAACACAGGATATATATAACATTACAACAAAAAATTAAAAGAAAGGAAGCATTGAAACATATTAAAACTACCAACTCCACAATAAAAGGAATTAACATTCATTGGTCACTATTATCAATAAACATCAACAGACTCAACTCTCCAAAAAAATATACAGACTAACATGATGGTTGCAGAAACAGGATCCAACATTCTCTTGCATCCAAAAACACAGCTCTGCAACAAAGCTAAACACTACCTTAGAGTAAAGGGCTGGAAAAATGCTTTTCAAGAAAACAGACACAGAAAAACAAGAGGGAATAGCCATTCTAATATCCAAATAAAAGAGACTTGCAACCAAAATTAACCAAACAAGATGAGGAAGGACACTTACACAGGAGGACATCGAAATCCTGAACATCTATGCCCCAAATAAAAAAAGCACCTGCATTTCTAAACAAAACATTATTAAAGTTTAAATCACACATAGACCAAAACACCTTAATAGTGAGAGACTTCAATAAACAGTCCACTTTCACCAAGGGACAGATCATCTAGAGAGAAGATAAATAGGAAATAATAACACTTACAGAGGATCAAATGGACCTCATAGTTGTCTACAGAACCTTTCACCCAAACACAAAAATGTATACCGTCTTCTCAGCACCTCACTGAACCTTCTCATAACTTGAGCACACAGTGAGAAATAAAGCAAGCTTCAACAGATGCAAGAGGATTGAAATAATCCCTTCTATCCTGTCAGACCACTATGGCATAAAACTAGACCTCAACAACAACAGAAATAACAAAAATCCTACATACACATGGAAACTAAACAGCTCTCTACTCAATAACAGCTGAGTCAGGGAAGAAATAAAAAAAAAAATAGACACTTCCCAAAATTCAAAGAAAAGGAAGATACAAAATACAAATTGTGACTAATTCTGAAGAAACTGAAAAGAATAAACAAACAAATAAGGATACTGATACAGTCAAATTCAGCATCCTATCAAAAAATTATATTCCATAATATTCTGAAGAGTTAAGGACACACAGAAACAAGCAGAGAAAGAACAACTATAAACAACATTTTGAATATAACATGGGCACAGTTTTATAAGAAGATAGTTACATCATATTTTAAGAATTACCAATTACATCTAAGGAAGAAAGGGATAGGAATAACAGGACAAGCATGTAGGGCCTCGACACTATGCAAAGAATTACAGGCAACTAATGAATCCTGAGAAAAGGTAAAATAGTCTTCTCCACAGAAGAGCATATCAATTGGTAATCCAAATCAAATAGTCAAACCTGAAAACATATATACAAGTATCACAGAGAATGAGCAGATAGTATTTAGCAACGTATATATGTATGGATACATATACATATATGCACGTAACAACAATTAATGAAAAAAGATACCATGAATTTGAAAGAGCACCAAAAAGCATACAGGATGTTTTGCAGAGGGGAAGGGACTAAAGATTATTATATTATAATATAATATGAAGGACCAGAAATACATAGGACAGGCCTTTTCTTAGAAAAAAAGAAAAAGAATATAATTTTATTGGGGGATTCTTTTAAAGTAACATTTAGATGTTCACTTAAAAAGTTATTAAGTTTTACATAAATGACTATGAAAGAGAAGTTAAAGCTAAGTAAATATCAAAAAAATCGCTAACATTCATATTTTACTGGTTTAGTACGTTATATTATACAAAAATTTTAAAATATTTTCAAACCTAATCTTATGCTTATATTACTTAGAGGAATAAATTTTGCATTAGGTAGTGCTGAGGAATTTAAGGAAGTCCCCATTTCTTGGATGATAGGCACAAGGTGTTACAAGGAATAATGAACTGGAACCTAAAACAAAATGTCTTATTTTCTTACCACACTGGGAAATTTATTACTAGTATAAAATTACTAATACCAAAAAGTAGAAATTATAAAGAAACGATGCCACAATTATCCATGGCACTTCTGCTGGCAAGTTTTATGTCAATAATGGCACAAGCAATAGGAGGGAGTCTCATTTGTGAAAATGCCTCCTTAGATCATGCTGTCTCCTCAGAAACACCACAGAAGAGTATAAAAGGCAGAGTGGATCTGAGGATAATAAGAAAACACAGCCTTCTGAATCAACATGAGTAAAGCTCATATGAACTCACAGAGAATAAGGCAACATGAACAAATACTTCACTGGTCTACACCAGGTATTTTGGGGCTTTTATTTTGGCATCCAAGTTAGTGTTTTTATGGGATTCCTGAATATGTGAATTAACAGGTGTCTGATTCTTTGTGCCTTTTCTTGGTCTCTTTTCCTTCTTGGCTTGCCTTGTCCAACTTCAATGTGATAGTTTTTATTTTATTTTATTACATTAAAAATGAATGAATGAATGAAAGATAATTTAGCAAATATGGTAAAGATTAACAACTGAATTGTGATTCATACCTGCTGAGAGAAAAAATCAGTTGTCACCAATAGAATGACACTGAATATATAAATCACTGTAGGTCAGTAGCTGACTGATATACAATGGACTCGTTTTTGTGTCTGTGTGTTTTCATTTGGTTTCATTTTGTGTGTATGTATGTGTGTGTGCCTTTTCCTATTTTGGGGTGGTGTTTTACTTTGTTTCTTGGTTTGTGAATTTTTGCTGTTTTATTGCATTGTTTTTGAGAAAGAATTTAATGATGGATGGTTGGGGAGTATCTGGAAGAACTTGGGAGAGAAAAGTAATATGATCAAAATATATTTAATTTAAAAATTGCTTTGAAAATTAGGCTATAAGGGAGCCTGTAATGATTTAAATATTAATTCATGTGGGAGGGCCTAGCCCATTATGGATAGAGCCATTCCTAAGCTGATGGTCCTGAATTCTATAGGAGAGTAGACTGAGGAAGCCATGTAAGCAGTACCCCTCCATGGCTTCTGCATCAGCTTCTCCAGGTTTCTGCCTTGACTCTTTCCAGTGATGAACAGAGACGTGGAAGTTTAAGCAAAACAAACCATTTCCTTCCGAAGTTATTTTTGGTCACAGTATTTCATCACAGAAACCCTAAGACTCCACACAAGGAAGAAAACTCAACAGCTTATTTGCTTTTCCTATGAAGCAAGTTATCTTCAACTCGGTTCAGCTATATGCATTGTAGAAAAATAAAATGAAGATCAAAATTTTTACTCTTAGCTTTCTAACAAAACTGAATAATTGTATTATTTACTTTGATGTCACTAGGAATCCTTCATTTAGGCTAAAATAAATAATGATCATATTAATAGTAGAATAATACTTTCAGTTTACCAAAAGACTACTGATTAATGGACAGATAGAATTCAAATTCATTTTGTTGTCTTTAGTAACACTGGGTATTTATTCTTTGTTAACAAGCTACCTATTTATTGTAGGGCACAAGTAATAATAAGTATCAATAAATCTGCATGTCATGTGCTAAAGATGTTTTAAAATATAATTAAGTATCAACTCAGATTTCTAATTAGAAACATTGTACAACATGCTTAGATAGAAACCCTTTAGTAGATACATGTTATTCCTTTCCGACTGTAAAATCAATTCAATCACTCACCTATAGACAACAGTAGGAGAAAATGTAGATAAAGAAGACCTCAATGTGCAGTCAGAGTCTTCCCTGGCTCCACATGCCTCTTTCCTTGGCTGACTCTCTCTGGCCAACCCCTGCCTCCCTGGTCCTCCTAGCCTATGCCCTCTCTTCTGTGCTCCAACCCTTCATGTCCATTCTCCATAGCCTAGCCCCCTTGCCCACTGCTCAGGGGCTGAGGCTTTCAAGATGCTCTAGACTGTGTTATGGGGGAAAATGAACACGCCTAAAACAATCTGCTTTTTACTGTACTTTTAAAAGGTGTTTCTTCTTATAAATTTGATGTGTTAATTCTAGAAAACTCAGAAAGTGAAATGCAATAAAGTGTGAGAAAATGTCTGAATGCTTTATAGTGAGATTTTTCTTTTGTGGGTATGGATATTTTACATTCTTGATCATCTATGTTCTTTATAATACAATTTCTGCTCTTACTTTCTCTCTAAACATTATGCATGATCACTAGCGATTTTTGTAGATAGGCTAAATGCCGAAAATATGTGTTATTACATAGTGTTATTGTAATTTTCTCAACCTTCTGATTTTTGCAGATATACTATATTGCTGATAATATGTTATTACATAGTGTTATTGTAATTTTCTCAAATTTCTTCCAGTTGTTGGAAATTTAGGTTATTTCCAAATTTTCAGTCTGACAAATAATGCTGTGATCGATCTTGTGAATACAATGTTTTTATGTATTTCAAAATATTACCTTAGGATTGTCTTTTAGTGCCAAGTTATCTAAAACAGCTCTGTTTTCTCTTCACTCTTGCTACTATAGCATACTAAAGTTAGAGAACAAAGTTAACGAGCCTATAAATAATTAACACAATACCAAGAAAAAAAACCTGTACTTCTAAAATAATAGTTGAACGTTGTATCCTGCTTTGACTTCTGATTATGACTGATTATGACTGACAGGAACCATTATTCTCACTGTATTATAGTTGGGTGTTTGCATTTGCAGTTGTATGACTTTGTGTGGTCATGGTATGGGTCTTACCTTTTAATGTAATAAAATGAAATGCTCTTAAAATCAATGAACTAAGTATCATATCAACTAAGTAATGAACCCAGATTTATTTTGTGATATTATTATCATTAAATGGGTTCATTTTGTTATGGAACTATAAAAATAAATATATAAAAATTGAATCAGTATATCAGCAACAGAATTAATTCTCACTTGGATTTTCCTTCTTGTCTGTTAATCTACAATACTTAAAAATTAGTTAACATATAGTTATATAAAATATATATTTATACTATACTATCCTATGATGTAGTATTTTAATTTTACTATCTTAAAATAAATTCTAACATAAATCTCATATATCTTTAACAGCTATAATGACTGGATAAATTCTAATTTGCATTGGAGATACAGAATTACAAAAACTTGGAAAAAGTTTGTGCTATGTGAAGATTTAACCTGATATATACAAAATTTCTAACTTTCACCTTTGAAACATAACAAAAATGTTTTAGAAATGTAATCAATACAAAGTGTTGTGATTTATTAAACACCAATCAACTTTGTTTCAACCCATTTTAAATACTTTAAAAATGAGTAGGTGGCTAGTCAGAAAAAGAAAATGTTATCTACCACTTTTGATTTTTTTCATGAAAAACATTTGCAAATGTGCTATCTGTTCCCCTTTTTTCTTAAGTAAAAGGATTACTTTTTGTTGCTTGTTTCTTTCTTTGTTGGCTAGATGTTGTCCCATAGTCTCAGGTTTATGAAGAGCTTCTAGCATAATTTATTTTTTATTTTTGTTTATAATTTTTTGTTGTAGGGTCCTGTAAGTTTATATGAGAAGATCTAGACACTTTCAAAGTTGTAAAACTGAAAGCGAATTCCTGATCTTCTCTGATCATACCCTCAGTTCAATAGCATCAATGGACAAATAGTATGAAACAATCAAACATTTCATGACATTTTTCTGTAACTAAAAAGGTACAAGACATGAAAATCAATGAGGCAATATTTTGCACAACTGTGAACAAAATTCTTTTTATTCAAATTGTAAGAAGGATCTACTTTTCACATTTAAAAATATTTTTCTAATTGATATAAGCAAATTATGTAATGTTACCTTTCTTTCCTTGCAAATAAGAATAGAACCAGTATTGGTAACAAATACTGGTTATTCTTTCTTCAAAAAAATCAACATAAAAAATGACAATGTGCAGACACAGTATCTATTTGGTATAGATTCAGCTTAACAATATTAGTAAGCAATGTTCTAAAAGAAAACTGTTGTCAAAACAGACAGGAGAATACATTTTTAAAATTCCATCTAATAAAAATTTAGAAGCAAAAGATGAAAAAACAACAGCTCGTAGATAAAAATCCTATGAACTGCAACAGCATCATAAAATACTTATTCCACTATGATGAGAAATATGAAAGAAATGTTTTAAGATTGTTCCTGTCATTGCTAATGTTTCCATTTCCCTATATACTTATGAAAACAAATGTGAAGAATACAAGTTGTTAGTTAAGAGAAAAAAATGTTTTAGAATTCTACAAAACTAATGCCTTTTTAGCCTGAATTGATATACCTGAAGTCATCTAAAGCCATCAACTCTTCTAAAGTACAAACACATTCAGACTCATAGGCCTGCATAAAATTCAGATGGTCGATAGCCACATAAATAGATCAATGGTTACAAAGATGGATTGAAGAGACAAAAACAAGCTCTACTATTACACATGCATGAACTTCCTGACTATAAGAATAATTATACACTAGAACTGGTTAATTGAGGGAAGTTGAAGAATCTTTTTTTCTTGCAGAATCAATAGATAACCATTTATTTTTGATGACTTAGGTATAGCACTGCCTGGAATCCAGGGGATGGATTGAATGACCTTTACTTCTATCTAATCATTTTGTCAGTATTCAAGAATGATTTATATAGATCATGTAATCTGTTCTGAGATATAAAAATCACATTTGAGAAAATGTAATCATGTGGGAAGCTATAGGTTTTATGTCTTGCATGAACTGAAGTCATAGATATTCAACTGTGATTCAGAACAATAATGCAGCCAGAATACAATGAAGTTGTAAGTAGGGGGCAAGAAGAAATATTCTTTGGCATGAGTTTTCAGTTATGAAGGAAGGAGTGTAGAGCATTTTACCTGGGGTATTATTGGTACTTATTTTAGCTGCATAAAAATGTATTTAAAATGAGAAGAAAAGAAGAAATGAGAAAGGGAGAGAATGGAGGAAGGAAAAGTCAGAGAAAATAAAGTGATGAGATAGCAATAAATGAAACCCCAGAAAGTTCAGTCCGCTGCAGGAATGTAATTGTTTCTTAAATGAAGGTAGGTAGAGGGCAGAATACTATAAACAAATATAACAGCTGCTAAAAGAAAGTGCAGATGTCTTGGATATAGTTCAGCATATTTTAAGGGAGACATACAAAATTATTATTAGATGTAACTGCAATTGTGAATACTAAATGAAGCTGTATGCAACAGGGTTACTGCACGAAACACAAATGTACTGTTAATAGTGACAACAAGAAAGTTTGAAAGGTATAATCACATGACAAATGATTAAAAAGGTACATTTAGTCTGATTTACATGTATATATATATGAATATGTGTATCTATAATGAAATTACATTGTACTGTATTAATATGAAGTATTTTACCCTTGTTATGTGCTCTCAGTCACTTCACCACTACTTACACAGCTACATGGTGTATATAATTTTAACCGTCTTGGCTTGATGTGCATATTTCTTTTACGATGATTTCACCACCCATTGCTTCACCATATGTGATCTACAGAAATGTATTCCTTGACCTTCTATTTGTCACTTCAAGAATTTCAAAAGTTCTCATACTTTAAGAATCAGTGCGTTACAAATAACCCACTGATCTTGTTTCCGGTCCTGACCTCACTTCTTTCCTTGATACATATTATAGTGTAATAATACAGGTATTTTTTTTCTACTGGATTTTTTTGTCCTGGATTATTTTTTCTCCCACCTGTTTTTTCTCTCTCATTTTAAAGTGGTACAACCATTTTATAATCAAACCTTTTCAATAACTATATATTTTAAAACTAAGTTATCAACTTGCCCACTGAATAATGCCTATACACTACAGGCCTTTACTTTATTTTGTATTTATAAAGTACTTTGTACTTGCTGTTGAGTCTATTACTAGCAACACACCTTAGATACATATTAATGATTGTATATATTAGCTGAATTAATTTTCTTAAACATAAAATTGAATATTGACCAAATTCAATAGTTTGACATTCAAGTTGTCTACTAGGAGTCAAAAAGTTTAATGTACACAGGATCTAGGAATAAGTCAAAATGGATAAGTGTGGTAAAGAATGTGAGACTTTTAGCAAATTGGAGAATGTATGATATTAAAATTCTAGCACTTTAGCACTGAAAATCCAAATAAAGTATATCTGAGAGATACAGAGAGACATACAGACAAAGAATGGGATGAAGCAGACTACAAGTCATTAGACTGTGATCTATGTTTCTATAATAGCACCCCAGCCAATTCACTAATCATCTTCCATATGCCTGCTCATCACTACCCTATGTTAATTCAGAAATATATCTGACTAATAAAAGATATTATCCTTTATATACCTCACATATTTGCCATCCATTGACTTTCAATAATCCCGTGTTAAATCCTATTAATACTTTAAAGTCTAGTTCAAGGTGAGTCTCTTCCAGGAAAACTACCTTAACCAGAACAGCCCTGGGAGCATATCTATTAGAGTCTGCCCATGTTGGGTGTCCTATGGACTTCTTATATTGGGATAAGTTCTCAGAATAACATCAAATGCATTTTCATAAATAAAACCAATTGTATTGAAATATTTGTCAATGTATTTACCAAACTAAGTTTTGTATAATAATAGATGTGCTTCTTTTTTATCTTTTAATCTTTTTTCATTATTATTATTATTTATCACAGTTTATTCACTTTGTATCCCAGCTGTGGCTCCCTCCCTTGTCTCCTCCCAATCCCACCATCCCTTCCTCTCTCTTCTCCTCCTATGACCCTCCCCTCATCTACTGATATGGGAGGTCCCTCTCCCCTTCTATCTGACCCAAGCCTATCAGGTTTCAACAGGACTGACTGGATCCTCTTTTTCTGTAGCCTAGTAAGGCCATCTCTTGATTAATGTATTAAAAAAGGAAAGGCCTAATTAGTAATTTAAATTCTTAAGTAGTAATAAGTATAAACAATGTTTATTGATATCTGCCATAACTGGAATGTGAAAAGAAAACATTACAATTATTACTGTCAGTTTTAAGTACTGTTATTACAATTTTGATCTGTTATCTATATTTTTAATTAAATGAAATGCAGAGTATTAATTAGAACTTCTATTAAAAGAAAGATATACTATTTTATGCTACCATGTTGAGAAGCTGCTAAATTCTTTCCAACTGTACTAAATCAGCACCTCTTCAAAAAATTTTCTGCACTATATGCTATCTTCTACGTAAATCTTATTTAGTTTATATATGCCTGGAAAATATGAGTATAATTTCTTAATTAATATATTTCTCCAGCACTTGAGAATTATTTACAAGCACTAGCTATTTCAAATAATACATATGTTAATTTTTGTCTTAAAATTGTAAAAAAATTAAACTTAGTTTTATTTTTTGTCACTTTTCTATATCTATGTCTAACAAACACACATTTTTTACAACATATAAACTAAATACTAGGATTCTGTTTATTTTTTTTCTTCTCTCAAATTATCAAGTCAGATTGTACTAAACTAGATTTTCAAGACTGGAACAGTGATGCTACAATCATCTAACTCTATTACCATAACTCAAAAGGAAATTATAACTACATATATTAAGTACATCTCAACAATCTGAAAATTCAGTATATGCTGAAATGTTTATATATGTCATTTCAGTTTCTTTCACACACTGAAACCAATGTTAGTATAAATCATGATATATGGAAATATATGGGATATATGAAACATATAGAAATTTGGGAAATTAGTATTTTGTTACTACTTTTAAAATTTGAACTTTATCTTGTTGATTAAATAAAAGTAATTTTTTAAGTAGGCCATTTATTGTTTCAAATAAACACAGTCTTCTAGCTGTCTAGTGAGGGAGAGTTTATTGACTCATTCTAGGAGACGTAACACCAATGTTAATTCAAGTTTCTCAGAAATGGTATGTCCTTATTATAATTTTGTTTGTTTGTTTGTTTCTATGAGAAGACAACCAGGCTACATGAGCAATAAAATGTTATTATGCATGGATGGAGTTTAGCACTGTAATCAAACATAACTTACAACAAAGTTAATCTGATGATACATATTTAATGCTGTGCATTATAGATGTGCTCCATGGTAATTAGACATAAACGGTAAACATCTCTTGTGAAAGCAAATGGTTGAACCTTTGCATCATTGAAGTAAATATACATAGTTTGGTAGTAAGAAAGAGGTCCTAGTGATGTCTTTTTGGCATGAGGAAAGCAATCTTTTGGAGGAGAAGCAAGAGTATAATCACTTCACTAAAGGACAATATTTCCTTGCCAGAATATCTTCAGAACTATGACTCATTCAGGCAATAAGTCAAAATGTTTCTCTAGAGCACAGTCAGCAATCTGGCTTTTCAACAGTCTTATCAAACAGAAGTAATGAAAACATAGAAGGGGAGGATCCAAGATGGCGGCTACCAGGGTGCATCATATCTGAGAGGCAGAAGATCTGAAACTCCGAAATTAGTGCGTGGAGGGCAACTGAAGCCAGAAAATCAACATTGAGAATTGAGACTTCCTGAATAAGAGGGTACATCACATGGGCTGAGTTCATTTAGATTCAGGTCACCCCCAGAATTCTCTGTGGACAGAAAAGTGACAAACATTTGAATGGGTTGCACTTCCTTTTTTGGGTCCTCCCACAGAGACTCATAGAGACTCCAGAGACTCTTAGCACAGAGCTCACTGGTTGTGGACTGAGAAAGCAGAGGCAGGCCTCCTACCTTCTCAGCCGAGGCTGCCAGCTTTACCAGTCTTCAGAGTCCCAGATCCACGGTACCATCCTTCTGGGTCTTGGGTCTGCAAATGCCTGTACAGATTCCCCAGAGCCTCCCAGGCTGTGACTATATGGGCCGCCCAAACCCTCAGTTGCGGACAACCTAGTGTACAGCCATCAAAGCCGCAAGACTCGCCAAAACACTCAGATACAGCAGGGGCTGGGACAACTAGGTCTGCTGACCTCTGTTGTGACCTCACAGGACTTCCTAGGAGGCAACAGGACCAGCCTCCCAGTTCTGCAGCTGCAGCTGGACTCCTAGTTTGGCAACTGCAGCACCATTGAGTTGACAGAGTTTGTCCTTCTGAATTTGACTCAGCAGGACCAAACCTTAGAGTAGAGAACAGGGGTAACCCTTGTGCCTTCCGATTTGACCTGCTAGAGACTGAGTGTGCACTCAAGTGCCTGCAGAGCCCCAGATCCAGGATCCTTCTAAGCTAGCAGCCAGACATCAGATCCCTCCCACCCACACATGCACAGTGGGAAACAGAGGGTTTCTTGAGACACTGTAAGCCCCTGATCTGTATGTCTACCAGTGGAGTTCAGGCAAATAACTCCTTGATCTCAGACAGAGCAAAATACCAGTAGTCTGTAGGCCACTGAGGTATTCAGGGAATCTGCACAAGCAAATTGCCCTCTTAATCATCACCAGCACCAGCGAACACCTTCAGCACCTGCAACCCCTTTGATGCATACAAGGCAACCATCCCTCACACTCAAGGCTTCTATATTTTCTAGAACCCTGTCCTTCAAGGCATACTTCGACACACACACACACACACACACACACACTTCCCCACATTTGTCCTTCTGCACCTGCAGACATTCCTCCCTCAGGTATAGCTGAAACACCAACGAACATGCTGAAACCATTGGACCTCTCTCATTTTCCTGAAGAAGTCTCCAGACACCAGAGAAAGACTACCAGTCTGAATTGCAGAATCCAGGAGCAAACAGTAAAGGTTACAGATAAACAAATGGCCAGAGGTGAGCAAAAGAACACATCCAACAAAAATCAGGACATCAGGGCTTCACCTGCAACCCCCCCCCCCAAATCAATGGATATTCCTTTTCACCGGAAACACAGGAAATTGACTTTAGAGCTATGTTTATCCAGTTATTAGAAGAACATAAAGAGGAAAGAAACACATCTGTCAATAAAATTGCAAAAATCCCCAAAACTAAACAGCCAAGAAATCAAGGACGCCATGAAAAGGCGAAATATAAGAACAATAATGTGTGAAAAAGAAGGTTTTGGGCTCCAAGGTCCAGGAAATATTTTTAAGAAAATCATAGAAAAAAATTTCCCAACTTAAAGAGATGTCTATAAACATACACGAGGCCTACAAAACACCAAATAAACTAGACCAGAAAAGAAACTCCTCACTTCACATCATAGTCAAAACACTAAATCTACAGAACAACAACAACAAAAAAGATTTTAAAAGAAGCAAGGGAAAAAGGCCAAGTGACATGCAAAGGTAGACCTATCAGAATCATACCAGATTTCTCATCAGTAACTATGAAAGGCAGAAGGGCCTGGGCAGATGTCATGCAGACCTTAAGGGACCACAGATGGCAACCCACACTTCTATACCCTGAAAAGTTTCCAATTAACATAGATGGAGAAAATAAAACATTCCACGACAACACTAAATTTACGCAATATTTACACAGCACGCCAGCCCTATAGAAGATACTAGAAGGAAAACTGCAATCCAACGAAAATGACTACACACAAGAAAACATAGGATACAGATAATTACCCCCCCCCCAAAATTAAAAGAAAACAAGTAATGAATCCCAGAAAGACCACCAACTCCACAATAAAAGGAACTAACGTTAATTAGTCACTATCATGTATCAATGGACTCAACTTTCCAATAAAGAGACACAGACTAACAGAATGGGTGCAGAAACAAGATCCAACATTCTGCTGCATCCAAGAAAGACAACTCTGCAAAAAAGATAAACAGTACCTCAGAGTAAAGGGCTGGGAAAAGGTTTTTCAAACAAATGGACCCAGAAAACAAGCTGGGATAGCCATCCTAATATCTAATAAAATAGACATCAAAGAAAATTAATCAAAAGATGAGGAGGGGCACTTCATTCTCAAAGGAAAATTCCACCAGGAGGACATCAGAATTTTGAATATCTATGTCCTAAAAACATGACCAACAACACTTGTAAATGAAACATCATTAAAGCTGAAATCACACATCAACCCCAATACCTTATAGTGGTAGACTTAAACATTCCACTCACCAATGGACAGATCACCCAAATAGAAGCTAAAAAGGGAAATTGCACATGCAAAGGGCCTTAATCAAATGGACCTAATAGATGTCTACAAAACTTTTCACCCAAATTGAAAAGGCTATACCTTCTTTTCAGCAACTCATGGAAACATCTCCAAAGTAGACCATATAGTTGGACACAAATCAAGACTCGTCAGATACAAGAAGATTGAAATACTCCCTTGTATCCTATCTGACCCCCATGATCTAAAGCTGAACCTCAAAAATAACAATAATAGGTAAAAGCCAACACATACATGGAAACTGAAAATCTCACTTCTTAATAACAGCTGGTTTAGGGACAAAATAAAGAAAGAAATTAAAGACTTCCTAGAATTAAATGAAAATGAAGGAGCAACATACTCAAACTTATGGAACACAATGAAAGCAGTGCTAAGAGAAAAATTCATAGCACCAAGTGCCTTAAAAAATTGAAACTTCTCATATAAGCAACTTAATAGCTCACCTGAAAGCCCCCTAGAAGAATGAAGCAGACAAACCCAAGAGGAGTAGACAGCTGGAAACACTCAAGCTCAGGGCAGAAATCATTAAATTAGAAACAAATAAAACAATTCAAATAATAAATGAAACCAAGAGCTAGCTCTTTGAAAAAAATCAACAAGATAAACAAACCCTTAGGAAAAACAAACTAAAAGGCAGAGAGAAACTGTCGAAATCAGCAAAATCAGAAACAAAAAGGAGAACATAACAGATACCAAAGAAATTCAAACAATCATTAGATTTTACTACAAAAACATATATGCCACAAAATTTGAAAATCTAAACGAAATGGACAACTTTCTTAATTGATTCGACTTCTCAAAATTAAATCAAGATCAAGTAGAAAGACTGAATAGCCCTATATCTCCCAAGGAAATAGAAGCAGTCATCAAAAGTCTTCTTTACAAAAAAAAGAGCCTGTGCCAGATGCTTTAAGTGCAGAATTCTACGAGACCTTCAAAGAAATGCTAACTCTGATTTTCTTTAAACTATCCCACAAAAATAGAAACAGAAGGAATATTACCAAACTCATTCTGTGAAGCCACAGTCACCTTGATACCTAAACCACATTAAGACCCAACCAAAAAAAGAGGACTTCAGACCCATCTCTCTTATGAATACTGATGCAAAAATACTCAATAAAATACTTGCAAACCAAATCCAAGAACACATAAAAGATATCATCCACCATGACCGAATAGGCTTCATCCCAAGCATGCAAGGGTGGTTCAATATATGGAAATCCATCAATGTGATCCACCATATAAACAAACTGAAGGAGAAAAACCACATGATCATCTCCCTAGATGCTGAAAAAGCATTTGACAAAATCCAACACCCATTCATGTTTAAAGTCTTGGAGAGATCAGGGATACAAGGCACATACCTAAACATAGTAAAGGCAATATATAGCAACCCTATAGCCAACATTAAACTAAAAGGAGAGAAACTTATATCAATCCCACTGAAATGAGCGACAAGGCAAGATTGCCCACTCTCTCTCTATCTCTTCAAAATAGAACTTGAAATACTAGCTAGATCAATAAGACAACTAAAGAATATCAAGGAAATATAAAATTGGAATGGAAGAGGTAAAAGATTCACTATTCGCATATGATATGATCGTATACATGAGAGACCCAGAAATTTCAACCAGAGAACTCCTTCAGCTGATAAACATCTTCAGCCAAGTGGCTGGATACAAAATTATCTCAAAAAAAAAAATCAGAAACCCTTGTGTATACCAAAGACAAAAGGGCCGAGAAAGAAATTAGGGAAACACCATTCACAATAGCAACTAATAACATAATGTACCTTGGTGTAACTCTAACCAAGCAAGAGAAAGACCTATCTGTTTGAGAAAAACTTCAAGTCTCTTAAGATAGAAATCGAAGAAGACATCAGAAGATAGAAAGATCTCCTGTACTCATGGATTGGTAGGATTAACATAGTGAAAATGGCCATTCTGCAAAAAGCAAGCTACAGATTCAATGCAATTCCCATCAAAATATCAACACAATTCTTTACTGACCTTGAAAGATTCCCTCCTTCATATGTAGAAACAAAAAACCCAAAATCTCCAAAACGATCCTATACAACAACATATCATCTGGAGTTATCTCCATCCCTGACCTCAAGATGTACTACAGAGCAATAGTAATAAAAACTGCATGGTATTGGCATAGAAACAGAATAGTGAATCAATGGAACCAAATAGAAGACACAGAAATAAACCCACACACCTATGGAAACTTGATTTTTGACAAAGAAGCCAAAACCATTCAATGGAAAAAGGACAGCATCTTCAACAAATGGTGCTGGTCCTACTGGATGTCTGCATGTAGAAAAATGCAAATAGATCCATATTAATCACCCTGCGCAAAACTGAAGTCCAAGTGATCAAAGACCTCAACATAAAACCAGACATACTAAATCAGTTAGAAGAAAAAGTGGGGAAGAGCCTAGAACTCATTGGCACAGGAGACAACTCCCTGAAGAGAACACCAACAGCACAGGCTGTAAGATCAACAATCAATAAATGGGACCTCATGCAACTGAAAAACTTCTGTAAAGCAAAAGACAGTGTCATCAGAACAAAAATACAGCCTACAGACTGGGAAAAAATTTTCACCAACCCTGTATCTGACAGAGGGCTGATATCCAAAACATATAAAGAAATGAAGTTAAAAAGCAACAAGTCAAACAATCTCATTTCAGAAAATTCTCAGTAGAGGTATACAGAATGGTAGAGAAACACTTAAAGAAATGCTCAACATCCTTAGCCATCAGGGAGATGCAAATCAAAATGACCCTGAGATTTCACCTGACACCCACCAGAATGGCTGTGTTCAAAAACTCAAGTGACAACACATGCTAGAGAGGTTGTGGAGAAAGGGGAACTCTCCTCCATTGCTGGTATGAATGGAAACTTGTACAACCACTTTAGAAATCAATCTGGCACATTCTCAGACAACTAGGAATAGTGTTTCCTCAAGATCCAGCTATACCACTCCTAGGCATATATCCAAAATATACTCAAGTACACAACAAGGACATTTGCTCAACTATGTTTTAACAGCTTTATTCGTAATAGCCAGAACCTGGAAACAACCCAGATGTTCCTCAGTTGAGGAATGGATACAGAAATTATGATACTTTTACACAATGGAATTATTACTCAGCAATTAAAAACAAGGAAATCATGAAAATTGCAGGCAGATGGTGGGATCTATAAAGGATCATCCTGAGTGAGGTATTGCAGAAGCAGAAAGACACACACAGTATATGCTCACTCATAAGTGGACACTAGAACTGCAAGACAGGATAAACACACTAAAATTTGTATACCTAAAACAGGTAAACAGGAAAGAGGACCTGGGGTAATTTGATCAATCCTCACTTAGAAAGACAAATGGGATGGACATTGGAAGTAGGAGAAAACAAGAAACACGACAGGCGCCTACTATAGAGAGCCTCTGAAAGACTCTACCTAGCATCGTATTGAAGCAGATGCTGAGGTATCGAGCATGATGCAGGGAATTATATGAAGGAAAGAGGAGTTGCTGGGACCTGCAGAGGACAGGAGTGCCACAGGAACTAAATATATCTGGGCACTGTGTTATTTTCTGGGAATGCTTCTCCAACCAAGGACCATGAAGGTATATAACCTAGAACCCCTGCTCAGATGTAGCCCATGGCAACTCGGTATCTGCGTGGGTTCCTGGGTGAAGGAAATGGGGACTGTCTCTGAATGGACTCAGTAGTTATGGAATGTGTTGGCTTCCTGTTATTTTCTAGTATGTGTAATGTATCTTTGCCTTTAAAAACATTAGGTAAGTCTGGTCAACTTGGAGAAATGAACTGCTTACTGTTTTAATAGAGCAGCAACTTACATTGTAGTTCATTAAATTTCCTACTTTGATTTGGTGTATACCACAGTCAAAATGGCTGTGTTTAAAATTGTTAACATTACTTCTTGCTTTACATTCTTGGAAAGTGGGGGACAGAAAACCAAATTTAAATCCTGTTTGGTAGGATTGGTGCTTCCAGAAGTTTCTTACCTGCAGGGTGGGGTGACTTTCACTTGCCTCATCTTTTCCTATGCTTTAGACTTCTATATATATGCTCCTACATCTTTAGGTTTTTCATTTTTAAACATCTGCATGTCAGCTAAAACTTCCTTTCTCTGTCTTACCTATTTGGACCTTCCAATTTTTAAAATATATTTGTTAAATTATTGTTATTATTTGTTTGTGTGTGATCAACTCCACATTTCAAGTGAAGGAACAGCAGACATGATTGTTGCTCACAAGAATTTAAAAATAATAAAGCAAACCTTGTTAATATTTGTTTTTCCCACAAGAGGATTTTTGTGAATGTGTTGCAATGATATATAAAGAAGTACCATGATAGCAAAAATTCAGCATAGACACATCAAGCTTTAATCCTAATTGTAATAAACATGTCCAGATCCAAACAATACATGAGTCAAACTGGTGTGGACATAAAGCATCCACAGAAATATGGTGGGACCTAGAAAAGATCATCCTGAATGAGGTATCTCAGAAGCAGAAAGACACACATGGTATATACTCACTTGTAAGTATATACCATGTAAGACCTATAAGATAAGATAGCATAAACATACTAAAATCTGTACACCTAAAGAAGCTAAACAAGAAGGAGGACCCAGGGTAAGAAGATCAATCCTTACTTAGAAAGACAAATAGGATGGACATTGGAAACAGGAGAAAACGAGAAGCAGGATAGGAGCCTACCATAGAGGACCTCTGAAAGACTCCACATAGTAGTGTATCAAAACAGATGCTGAGACTCATAACCAAGAGTGAGTGTAGAGAATCATATGAAAGAAGAGAGAGTTAGTATGATCTGAAGAGAACAGGAGCTCCACAAGGAAAAAATATATCTGGGTATAGGGGCTTGTCTGAAACTGATTCTCCAACCAGCGACCATGCATGGATATAACCTAGAACCCCTGCTCAGATGTAGCCCATGGAACCTTAAGATCCAAGTGGCTTCCCTAGTAAGTGGAATAGGGGCTGTCTCTAGCATGAACTCTATGGCTAGCACTTTGACCTCCCCAGCTCCCAATGGGAGGAGCAGCCTAGCTAGGCCACAGAGGAGGACATTGCAGTGAGCCCTGCTGGGACCAGATGCTAGGGTCAGTTGGAAGGGGAGGAGGACCTTCCTTATCAGTGGACTTAAAGAGGGGGCAAAGAGGAGAAGAGGGAGGTAGATGGGATTGGGAGGGAATGAGGGAGGGGGCTACAGCTGGGACACATAGTGAATAAAATATAATTAGTATAAAAATAAAATAAAATTTATCAAAAAGAGAAATATGATTTGTTCACCTCACCAATACAGATTCTCTAATATTTACACGGAGTATAGGAAAATAAATGGTTAAAGTTATGTAAAGTAATTTCCTTGCTATCTGCTTCCATTTAAAGAAAGCACCTCACATATGTTTCCTATGCTGGCCTTTAATGGCTATGTAGTCAACGACAGCCTTGAACTCCTGCTGCTCATGCCTATCCATAAAGCGAGATTATATAAATGAAGAACTATGCCTGGTTCAAACAGTGCTGGGAATGGAGTTCAGAACAGTAAGCAGGGTAGGCATGTACCTTGTCAAGTGAGCTACTTTTGCAGCTCCTTGAGCCATTTTGCCCCTTAGAATTGCTACTTCAAGATATTTATTATGAAATAACCTAAAATTCAGATTGTGTTTTGTAAAGGGAATACACTATCACTAATACTTATCTGATGTGATAGTAAATACACAGTACTTGACATAATATTCAGCACAGGTTAAGTACGAAAGAAAAGATAGTCTAGTATAGTTACCTGCGGATCCTGAGAAATATCCATAGAAATTTACCCTTTAGATCACTCAGATTTATCATCTATAATATGGCAATAAAAGAGCTATTTAATGAGACCATTATGATGATAAAATACATAAAATGTTATGTTGTACATGTTTATGCTTAAAAACACAGTAGCTCAGGCATGCCAGAAAAAGAAATGGAACCTGGATTTTAAAGGCTGAGTCATCCCAGTATTAAACAGATAAACACTAGAGATTCCATTATTCAAATAAGTGACTATTTTTTCTGTAACACTGTTGAAAAGAGAGATATCCAATATACCTGAATTAGGGCCTCACTGAGTAACTCTTCATTAACCTCCAAAATAATGTTCTTTATTTCCTCATATGGCATGCGGTAAGATCCCAGGAAGATAGCTAAAATAAAAATGGATTTTATTAAAAACAAAGTACAATCAAATTTTAAGAAACCTAATATATATCTAATTACTATTTTATAGACTTAAATATGACAATTTTTTTTACTAGTACACTAATTTACAGAACTATAAGTTTCTATTTGATGAAGTATTCTATCCATAGGCAAAGGGAGACCAACCATAGACTAAATCCTGTAAAACATGAGCTAACATAAGTCTTTTCTCTTTTGTGCTGACCTACTCTAGCATTTGTTCACAATGACAAAAAGTTTACTAACACACTAGCTTTTGGAGTTATCAGACTGGCTGTAAGAGTATATCATTACTTACTTTAAAGCAGACTGCATGATTTTCAACAGTCATCCAAATGAATATGTGTACTTATGAAGCCCACTTTAATATACAATTGAGAAGCTGCCAGTTGCTTTAAAAAACTATCATTTAAAATAAATATTGAAATATTTATTAAAAATTAAATATTTTAACATTAAAATTATTTAAAATAATTTCATATCATCACAAGAATTTTGACACAGGTATAATGATATATTCTGAAAGAAAATAGACCATATTCATGCAACTTTACTTTCAAAGAATATTGTTTTAATCACATTTATTTTATTACTGTTAAGGTCTTGTTCTGACTAATTTATAAAATACTAGAGTAGGTCAACAACAAAAAAGAGAAAAACAGGATATGTAGACAGAGTTAAGTACTACCTGTGGTTTCAATCATCCACTGGATGTTTTGGAATGGATCCCCCACGAATATGGCAGGAAACCACTGAACTTTGCAAGAAAAGAGCTGATGTGATTAACTCATCAACAGACTATGCTTTCCTGCTGATAACTCAGGTGGTAAACTACTAGTTTCTTCATAAACTGAATCATTTTCCTGTCAGCCTTTATGTCATTGGGTATATTTTATGTCATGTTGGAAGAATTCAACTCATTTTACCTAGAATAGCTTACAATGACACAGAGAGCATTTTTAAACAACACATTCCATTCTCCATTAATTCTAGTTTTTAAAAGAATATAGATATGCTTTAAGAGGAAGAACTTGAACACACACAGTAAATTTTATGAAAAGCTCTGCATAACTACACTGGTAGCAAAACAAAAACTAATATTCACTATGATAACCAAGGCATGTGAACTGAATTTCAAAACTGAAATAACCCTCATGGACATATGCTAACCAGATAATAAGTTCACACTGTATAATAAAATATTACTGAACAGCAACTTTGTGAAAAAATACTATCATTGCAATAGTGTACAAATTCTTGATAGCTATTAGTAGAAGAGTATTTTGAGTTACACTTTGCCTGATACCAGAATAAGTTGTTTACTTTAATCTCATTCTCAAGTAACTCCCGTTGTACTCATTGTACAATTAGAAAAGGAGGATGTGTTGAGATTTCTCACTCAGGGTGTTTTAGTATCATTGGTACCTAAGCACCCTTCTGTAATGATAAAAATATTCTAAATTCAATGCAGAAGAGAGAGAGTATATCAAAGTAAAATGTAGAGGCTTATTTAAATGGACATGAATTTAACTATCCAGGTATATAATTACCACACCACATTTAATGTTTGAGTGCCTAGTTAAAGGCATCAAGGATCAGCAACCAGTTTTAAAGTACAGCGGCTAAAAATTTAACCAGATCACATTTCATTATTTTAAACAAAAGTATAATAATGAAAGCAATTGCCCAAATTGACTAGGAAATACTTCTAAAAAATATGAATCCAAGACCTAGTCAGAAAAACAATAATGTAAAAAACCTGAAAATATTTTTCAATACTAGCTTATATTATGTTTCATTATGTCCACCATGAAAATTTTATTAACAATACCTTCTAAAGCTCTACAAATCATGTTTCAGCAGGTAAAAAAATGTTCAATTATTATTTTCTTCATTTTGATTAAGTAATAAAGACAACCTGTATTATATTTATGCATGCTGTTGTTTCTAGCAGTATGTACGGTCAAAGTTGTAAGGTTGTTTACATTGAATATGTCATTACTGCCACACATATGCAGAACATATTACATACACAGATTCTGGGCTGTTTTCGGATCCAAAATTCTCAATTCTTTCACTTTCTTCTTTGGAGGACCGCCCTTATTTTCTTCTGCAGCATCTCCATTCCTTTGAACTGAAAGAAAAAAAAATGTTTATTCATAAACAACAATGGTTCTATTCCAAGTACATGAAATAACATTAGTAGGGCATTTTAACTACATTAATACACATGATTCTGAAATCAATAAATGTATTTATTTCATTAGCTCAGAGAAGAGGATAAACACAAAAGTATAGACCTGTTTAGAGGATTCCCCACAAATTAATTATCTGCACTTAAAGATAAGCCAAATAGAACTCAAAATCAATTTCTGCTTCTTCCCCTAAAGTGTCACATAAATTACTCCTTTACAGGTAACTGCAGCAGCATTGAAATTAAATATATAGTAAAATCACCCTAATCGGGACTAATTGAGGAAAATGGAAGACATGGAAATGTTTAGACATTTAATTCAGTGAAACTGTTTTAAAGCACCTAAAATAACTTTAGCTGCTAAACAGGGTGTAAGAAAAACTCCCCACTGAGAATTTTTATTTTAATTTTTATTAATTACACTTTATTCAGTATGTATCCCCCAGCAAACCCCTCCTTCCTCCCCTCTCAGTCCCATCCTGTCTCCTTGTTCTCCACCCATGCCCCTCCTTAAGTCCACTGATAAGGGAGGTCTTCCTCTCTTTCCTTCTGATCCTAATCTATTAGGTCTCATCAGGAGTGGCTACATTGTCTTCCTCTGTGGCCTGGCAAGGCTGCTCCCCCCTCAGGGGGAGGTGCTCAAAGAGCAGGCCAATCAGTTCATGTCAGAGACAGTCCCTGTTCCCATTACTATGGAACCCACTTGGACACTGAACTGTCATGGGCTATCTCTGTGCTATTCCTAATTGTCTGAGAAAGTTCCGGATTAATTTTCAGAGTGGTTGTACAAATTTACATTCCCACCAGCAGTGGAGAAGGGTTCCCCTTTCTCCAAAACCTCTCCAGCATGTGTTGTCATTTGAGCCACTAAGACATTTTGAAGAATAAGTTTGAAGCATTTGTAAGTTGTGCAAGAGTACCACCCTTTTGCATACACATAATTACATATCCTCAAAGAGAGTGGTATTTTGAGTATGTGAGTTTTGTCTTAGTTACTATTTTAAAAAGTTTTCTCAAAACAATATGTTTACTGTTTGTTCAACTGGTTGAAAGGAGAGAAACAACAAGAGCAGCATCAAACCTGTGGCTGTCTGCATACACACACACATTTATATCTTCCAGGATAAATGCAAGGTTGTATGCAATGGGACCACTAAATCATGTAAGGCAGGCAAAGTTGGCTTTCTTTTTCAATCAAAGATCATTGCTGTGATCAAACTCAGGCTACTAAATACCATCACTGGTTTACACAACAGTGATTGTCATGCTGTTTTATTCTTATCACTGGCAAAATTAAATGTTATTCTGAGGTAATAATAATTTTTATTATTTCAATTGATTTAATCTTGTTAAAGAACTGACATCTGAGTTATTTCCTTTGCTTGTGAAAAAGCAACACTCAATAATGACACATTTTTTGCCAAGGAAAGTTATCAGGTTCTGTGAAACTTTGCAATATTTCAAAGGATGCATAAAAATGTTGCGAATCCTTAGAGTCTATGCATTAATGGTGCAAGATATACAAATTCTCTTATATTAGCTGACAAATAACACATGAAATTAACTAACTACAGAACAAATTTTAAATGTTATAAGGTTTAGTGGAATAATCAATAAAAGAATAGATACAGTCTAATGATACTAGATAATAATTCCCTTGAAAATTATGATTTTGTAATAGGTTTCAAGTTCTTTGCAATGCTGCCGAAATGTAATCATTGGAATTGGTGAAAGAAAAATGACTTTAAGTATATTTCTTTAAAAGCCAACATAAGTGTTCCTCAAAGGATCTTTCTGAGAGTATAATATCTTTCTTATGCAATAGTCAGCATTTCATTTTATTCTATATTTAAGATGTTCTCAGTTTAAGAGAACTGTAAAATGAAAGAAATGACAGTTCAATAGCTATTTCAGATGTCAATAAAAATTTGAATTATATCAAAATTACCTCCAGAAGAACATTAAGAAAATTTAACACAATCAAAGAAGTAGTCAAGAAAATGTTCCGAACCTCAATAGGCCTAAACTCTGCTCCAGAAAACCAATTCAACAAGAACATACAGAATGAAATGTTGTCACATGAAGATTATATGAATATTGTCATATTTTAAACTAATAGGTTCCTGGCTATTAGAGGTATACATAATGATCATTAGTAACTTTACACATTGGCTGTTAATTTTCATTAAAATCTAAACTGAGCTTTTTGCTTTTCAAAGGAACAAAATGCTTAAAATTTAAATTAGATCCTAAATATATATAGCTCAGGGTTTCCTAAGGAATTGTAGTCCAATTTACCTATATTATATAACTTGTGAAAAACCCTAAGTTTAAAAGTAACAAGCATTAAATCATTGTTCACTACTGTTTTGAATAGTGCAGCAATTTTCAAATATTTTCCTAACTAGACAAGTTGGGAAAAAAAAAGGTATTCTTTAGGTATCAAAACCAGAGGCTCAGATAGTGAATTAAAAGAATAGTTATAAGAACAAATATTCAGAAAGTACTAAGGCATTCATATGTTAAAAACTAACTTCCACAGTGATATTGGAATACCACTTGTATTAAATAATGCAATTCCAAATATTTTTGCTGCATAATAACTTAAAAATGCTACCATACTTAACCACATAAAATAATTTGGATGAGACTGAAGTGTTACTTTATGTTTCAATTAAAGAAAATTCTTTGTTGATTCTAGGTTCTGGGTATTATTAATAAAGATGCTACAAACATGGTAGAACAAATGTCCTTGTTGTGTACTTGAGCGAGTGGTATAGCTGGGTCTTGAGGAAGTTCTACTCCTAATTGTCTGAGAAAGCACCAAAATGATTTCCAGAGTGGCTGTAAAAGTTTACATTCCCATCAGCAATTGAGGAGGGTTCCCCTTTCTCCACAACCTCTCTAGCATGTGTTGTCACTTGAGGTTTTTATCTTCGCCATTCTGGTGGGTGTAAGGTGAAACATCAGTGTCATTTTGATTTGAATCTCCCTGACAACTAAGGACATTGAGCATTTCTTTAAGTATGTCTCTGCCATTCTATATTCCTCTACAGAGAATTCTGTTTAGCTCTTATTTTTTAATTGGATTACTTGATTTGTTGCTTTTTAAACTTCTTTAATTCTTTATATATTTTGGATATTAGCCCTCTGACAGATATAGGGGTGGTGAAGACCTTTTTCCAGTCTGTAGGCTGTTATTTTCTTCTGACGACAGTGCCCTTTGCTTTACAAAAGCTATTAGTTTCATGAGGTCCCATTTATTGGTTGTTGATCTTAGAGCCTGTGCTGTTGGTTTTCCTTTCAGGAAGTTGTCTCCTCTGCCAATGAATTCTAGGTTCTTCTCCACTTTTCCTTCTAAAAGGTTTAGTGTGTCTGGTTTTATGTTGAGGTCTTTGATCCACTTGGACTTCAGTATTGTGCAGGATGATTAATATGGATCTATTTGCATTTTTCTGCATGTAGACATCCAGTTAAACCAGCACCATTTGTTGAAGATGCTGTCCTTTTTCCATTGAAAGGTGTGTCTTCTTTGTCAAAACTCAAGAATCCACTGGTTTGTGGATTTATTTCTGGGTCTTCTATTAGGTTCCATTGATCTGGCATTCTATTTCTATGCCAATACCATGCAGGTTTTTATTACTATTGCTTTGTATTATAGCTCGAGATAAGGGATGGAGATGATCTTGTTGTTGTACAGGATCGTTTTTTGTCAATTCTGGGTTTTTTGTTTTTCCATATGAAGTTGATAATTTTTCTATCAAGGTCTATAAAGAACTGTGTTCGTGTTTTCATGGAAATTGCACTGAATCTGTAGATTGCTTTTGACAGGATGGCTATTTTCACTATGAAATTCCTACCAATCCATTAGCAAGGGACATCTTTCCATCTTCTGATATCTTCTTCCATTTCTTTCTTCAGAGACTTGAATTTTTTTTAACAAGTTTCAAAGGAAGAATGGATACAGAAATTTTCGTACATTTACACAATGGAATACTACCCAGCTATTAAAAACAAGGAAATAATGAAATTGGCAGGTAAATGTTGAGATCTAGAAAGGATCATTCTGAGTGAGGTATCCCAGATATAGAAAGACACATATGGTGCATACTCACTTGTAAGTGGATATTAGACCTACAATATATGACAAACATACTAAAATCTATACACCTAAAGAAGATAAGGAAGCAGGGGGGCCCTGGGTAAGATGATTAATCCTCACTCAGAAAGACAAATGGGATGAACATTGGAAGAAGGAGTAAAGAGGAAACAGGACAGGAGCCTACAAGAGAGGGCCTCTGAAAGATTCTACCCAAGAGGGAATCAAATCAGATGTTGAAACTCATAAATTTGGACAAAGTGCAGGGAATCATATGAATGATGGGTGAGATAGTAAGACCTGGAGAAGACAGGAGTTCCACAAGGAGAACAACAGAACCAAAATATTTGGGCATAAGTATCTTTTCTGAGAATGATACTCCAACCAAGGGCCATTCATGGATATAGCCTAGAACCCCTGTTCAGATGTAGCATATGGCAGCTCAGTCTCCTAGTGGCCTCCCTAGTAAGGGAAACAGACACTGTCACTGACATGAATTCAGTGGCTGACTGTTTGACATCCCCCCCAGGGGGGGGGGAGCAACCTTGCCATGCCACAGAGGAGGACATTGCTGCCAGTCTGAAAGAATCAGACTAACTTTGTAACCTATGTTTCTCTTAGTTGCCTTATAGCTTATATTTTTGTAAGGATGGAAAATTTTTAACTTGGCCCTAACAAAAGGAACTAACCATGGGAACCAACCATGGGAACCAACCATGGGAACCAACCATGGGAACTAAAGCTTGTGAGCTGTAATTATTATCGAACCCAGATCTGATACAAAATGTTTCTAAGAGACACCCTTCTGTAGTTATAGATAAGAAAACCTAAACAATTTCTAACTGTTCCCTCCTGGCTGCACCTGGTGACAATCATAGATTGATTGTGAGAAAGGTCTTTTTCCCCTAACCCCCTCCTGTTTCCTGATGATAAACAATCATAGACTGCCCTGTGAGAAAGTCTTTTACCCCTAGACCTCCTCCTGTTTTGTGTTTTTTTTTTCCTTTATAAACTCTGTAATTTTGTTGCTGGGCACTCCGCACTGTTCCTTCAACAGGAGCAGGTAGTGGGGTCCCAGAGTGCTCTGGTATCTGAATAAACACCTCTTGCTTGTGCATCAAGTTCGAATTTGCCAATGATTTGGGATTCTGCCTCCTATGTCCAACAGTCTTGATGAGACCTGATAAGCTAGGGTAAGATGGAATGGGAGGAGTACTTCCTCTATCAGTAGACTTGGAGAGGGGCATGGGAGGAGACGAGGGAGGGTAGGGATGGGAGGGAATTAGCAAGGGGACTACAGCTGGGATACAAAGTGAATGAACTGTAATTAATGTAAAAAATAAAATTTTTTTAAAAAAATTCTTTCACTCATACATCCAGCAGTCCTGGCCAAGATCTCAAAGTGGTATTTCTTCTTTCTAGGTGGTAGCTCTGTGGTTTTATATGATGTTCTTAGTAATTTCCTAGTCTTTCAACTTAGAAATAAAAATCTCGACTAAAGCATATAAATGTTCCACTCTCTTTCAGCAGTTTGTAAACACATAATCTTGGAAATCATGAAGAACAAATCGAGGGATCACAAACAATAGTAAAGAGGTTATCTTTATAATTTAGGTAAATTTCACTCAATTTGGCAAGCAACAATCTATTCAATTGTGCTCAACTGTCTTTCTATAGAACAGCCAATTTGGTAAGAAAACCTTGACAGGGACAGCTGATGCAAGGTGAAGAAAGAGATTGAATTTCTGTCTGCTTTTCCATGCTACATATGACAGCTGTGAAGTGATCCTTTCCCTGCTGACTACAGCTTTACATTAAGGCATCCTACAGAAAAGTGGATTTTATTCAGACACCTGCATAGTACCTAAAGCAATAGGAATGGCATTATCAGAAGTGTTCCTGAATTTCAGTGCACATTAAACAAGACTAATCGTCCTAAAGGTGGGAATCACACACACATACATACTTTGTAATGATTTCCTAATTAAGGAACACATCTTACTAGTGGTAGTTTATA